>CM033469.1:274361531-274488837 GCA_019447015.1 Hymenochirus boettgeri | reverse complement strand
CTCTGGGTTCTCTCTTGTATATGACATGCACGTTACACTCTGTGTTCTCTATTGTATGTGACACGCACCTTACACTCTGTGTTCCCTATTGTATATGACATGCACCTTACACTCTGAGGACTCTGTGTTCCCTATTGTATATGAACATGCACCTTACCTCTGGATTCCTCTCTTGTATATGAAAGGCACCTTACACTCTGTGTTCTCTTGTATATGACATGCACCTTACACTCTGAGTTTCTCTCTTGAATATGACATGCACCTTACTCTCTGGGTTCTCTCTTGTGTATGACATGCACCTTACACTCTGGGTTCTCTCTTGTATATACACGCACCTTACTCTCTGGTTCTCTCTTTGTATATGACACGCACCTTACTCTCTGGGTTCTCTCTTGTATATGACACGCACTTTACTCTCTGGGTTCTCTCTTGTATGAACACGCACCTTACTCTCTGGGTTCTCTCTTGTATAGACACGCACCTTACTCTCTGGGTTCTCTCTTTATATGACATGCTCCTTACTCTCTGGGTTCTCTCTTGTATATGACACGCACCTTACTCTCTGGGTTCTCTCTTGTATATGACACGCACCTTACTCTCTGGGTTCTCTCTTGTATATGACACGCACCTTACTCTCTGGGTTCTCTCTTGTATATGACACGCACCTTACTCTCTGGGTTCTCTCTTTTATATGACATGCTCCTTACTCTCTGGGTTCTCTCTTGTATATGACATGCTCCTTACTCTCTGGGTTCTCTCTTGTATATGACATGCACCTTACTCTCTGGGTTCTCATGACATGCACCTTACTCTCTGGGTTCTATTTTATATATGACAGGCACCTTACTCTCTGGGTTCTCTCTTGTATATGACATGCACCTTACTCTCTGGGTTCTCTCTTGTATATGACATGCACCTTACTCTCCGGGTTCTTTCTTGTATATGACATGCACCTTACTCTCTGGGTTCTCTCTTGTATATGACATGCACGTTACACTCTGTGTTCTCTATTGTATGTGACACGCACCTTACACTCTGTGTTCCCTATTGTATATGACATGCACCTTACACTCTGTGTTCCCTATTGTATATGACATGCACCTTACTCTCTGGGTTCTCTCTTGTATATGAAAGGCACCTTTCACTCTGTGTTCTCTCTTGTATATGACATGCACCTTACACTCTGAGTTCTCTCTTGTATATGACATGCACCTTACTCTCTGGGTTCTCTCTTGTGTATGACATGCACCTTACACTCTGGGTTTTCTCTTGTGTATGACACGCACCTTACTCTCTGGGTTCTCTCTTGTATATGACATGCACCTTACACTCTGGGTTCTCTCTTTGTATGTGACAGGCACCTTACACTCTGATGTTCTCTCTTGTATATGACATGTTCCTTACTTTCTGGGTTCTCTATTGTTTTGACAGGCACCTTACTCTCTGGGTTCTCTCTTGTATGTGGCACGCACCTTATACACTGGTTCTCTCTTGTATATGACATGTTTCCTTACTTTCTGGGTTCTCTATTGTATATAAAAAGGCACCTTACTCTCTTTATATATAACATGCACCTTACTCTCTGTCTCTCTGGTTTCTCTCTTGTATATGACATCCACCTTACTCTCTGTGTTCTATTTTGTATATGACAGGCACCTTACACTCTGGGTTCTCTCTTGTATATAAAAGGCACATTATACTCTGGGTTCTCTGTGGTATATGACATGTTCCTTACCCTCTGTGTTCTCTCTTGTATATGACATGTTCCTTACTCTCTGGGTTCTCTCTTGTATATGACACGCACCTTACACTCTGGGTTCTCTCTTGTATATGAAAGGCACCTTACTCTCTAGGTTCTCTCTTGTATATGACACGCACCTTACACTCTGGGTTCTCTCTTGTATATGACACGCACCTTACACTCTGGGTTCTCTCTTGTATATGAAAGGCACCTTGCTCTCTGGGTTCTCTCTTGTATATGACAGACACCTTACTCTCTAGTTCTCTCTTTTGTATATTACACGCACCTTACTCTCCTGTGTTCTCTCTTGTATATGATACGCACCTTACTCTCTGTGTTCTCTCTTGTATGTGACATGCACCTTACACTCTGGTTCTCTCTTGTATATGACATGTTTCCTTACTTTCTGGGTTCTCTATTGTATTATGACAGGCAACTTACTCTCTGGGTTCTCTCTTGTATGTGACACACACCTTACACTCTGGGTTCTCTCTTGTATATGACACGTTCCTTATTCTATAGGTTATCTGTAGGTTATCTGTTGTAAATTTCATGTACTCTATTTTACAAATATTCATCTTGTATTTTTCTTTCTATTTCTATTTTTCTTTCAAACACTTTCCACATAAAGCTCTCATAATCCCATTATTTCCTCTATTAATGTTAGCTAAAGGTTCTATGTGCCGCTAGGCAAACATTTTGACATCCTCTTCCAACACTAAACATTGTATACCTACTGTATATGTACTTATTAAATGCTTGTGATCTGTTTACAGTGATTTCTTTCTTTGTTAATGGGAGAAAAATACTCTCTGAAGATACATCTCAGTCATGTTCAAAATTTAAAGTCATGCTATGAGATTAGTGCAAGGCACACAAATTGTGAAAACAAATGTATACCTTCTTTAAATGTAAAGGCAGACTTCAATCTATCAGTTAATAGAAAAGTTATTTTTGTAGATATTATTTGTTAAAGGACAATTATACTCACCTTCCCTCCGCTCATCTTTCTTTGTTCATTACCTTTTAACCCAGGGTGAGGACCTGAACCGCTAGGTCCTCACCCCTGGGTTCGCGTTACTTAAAGCAGTCTTAGTGCAACGCTGCTCTGGTAGGCTCCGCCCCCTCCTCCTCGCCGCTGATGGGGAGGAGGAGCAACAATGTATTATCAAATCATTGTATATGTACAGTTGAACATATTGAATCCCCAGCATGAAAGCACTTTGTGCCATTCTAGGTACACAGCAGGACTAGAGTTTGTGCCTTGTGAATTAGCTAAATTGCAAGTAGCATTATCTAAAGTGAATTAATTATTTTCCCCCCCCTAAACTAGGACCTAGTCCAGGGGCATACCTGCAGGGGCCCGGGCCCCCCTGCAAGATTGAGGTCGGGCCCCTGACCCCCCCCCATCGATCTTTGCATCAACCATGTTTTTAAGTAGCTGATTGCACGTTAGGAACATACGCAGATCAGCTGTTTAAAAGACTGGACGCGAACTTCCGGAAACAAACTGGAAGTTCGGGTCCGGTCTTTTAAACCGCTGATCGCGTGTATGTTTCCTTCACGTTACGCGCGATCAGCTGCTTAAAAACAGCTAGTCACTGCAGAGATCATGGGCTTGTGGCAGGCTCTACTATCGTCTGGGCCTCCCCGCGGTTGCGGGGGTGGCGGGGGCGGTAGTTATACCACTGACCTAGTCCACCCGTGATCATTACCCCGTTGAATCTGCACGCTGCCTTGGAGTAATCTTTGACTCCTCTCTTCCTGTCTCACACTTAAAGGAACACTAAACATATTTCATGTACTTTGTTCGGCTGGGTACACACCAGCAGATATTTTCTGACCGATAGTGCCGTGGATCAGTCGGTCGGCTGGAAATATCTAATGGTGTGGGGCGGCTGGCCATGACCGAGCTCAGTCGGCCGTTCATCAGAATCAGACAAATGGGTGATCGGGTCTATTAGTAAATCACAGGCGATCGTGCGCTTCCCTATGGGGCTGCAAATCGGTCACATACTGTCAGCGGCAGCCACTATTGCCGCAACCAACAGTCTTTTTTTTTCCCTGCCAAGCTAGGTCGGGACAAATAATAGCCCTGTGTGTACCCAGACTAAGTACATGAAATCTGTATCTATTATTAACAGGGAGGTGAGAACACTTATTGATACCTCCCTGTGAATAATAGAATGCCCAGGGAACACTGCAACACTTACCTTGCCTGTGCTCTACTTGCAGCTCCTTCTCTGCTGTCAGTCGTGCTGTCCTGACCGAGCGCCTATTTTCGGCAAAGTCACACCAATACAAAGATAGGTGCTCGGCTTTATTGAGCTACAAAGCCTTATTCTCACCCTATTTTATTTATTATGTATTAGTGACGTCTGCTTATAGGCGCTTCACACTGCAAACCGAGGCCTGCACTACACTGATGATGGCTCAATAAAGCCGAAACCGGTCTGTAGTTGGCGCTCTGGTATTGCATTCAGCTTGTGGAATGCATTAAAAATCTTTTTAAAGATATAGCTTTCCTAAGAGCTTCCATGGAAACATGGTAAATTCCCAGAATGCTTTGTTCCTTATTGCATATTGGTGAAAGGGAGTATCAAAGCCTGTATTCTCTCCCTATCCTATTTAATTTATTAGCGACGTCTGTCCATAGCGCTTCACACTGCAAAACTAGAGGCCTGCACTACACTGATGATGGCTCAATGAAGCTGAAACTGATCTGAATTTGGTGATCTGGTTTTGCATTCAGCTTGTGGAATACTGTAAATTTAAAGGGATAGTGTTCCTGAAGCTGCTATGGAACATGAAAATAAACCCAGAGTCTCCATACCTATTTATTATAATAAAAACCAGCTAGAGAACCCATAGTGAGGGATTCAGCTATTTGTCACCCCCAGTGACAATTTCCTCCCCCAGAAAGCACCACGCACACTCCTTCTAGCTCATAGAACTAATTTAATTAAATAACCACACAAGAGCATTTTTCTTTTGTTGTATGGGTTGTCAGCCACAGCTTTATAAAAAAAACACCAATGCAAATATTGCATAACATTCAACCCTACAGATTAATGTAGACAGTCTCACATTTAGAAAGGCGATGAGCATGTTCAATGGCAGAAGGGTCCAAAACCCCTTGGGGCATTATTTTGTCCAAACTACTAGCCTTTCAAGTGAGCCAAATCAATGTGAGAAGATGCGACAGGTGATCATTACTAAGGTCATTGCTCCCTCATGAATGACCATTACCAACAGGCCAGAGTCGATTCTATTGGTCTCCACCACTGCCAGTAGTACTTACCACCAAAACAAACCCTGAATGCATCTCCAGTTAAGTCTGCCACTTGAACATCCTCAAACACAAACCGCCCCACATTAACCCGACTTTGGGCAACTAACTCGATCACTCTCATAGCCACAAAATTGCCAAAGCAAAACTAGCATAAAAAAAGCAGAGCCTCAGCCTCTGCAACAGATTTGCATAATAAATTAAATACCGAATACCAATACCTAAAAGGCAACTGAAACAAATAGGGCACCTAGACTAAGATCCAAAGATAAAACCAATTTGATTATCATTTGGTAACTTAGCTTCCTTGCTGCAAACTACAAAATGGCACCTACATCATCCTCCCCCAAGCACGATGACGTAGTTGGGGCCGTGTCCACCCAGTACACCTGGACACTGGATGTCCCAGTCCTCCGCTGATACATCACGTTTGTTAAGCACTGTACAAATAATGTTCCCTCTAATTAATTATCGGCTGTGTTGGCAGAAATAAATTGTCTGCGTTCATTGAAAGTTAAATTGGTGTGCTACATACCACAGCATTTACATTCCAGAAGATTTGGGGGGGAACAGTGGTCTCCAAAGAAGTTGATTTTAAATGAAAGACCAGGTTCCTACCTTTAAAATGAGCCAGGGGTTGGGAGGATCTGAATCGTGGACACAAATACTAGTTCCTCCTTCTAATCTGTGTTTGGCACATGCTCATTGGTAGAAAGCTAAGAAACAAGAAGGTATTGAGTTAAAGTGACTGAAAAAGGACTGAAGAGGACTGAGGGGAGGGGGGCATAACACACAACCACAGCAGGAATAAGTAGGTGTGTACTTTTTGTCTTTTTTTAATGGAGGAGGAGGAGACACAGGAAAGAAGGATTGTCACATAGTTTCAGAACAGGAAGTGTGGGGATCTGGTGATGCTGCTACCATATCACACATAAAATGTAAATATATTCATAACTGTAAATAAAAAACTAAAGTAAATTTAAAAAAATACTCAGGAAGTATTCCTGTCAATTTACCTCAAATCGCTTTTGCCCCACAGTTACCCTTTAACCTGTGTACGCAGGCCTGCTTAGAGGAAACATTGTGAACAATCTACTCAACTATGAAATAAATACAGTACACTGGCCTAGGAGGAGGTAAGCCATTCTTAACATTTTTGGAATGTTGCATTTGCAAAACCTTGTTGTTTATAAAAACAAAATGCACATTTTTTTATTCAGTTCATTCACCCTAAAAATATCTATACTACCAGTATTGGTATTAGACATATTAGTTTTGGGTATGAGTGCTTTGTATAACTTAATCGTAGCAAAACATTACCTGGATTGTTAAAGTTATTATCCTTAAAATTACACTGCATTTTTCATTATATAAGAAAACCTTGTAGAAATTATAGATGCCTGTCTGTCTGGTTTTATTACATGTATCACACACCTAGATTTAACCTATTAAATCTCCTTGTGCCGCAGGCTGGCTTGTGGACACTGTAAAGTTTACTGTCTAAAATGTTAACTATTTCAAGGGATGGACATTTAAAATAAAGACTCTGAAATGAAGTGATTACAAGGCGGAGAGTATTTATAAAAGTGATCTTTAGCACATGTCTGTAAAAGCAAAGGCCTTTTTAAAGACCTATAATGGCTCATAATTGCTTTGATCTGCAGGTCTAAACAGAGTTAGGCAGTAGACACAAAGACAGTTTAGGTGCAAGCACATTATTTAACTCTATGACGCTGGTGATGTCTAAATCCGGGTACATTAGGATCCTTATTGAAGAATTCTCATTTATTTTGGTCCCGGTCCCCAAATGTGCTGTTATCTTGCCCAGAATGCATTGGTAGATTTTAAGTGTCATTAAAAATATTCTTAAAAAAAAAAAAAAATATTACTTTGTGTGTATCTGTCTATAGGACAGATATGTAAGGATTTTGCAAATAAAAGAATCTTATGAGAGGTAGTCATTTTAGTTTTAAAATAGGAAACGGCTATTGTTTTTTATTTAGAGCTGTTCAATACAATTTAATAAGCCTTAAGCTAGGTACACACTGTACAGATTTCTGAAAGATGACAGACAGGATCTGTAAGATCCTGTCTGCCATCTTCAAAGATCTGCATACACACAGTCCCGACGTTCTCCTATGTGAGAACGCTCGGGACTGTGTGTTTCCATCGGCCGTGCTAGACTCCTCTATAGGGAGTCTAGCGCGGCCGATGGAAATTTTCGGCCTTTCCCGAACGAGCGTTCGGCCGACCCGATCGTTTGCGGCCGTGCGCTCGTTCGGGAAACGAACGTACACACGTAACGATTAGCCCCGATACCGTCGGATCCGACGGTATCGGGGCTTAATCGTTAATGTGTGTACCCAGCTTTAGTATAGTATTGTATATGTATAGTATATTAGTATAGTGTAGTTATAGTATAGTATTTGAGGTTGAATAAAGACATGATACGTCCATTAAGTCCAACCTACACAGCAATACCCACATTTCCTGTCTAACTGTTGATCCAGAGGAAGGCAAAAAACTCCAGTAAGAAGGGGGGATTCCTTTCTGACTCGAGAGGCATTTGGAAATATCCCTGAATCAACTCCAACTTTATGTATCAATAAGATAATATGCAACACCCTTTATTTTAAGAACTCATCCGGCTTCTTTTTTAAACTATCTAATAACCTGCCATCACCAAGTCCAATGGAAGACAGATTCATAGTTTTACCGTTGTCATAATGAAAACACCTTTCGAACTTGAAGACTTAATTTCTTTCTTTCCAGTCTTAAAGGATGTCCTCGTGTCCTCTGACATGCTCTATTGGTGAACAATGCCCCAGATAGTTTATTGTATGGCCCATTAATGTATTTATAAACAGTAAGCATATCCCCACGCAAGCACATTTTCTCTAGCATAATGTATGTATGTATAGTTTATTTTAACATATCGCATAAAGGAATGGGTATAAGTGTAACTTATTCAATCCGTTGTTTAAGGTCCCCCAGTCTCCCCTTATTTATTTAGTTGTCCTTCTCTAACACCCTTTCCTTTCCATTTCCAAGATGTCCTTTTTTCACACAGGATTCCAAACTGCACCTCATATTCCAAATGAGGCCCCACCAGCCCCTTGCTAACCTCTTCCCCCTTGAATCCATACCCCTACCTACACAATCAACAACATCCTGCGGCTTCTAGCTGTTGCCGTCTGGCACTGCTTGGTACATTTAAATTTAGCTAGTCCAACTGATGACCCGGGATAAGACTTGATTCCTCAACATGCCTGATCACTAAGAATACCATGGGCGATAAGTTTGCACAATCAACAAAATACTGGGTCAAAATATTGTCCTCTCAACATTCATCAATTATCACTTAAATTCTGCAAATTTTGGAGATTATTGTCTAATGTCGACTATTACAAGTTACATTACATTAACTTAAAAAAAGATTTTCCCGATCATTTACGATCGATTTTACAATAAGATTGTGAAAACTTTACATTTTGGGGCCAATGAATGGAAATGTCTACTCTCATGTCAGATTGATCTTATATTGGTGTAATGACACCTTTAGTTGATAAAAGGCAAATAATCCCCGACTAGACTGTAATCTGTTTAATCTGTTTATAAATGACTTAGAAGGGGGCATTGAGAGCAAGGTCTCTGTGTTTGCTGATGACACTAAATATGCAGAGCTTTGGAAACTTCCAATGATGTGCAAGTGCTGCAAGCAGACCTAAAAGATTATCAAAATGGGCAGCAGAATGGCAGATAAGATTCAATGTAATAAATGTAAGGTGATGCTTTGGGATTTAATAATCCCTGTGCCATCTACACCATAAATAACTCTGTGTTAAGTTCATCTGTAATGGAAAAGATTTGGGGGTTCTGGTAGATAACGACTTAGCTGTAGCAACAATGCCAGGTAGCAACAGCTAGAGCTAGCAAGATTTGTCTTGTATAAAAAGGGGATAGATTCAAGAGAGAAAAATATTATTCTCCCTCTTTACAAGGCACTGGTAAGGCCTCATTTGGAATATGCGGGTGCAGTTTTGGAATCCCATATCAAAAGGACATCTTGGAAGAGGCAGTTCGAGAAGGCAACTAAAAATTTTTTAATTAAAAAAAAAAAAAAAAAAAAAACAAAAACCCACCCGCACCTCCCACCCACCCCCCACCCCCCCCCCCCCCCTCACCCCCGGCCCCCCCCCCCCCCCTCCCCTCCCCCCCCCCAACCCCCCCCCCCCCGCCCCCCCCCCCCTACCCCCACCACCCCCCCACCCCCTCCCCCCACCCCCCCCCCCCCTCCCCCACCCCCCCCCCCCCCCCCCCTCCACTCCCAACCTCCCCCCCCCCCCCCACTCACCACCCCCTTACTGTCTCCCTCCCCTTTCCCCCCCCCCACCCCCCCTCCCCCCCACCCCCCCCCCCCACCCCCCACCCCCCCCAACCCCCCCCCCTCCCCCCCCACCCCCCCTTCCCACCCCTCCCCCCACCCTCCCGCCACACCCACCCCCCCCCTCACCCACCACCCCCACCCCCCCCCCCTCCCCCCACTCCAACCACCCCCCTCCCCCCCCCCCCCCCCACCACCCCCCCACCCACACCCCCCCCCCCCACCCCCCCCCATCCCCCCCAACCCCCCCCCCCCCCCCCCCCCCCCCGCACCACCCCCCCCCCCCCCCACCCCCCCCCCTCCCCCCCCCCCCCCCCCCCCCCCCCCCCCCCCCCCCCCCCCCCCCCCCCCCCCCAGCTCCCCTCCCTCCCCCCCCCCCCCCCCTCCCTCACCGCCCCGGCATCCGCCCCCCCCCCCCACCCCCCCCCCCCCCCCCCCCCCTCCCCCCCTTCCTTCCCCTCCCCCCCCCTTCCCCCCCCGCCCCCCCACCCCCCCCCCCACCCCCCCCACCTCCTCCTCCCCCCCCCCCCCACCCCTCCGCCCCCCCCCCCCCCCCCCACCCCCCCCCCCCCCCCCACCCCGCCTCCCGCCCCCCCCCCCCCCCCCCCCACCCTCCCCCCACACTCCCCCCCCCCCTCCCCCCCCCCCCCCCCCCCCCCCCCCCACCCCCCCCCCCCCCCCCCCCCGCCCCCCCCCCCCCCCCCCCCCCCCCCCCCCCCCCCCCCCCCCCCCCCCCCGCCCCCCCCCTCTCCCCCCCCCCCCCCCCCCCCCTTTGCCCTTCCCTTCCACCCCCCCCCCCCTCCCCCCCCCCCCCCCCCCCCCCCCCCCTCCCCCCCACCCCCCCCCCCCCCCCCCCCCCCCCCCCCACCCCCCCCCCCCCCCCCCCCCCCCCCCCCCCCCCCCCCCCCCCCCTTCCCCCCCTCCCCCCCCCCCCCCCCCCCCCCCCCCCCCTCCCCCCCCCCCCCCGCCCCCCCCCCCCCCCCCCCCTCCCCCCCCCCCCCCCCCCCCCCCCCCCCCCCCCCCCCCCCCCACCCCACCCCCCCCCCCCCCCCTCCCCCCTCCCCTTCCGTCTTCACCTTCCCCCTCACCCCCCCCCCCCCCCCCCCCCCCCCCCCCCCTCCCCCCCCCTCCCCCCCCCACCCCCCCCCCCCCCTTCCCCCCCCCGCCCCCCCCCACCCCTTCCCCCCCCCCCCCCCACCCTCTACAACCTGGCGCCTCCTGATCGTCCCCCCCGCTCCCCCGTTTCCTGTCCCATATCAAGCACCTTCTGCCCCCTGCCCCCGCCATCGCCCCCCCCCCCCCCCCCCGGGCACTAAGGGTAATGGAGGGGCTTGAATATGCAGGCAGATTAGACAAGTTAGGGCTGTTTACATTGGAGAAGACGGCGGTTGCGTGGGGACATGATAACCTTGTACAATATATTAATGGCCCATACAATGAGCTCTTGGTGCATTGTTCACTAATAGGTCATATCAGAGGACTTGTGGATATCCTTTAAGGTTGGAAAAAGAAGTTTCATCTCAGGTTAGGAAAGTTTCTTTACAGTGAGAAGGGTGAAACTGTGGAACTGTCTTCCAGCAGGATGTGGTAATGGCAAATTCATTGAATAGCTTTAAAAAAGGCCTGGATAAGTTTCTAAAACTAAAAAATATTCAGAATTACTGGTATTAATGCATATAGATCTGGTTGATCCAGGGATACTTTCCGATTGCCGTTTGGAGTCAAGGAGAGAATTTTTTCCCCTTTTAGCTGTTTTTTTTGCCTCCTCTGGATCAACTGTTAGGTAGGGTTAAAAAAAAAAAAAAAAAAAGTGAATAGGTTGGACTTGATGGATGTATGTTCTTTATTCAACCTTAATTACTATGTTACTATGTTACTATGTTACACATTGGGGCATTTTTATAAAGGAACATGTTTAGCGCAAAAAAAATTACCGCCGCACATGCGCGGCCCGCGAAAATAGCGCTATCGCCGTATTTATAACGGCGAGCGCTTCCCGCGATACCTATCGCGGCCGCGATGTGGCTGCGTAATTTTAAGCCCCTTCGCGGCGATACTATATAGTATCGCCGCGAAGGGACTTAAAAATCCTTCCCGACGCCGCTCCTAAGGGGCGGCGGCACACGCCCACACCCCCCCCGCGGCGGCAGCGGCGACCACCGCCGCCGCCGCCCCGCCCACACCCCCGCGGCGGCAGCGGCGACCACCCGCCGCCGCCGCCACTTCCAGCAGCCCCTCCCAACCCGTTCCCCGTTCGCGGCAATCTCGGAACGGGAGGCTAGAAGGGGCTGCCGGGAAGGGGCCGCCGCAAGTGGTCGCGACCACCCGCCGCGCACCCCCTCCCCGGCAACCCCTCCAAGCCCCCCGCCCCGGCCGCTCCGGGGAGGGGACGGGAGGGAGCGCTGGGGGGGTGGAGGCTCCCTCCAGCGGGGCCCTGAGAAGGGCCTTTTGGGGCTTAGGGGTCCCGCAGCTCGAACCGGGACCCCCCTCCCGGCCCTTACAGGGCCCTTGCGGCACTGACAAGTGCCTTTGGCGGGGGTCCCGCAGCTGAACCGGGACCCCCAGTGCGGCTCTTAAAAGAGCCCTTGGGCGACGTCTTCTTTCTTCCCAGTCCGGCGACACCAGCTCCGCCGAGGCCGCCGACCCCCGAGAGGACCCCTGCGGCCGCCAGGGGTACCCCGGCGGGCGCCGGCGACCTCAACGAGGCCGATGTTGCCGGCGTCTTGATCCGACGCGACGTCTTCGGCTGGCGACACCAAACCCCACTCAGGTCGCCGATGCCAAGGCACGCGCATGCGGCCGCCAGTGAGCCCGCTGGCACCGCCGGCCTCAGCGGAGCCGATGTTGCCAGCCGCTTCTTCTTCTTTCTTTCTTCAGCATCTACTGCGATGGCATCTGAGTTCCGCGGCGGAAAGCTCTCTTTATAGGTTTGCAGAAATCCATAATCCGTTTCTGATTGGTCAATTTTTAATACTGCTTTACATTACCAATCAGATTTCAGAACTTCCAGAAATCTGATTGGTTATGTAAAGCAAGTATTAAAATTGACCAATCAGAAACGGACTATGGATTTCTGCAAACCTATATAAAGAGGAGCTTTCCGCCGCGGAACTCAGATGCCATCGCAGTAGATGCGAATAAAGAAGAAAGAAGCGGCTGGCAACATCGGCTCCGCTGAGGCGGCGGTGCCAGCGGGCTCACTGGCGGCCGCAGTGAGCCTGCCTGGCATCGGCGACCTGAGTGGGGTTGGTGTCGCCAGCCCGAAGACGTCGCGTCGGATCAAGACGCCGGCAACATCGGCTCGTTGAGGTCGCCGGCGCCCGACGGGGGTACCCCTGGCGGCCGCAGGGGTACCTCTCGGGGGTCGGCGGGCCTCGGCGGAGCTGGTGTCGCCGGGACTGGAAGAAAGAAGACGTCGCCCAAGGGCTCTTTAGAGCCGCACTGGGGGTCCCGGTTCAGCTGCGGGACCCCCGCCAAAGGCACTTGTCAGTGCCGCAAGGGCCCTTGTAAGGGCCGGGGAGGGGGGTCCCGGTTCGAGCTGCGGGACCCCCTAAGCCCCAAAAGGCCCTTCTCAGGGCCCCGCTGGAGGGAGCCTCCACCCCCCCAGCGGCTCCCTCCCGTCCCCTCCCCGGGAGCGGCCGGGGCGGGGGGCTTGGAGGGGTTGCCGGGGAGGGGGTGCGCGGGTGTGCGCGACCCCTGCTGCGGCCCCTTCCCGGCAGCCCTTCTAGCCTCCCGTTCCGAGATTGCCGCGAACGGGGAACGGGTTGGGAGGGGCTGCTGGGAAGTGGCGGCGGCGGCGGGTGGTCGCCGCTGCCGCCGCGGGGGGTGTGGGCGGGTGTGGGCGTGTCTCCCGGGGCGGGTGCGACCACCCGCCGCGGGTTGCCTGCCCATCCCCGCCGCGGGAGGTTAGTATCGGCTGACTTCGCCACCTTCAAGGTGCGAAGTAAACAGCCGATACTAGCCGAGCGAAACCAGTACCGCCGCTTTATAAATAGAAGCGGCGGTACGGGTAAGTATCGGCGCGAAAGGTTAACGCTTCGTAACTTTTCGCGGCCGTTTTCGGGGCTTTTAAATCGCGGTAAACGCGGTTCTGCGTAATGGCCGCGAAAACGGCCGCGAAAAGTTAACGAACCTTTATAAATATGCCCCATTGTCCTGTAACAAAGAGGGGAACAGAACCAATGGAGGAAAACACCATTCTCCCTCCCCAAGCACTGGAAAGGCCCCATCCTGAACATAGGGCACAGAGGTGAGATCTGCTAGTTAGGAATTACAAACATTCAGCTAAATTGGCATTTAGCTTTAGTTCTCCTTAATTGCCAATATACCACAGTATCAAAGCTTTAACAAAATCAGACCCACCCAGAATCTAAAAGGACAATGATACTCACCTCACCCCCAATCCCACCTAAAGAGTGTCATCTGTAATAGTTAGTTGCATGAAGCGCTCCTTCGCCAAAACCATACGCTCTTCCTCCATCTTTCTGTCACTCTCACAGAGCGCTTCTCCCATTGGTCCTGTCAGGCATGGAAACAGAAAAAGGAGCCAGTTGGCAGGGGAAACATTAGGCTTCGTTCACACTAGAGTGCGTTTTGGTGCGGTGACATTGAACCAAAACGTTGTGCACATATTAATGATTGGCATTGTTCTATTCAGCTGCAATATAGTTGCATGCAGCAGTGTGGTACGTTAATGCACAGGGTTCCCATTTAAATAATGGCATGCATTAACAAAGCTCCTAGTGTGACCATAGCTAAGTATTACACATGGTCTGTGGAGTACCCAGAGGTGAGTTCCTAGTGGTTCACATCCTCCCTGGGTACTTTCAATTCTGGAAGGAGGGGAGCGCAGGGGAGTCGAGTATAAATATCTTTAAGTCTTAATCACCTCTTCATAAAAAACTAGTAAGTTAGTTTGATAAGATCTATTTTCCCATCCATGCTGACTATTATAATAAGATCATTTCTGGAGTGCAGAATATGATCCCGTAACTAGTTACCTGTATATTTCCTACCCCTATTAAAGGGAATGCAGGGCCGCCTCCTAATGAGGCACAGTGAAGCACATTACAGAGCAGTACCCGTAGGGTGGCAGCAGTTTTTTTTTCTGGCATCATGTGCCTAGGGCATGTGATTTTTTTTCATGTGCCTGAGGTCCAGATGCCAGGGGGGCCAAAAAATGACGTTTGTAAAAAACACACATTTTCAGGGATACTGTCACTTTATAAAAACAAACGGTATTTGTAGTAACAAAAACAACCCTTACTACCAACAAGGTAGGTCCTATACCTTACAACAATATGGAAAAATGAAAACCTTATCAGACAACAAATCCACACACAGTAGTAAAAGGGTAATAATAAAAACTAATATCTTATTATATTATGTTATTATTGTGGGTTTATATAGGGCCAGCTTCTTCCAGAGCTTTACAATGACATGTATACCATTCACATCAGGCCCTGCCCCAAAGAGCTTACAATCTAAGCACATTTATTGACACATACAACCTATCAGTATGTCTTTATGATTGTGGGGGAAAACCGGAGTGCCCGGAGGAAACCCACGCAAGCACAAGGAGAACATACAAACTCATTGCAGATGTCCAAGGGTGAATCGAACTCAGGACTTTAGCGCTGCAGCCGCAAGACATAAATAATAAGGAATAATAAGGAATGTTCCTTTAATAAAAATCAATATCAATAGACACAATCACATATATATATATATATATATATATATATATATATATATGCATATATCATAAAACCCCATAGATATGTCAAAATACAGAAAAAAGTGCAAATAGTCCCATATACTGTATCCAAAAGCATAATGTTAGACTTTATAGTTCAATAAAGTGTCCGTCCGTGGAATAAAGTGCAATACCCTAATCCTAACGTCCTCCGAAAGCGCACCCTTATAGTGTACTCAACCCTCCCTCGTCCGAATCGCCTCCGTACTCCTTCGTAGCCGCTCAACCCAAAGTAAGTATAAGCAACCAATTCCACATCCAGAGACCTCCTCCCGATCTCAAATGGAACCTCCACACGGCACACCGCACAGCACAGCGCACTGTCACTTGAAATAGCAGGGGGTTGTACAACAGAATGCAGTTATAACTCCTCCCCCTCTCTTCTGAATGGCAATTCATTTTAACAAAATCAATATTGGGCATTCATTTACCAGTCACTGTGGACATCTAATACCAGTCACTGTGGGCATCATTACCAGTCATTGTGGGCTTATGTACCAGTCATGTGTATAAAGCCCCTCCCAGTTCTGGGCAAGCCCCACCCATTTCTGGACAAAGTATCGCCCATCTTCAATTATAAGACCACACTCTTCCGGTGGTGAGGGGGGCAGCATTTGGATTTTTTTTTCAGATGCAAAAAAGTCTAGAGATGGCCCTGAGGGAATGTTCACCCTTCAAATGAAAAATTATATAGCCTTCTCATTTAAAGGGAATGTAAATGCAAGTCACGATTGATGAGTATAAGTGGCAGAGGTGTAAACCGTACATATCCATTTAGACCCATTTTTATAATTAGGTCTACTTGATCCTATATCAGTGATTTTGAAACTTGGAACTCATATGTTTGGAATCTACAACTCCCAGCTTGCTTTGGTTGCAGAATGGAGTGTTTTGATCAAGGTTGATATCACTGCCCACAGTATATGATAACAATTTTGTTAAACTTTTTGTTGTTCCTCTGGTACCATATTATTCCCACTTTTTTTTTAAACAATGTAACAGTGGGAACCACTAACTAGAACCCTGTGTGATGTGTGCGGTCATTAGACTTTATTTGCAATCATGTGAGATTACATCACATTTATGCAGCAAATATCTGCATTATCTCTGCACATCTATGGTCCTTATATGATTTTATTTTGGTGTTTAGAAATTATGTATTACTTGTTTAAATAAAAAATTTACAATCTTCCTGCAGTTCACTTCTGAGAGGTATAAAGCTGTTACTCCTAATGCATTCTCATTCAGAGACATGAAGTATGATTCACTGATAGTTTGTAGGTGCCAAGGGAGATGTAAGACTTAATTAATAGCATGCCTCCTCTGCCTAGCCAATTCCAATTAATACACCAAGATATTGTGCTGTACCGTGCTGATACAAGGGGCACAGCAGAGGAGGCTGTCTTCATTCAGTGGCTTGTGGCAAAATGTGCTGAGTTCACAATGATGATAGCGTACTAATCATTCTATGCTATAGTATCAGTGCATGTAAGGCTAGCTTAAAGGGCAAGGCCAGCCCCAAAATGAAAACTTACATACAGGTAAATCACCCCCCAAAACACTAAATGGTAATAGTTTGAAATCTGAAATATGTATGTCTATCCTGAAATCCTGCACAATCCTATTTCCCCTGTTTCTGTTTCCTGGTTCTTCCAGTTAGCAACTGTCAGTTATGGATTTGACAGTTAACATCACAGCCAATGATGGAATATTAGTCCCCTGTCTGCCTCTTCTGAGCATGCCCAGGCTCAGTACAGGCTCAGTACAGGTTTCTAAATTGCTCAGTTTCATGAGGCATCCAGAAGCATAGACAGGCTACAGTAATGATTTCATAGGACAAAGCCATATAAAAGATATATCAACATATTTTAAGAGACCATTCTTTCTAAGATGTCTTATGAGGGTGGAGTTGTCCTTTAAAGGGCATGTCCACCCCCAAAACTAAAATTTAACCCACTACTGGCCCACTCTGTAGTGTATGAAAATCCTTACCTTATATCTTAGCTCCAAATGGTTCTCCTGTAATGTCCCCCCCAAGTAAAAAAAACTGACCACCAGGAGCCTGACACACCAGGGAATTGTTTCCGCCTCTGAGCTGTCCTCTGAGGTTTTTGGCTTGCTCAGAGCAACCCTTCACTCCCTCCCCCCCCTCCCTCTCCCTTCCTCTCCTCCCATTTTGTTCTCCCTCCCCCTAGTGTAAATCCCCTTTCCCACATATTAAGTATAGTTCCCCAGACCCAACCGCAATAAAATATTTATAAGAAAGTCCCCGATCTTTACTTACCTTCCTCTCTCCTCCGGCATTCTTAAACTGCCAGCAGCCGCATCTGTGATTGGCTGCCTCTAGCCAATCACAGACGCAGCTGCCGGTCTGGCCCCTGCTTGCAGTTCCGTGCAAGCAGAAGGCTCGGCATTGTGTGGAGGAGAGATGAAGATAAGTAACGATTGGGGGCAAAATGGTAATAGTTTGAAACCTGAAATATATAAGTCTAACCTGAAATCCTGCACAATGTTCTGTTTCCCCTGTTTCTGTTTCCTGGTTCTTCCAGTTGGCAACTGTAAGTTATGGATTTGACAGTTGACATCAAAGCCAATGACATTGATATATCAACATATTTTAAAGAGGCCATTCTTTTTAAAGATGTTCTTAGAGGGTGGAGTTGTCCTTTAATATTCACTGGCTGCAGTGATGTTAGACAATATGTTGGCTTAACCTAGAATTAGAAAAGAAAGTTGCTCAGACCTGCCTTTTAATGCAGATCACTAAAGGGAAAGGAGCAAACATATTTGCTGAGTTGCAGGGGCAAACAAATTCCTTCTATGATCCCTATGGGATAATTTGTTCTGACTGCCCCATTAAGTGGATGATGTGATTTATCTGGGAAATTCACAACTTTAAAATGTCTCCCCCGAGAGTCAGTCTCTGCACAGTTTAAACATGGTTGTTTATACCATACGAAAGGGTTCTTTATTTCATTGAATATCTTCATTACTTCTCCAAGTAATTTTTATTTAAATCAAAAAATATTTTAAAGTTTGTAACATTAAAAAAACAGCAAATCTCTGTAATTAAATTTTCTACACACTACATTTAAAAATGCTTTTAAAAAAATGAATAACACTTCTTCCCAAGAACTTCTGACCGGTAATTCCTTCGGTTGTGCTTTTTCCATAGACTTTAATAGAATGATACATTCTGCTACTGATCAAATGGTATAAGAAAAAAAACTGGATCAATACTCATATGCTTTTTGTGGTATGTTTTGGGTTTGTGCCAAGTACACACAGCATGCCCACGTTGGCTGGGTTGTACTATATTTAAAATAATCTGGGCTGGAAAGTTCTTTCCAGTTTAACTTGGTTTCATGTGAAACTGAACTATCCACTTAACGGATAGGCTGGGGTGTAGCTACCAGGGGTGCAGGGGATGTACTGCACCAGGGCCCTTGGCAAGAAGGGGCCCATTTGTGCTAAGGTTCCAAAACTACCAGTTGTGTGCCAACCATTTTACCAGTTGTCTGTGTACAAAGCATTTTTACCATTGTCTGGCCAGCATTTAACCAGTGCCTGGCTGTGTGGGGGTGTGCAGTACCAGTTTCCAACACCAGTTATCAGCTGTCTGCATGCCAAGCATTTAACCAGTCTTTGTGCCAACTATTTTACCAGTGGTTATATACAAGCATTTTACCACTATGTGTGCCATGCATTTTTCTAGTGTCAGTTGGTTAGTTAATTTAGAAGGTTTGAGGATTAAGTTTAGAAATACTATTGAATCTGATGGAATAGTTTTGCTAGCTGTATAGGTAAAGGATGTTTGTCTGTTTTAAAAGAATTTGGATGTTTTTTATGGAAATGATTATTTGGTTTGCTGTGCTAATTTGTGTTTGCGGTGGTGATGGGGGGCCACTGTCTAAATTTGTATCAGGGCCCATAAGTCTGTAGCTACGTACTGCGGATAGGTAAACCTTAAAGTCAGTTTGTGGATCTATATATGAACCCAAACTTGCTCTACAACCATTCAGAAATGGATTGAAAAGGAAACTCTAAGCCGATGAAAATTACAGAAATTTACCCATTTGATCTTTGACCTTTGGCAATTTAATGGGACCTCGATCGTTTGTCTATCAAAAAATCTGAAACTGACATCAATATTTGGACCCAATTCAATCAATTTCATTGAAATGGTTGGAAATATAAATCGTGTTAGGCAGCTATCCAATCAATAAAAATGACACAGTATTATTTTTTTTTATCACATATGTAAATAACTGATCATGACAGGAGACAAAAGATCACTTCCTGAGAATTTCTCCTGCTGAGGTAGGGTTGTGTTTAGGGGGGAGGTTACTGGGCCTGGACTCCCCTCTTCTGCCTGCTCAGTGCAGTCTGCTGTCACTTCTCTGGTGCCCAAGACTGTTACATAGATTGTTCATAGATTGTAAACATAGTAACATAGACTGTTACATAGATGTTCATAGACTGTTACATAGATTGTTAATAGATTTGTAACAGTAACATAGACTTACATAATATGTTACAAAGATTGTTACATAGATGTTACATAGACTGTTACATAGATAGTTACGTAGACTGTACATAGATGTTACATAGATTGTTTTATAATTGAGCTGTGAGTGAGAAGCAGTATTTTTTGTTTCAAAAATGTATCCAGTCCACCCTGTGATTGACGCAGCATAGAGATCTGTATCATATTAACCCTGCAGCTGCCTGAGGTGATTGCTGAGACTGGGTTGATATTCAGTACTTACTGTACCACTATGCACTGTTATAGAGATAATGAGCAGGAATAGAGGACTTAGGAAATCCTGGTGATGGTCGTATAGCTGTCTGTCAACATTGTATTATATATATATTATAATTATACACAGGAGTGATGTTCCATATGATCTTATACAGAAGGATTTTTCAATGCGCCATACATGGTCCAATGTTATATGTGCTGTGAGTGTCACAGCTTGACTTTGAAGGACACTAATGATATTGAAGGGCAAATGTGGATTTCTCTGTAAAAGAGAACATTAGGCTGGTTATACATCCCAAATTTTTCATCTGCTCTGTTCGCCCCTAGCGAGCAGTCAGCCGGAAGAAGCACTGTCACTCCCGGCTAATGTCTCTCTATGGGCCACACAATTGACCCTTCATCCGATCCAGATAATGACATTGGTCACTGCCTTACCGAAATCCCTCAGATTTTCAGCCCGACCAACGATACACAGAAATATCGATCAGTAGGGCTGAAAAATCTGCTGTATGTACCCTGCCTAATCAATATATATTTAATAGAATATATGGATGTATTTGGTCACAAATTCTCTCGGACTTGTTCGTGGTGACCCAATCTGGAATCTTCTTTTGTGCTCTTAAAGTCATGCAAACCGATTTACAATTGGTTAGTTTGACTTTAAGCCTCGATTTGCGTGGCTGTGCAAGTACCGAAAGAGGCACTCGCGCACCAAGCTTATGTACCAGAGAGGCTGCACGGCTGTTTGCACACTAAGTGTGTAATGCCAGACTGTAGCTGGCATTAAATTCTTACGTGTGGGTGAGTTCACCATATCGTGCAGTGAAATCCGTTACAGGATATTTGCCACACATACTTGCAGCTCTGGGTAATCTCCTCATGTGTTTTAATTTCCGTTACAGATTATCCACACAGCTGATCTTATGGGAAACTTGGAAAGTATCAAACAATAAAAGACAAACACAAAAAAATGTAATGCACATGAGTGAGAAAGGGCAGCAACATGAATGACATTTTCCCTACAGCATGTTTGTCCCTGGAATTGATCAGTATAATGCAGATTATGATTATTAATTTTAAGGGAAATTGTGTCTCACCCTAATTTAAACTTTGTGGACTGGGAAGCAATGATTTGTCACAGGCTTATTTTAGTGAATGAAAAAATTCTAACTTTGAACCCGATGCTGGCACATGAAAGGGTAAAGTTAAAATTTCAGCAGTTCAGCTCTCTATACATTGGGAGCCACCTGAATATAATTGATTATTAGACTTAAAAGATATCTCCACTGGTAAATAATTGGTATTCAGTTTTATTGATGAACGACGGGTAAAGGAGCTGTGTCTCCGCCTCCTGTTCTTCAAACGTATGGAAATCTAATGCGTAGTCTAATAGTCCCGTGGACTTTTATTATATGCGCATCGCACATGTGCATATGTACATAATTCGTCAGAACTGTCAGACTACGCGGCGGAGGAGAGAGCGACGGTAAGTACCTTACCGTCTCTCCTGGCTCCTGAACGTTTATTGAAGAACGGGAGGTAAGAAATAGCTCCTTTACCTCTCGTTCATCAATAAACTCAATACCAACTTTTTTTTTAACAACATGACTGTTGGGAAAAAAAACATTTTTCTGTGATTAATCTGTTTTTCTGCGGTTTATTTATAATTGTGTCACAAATATTACAGTTTATCAATGGATTAAACAAAATTATAATTCACTTTGGATTTACATTGGACTGACAGTTAGGGAATGTTCACAATATTCAATATAAAATCATTTTCATTCCTTGAAAACCAACTTCAAGCTTTTTCTAGGCTGTCACAAGGGGTTGATGTGCAGTATTCTATTGCACTGATGTATTGGTATTACTATTCTCCTTGTTGTTTGTAAAGCTTGCACTCTTTTAGAGAAGAGGGTCATAGCAATTTTAAAACATCTGCATTAATTCACAGACTTGTAATATGCAAAGCCTGTACCCTGCCACCTTCAGGATGCAAAGATAGGAAATAATAGAAGGTTAAACATGTGAGGCAACAGAGATTGGAAATAGACCTGTATAAACCCAGTGCAGGATTGCATTAAGGCAAAAGGTCCATTGTCCTTCGGAATTGTGTCATTGCTAACCATGGATAAAAACCTTTACTGTTTAAAAGACGAATGATTGCTCTGATAAGAGATAACGTGGAATCATCACTAGGCAGCTAGTAGTATGGATGTATAGCTTATTCATAAAGCGTCACTTGGGGAGGCAGCGGTTACAATAATTACATTAGGATTTCTTAGTCGCAATACAATATTTGGTCCTGATGCCGATTCTGCATATTTTAACACACAGGACGAGTGAAATTGCCAACAGTCGATGATTTTTGATTGGTTTTGGTAAAAAATGGGGCAAAAAATGTAGTTGTTAGTTTTTGGATCTTCCAGATCAACCAAATATAGCGCCCAGTGGTCATGAGACCAAAATCTAAACCTGCTTTACCTACTGTAGCCTTAAACTAACCTACACACAGGCTATCACGTCCTGTAAATAATGACCAGTCTCCAGATATTAATCCTTTATAATATTGATCTCTTGATATTGTTCATAATGAAATCTCTCTGTGTATAAAATCACTGATTAGCATAGTGCAGCACAGTGCGCTATATCATTGTGTTCTGTACCAGGAATTGAGCACATTTATTACGTGGAGAGGACTAGAACTCAAACTCGAACCCAAGTTCGAGTAGCCGAACTATTCGTAATTTCAAACAAATTCGGACTTCTCAACATCCACAACCTCGTATTTTCGATATTTCGGACTTTCGATAATATGAATGTTCTGTTACCGTTCGAATATGCGAGTAAAAATGCCTATTATACTATACGCGAGCATCGAATCCGCAAGTAAAGGGTCCATTAAAACCTATATTCGGAGCATTGATCCGCAAGTAAAATGTCCATGGTATCTAGGCGCGCGCATCGAATCCGAACGGTAAAGTGTCCATTAATGCCTATACGCGAGCATTCAATCTGCGAGTAAATGTACATGCACGCAGAGCTCAAAAAATAGCGCGAGTGAGAGTAAAATTGATTTTCGAATGTCCTGGATATGGAACATGTTCCCCAGACCATTTCCCAGGTCCCAGAGCCATTTACATTAGTTACCATGATATTTTAATTGTTTTCATTTAGAACTTTTTGAACTATCTGACTCCCATTGACTTAATGGTCTGTTTTCGAACTTCCATATAGTTCGAAAGTTCGAAAACAGACCGAACTTTCGAACGTTTGGCCATCTCTATTTATTTAGATGCTTTCTTAAATCTAATTCTAGATTGGGTAAACCATGTCTTTTGACAAAGGTTTTAACCCGAAACATTGTACACCCTTACATCTCTGTGAAGGTGGTTGATCATGGTCTTTTTCCTGTACGTGTCACATGAAGACTTATCACAAGGTGGTATGTGGTTCTTAGCTCTGCACATTTGAAACTATAAAAAGAGGTGTGGCGGTGGACCTTGTTCTTGGAGATAATTCTAGATTGTGTGTTTTTATAGATACAAGAAAATGAGCTACAAACCTACTATACGTGAGATAATTAACAGATATGTGATTGGTGAGCGAGACAGCATCAATGTTTAGGTGATTCATCAAATTTGAAAAGAAAATCTGTCAGGAGAAAAACTCTTCCTTCGACCCTATATGTCCAACAATGGTGGGGAACATGATCAGTTAGGGAATAACTGCCATTATACAAAAAAAAAAATACCCTGCTTCTGAGGGATTTTTTCCTTTCAGTTGAATTAGGAACATTAATAGTTGCAGTTTCTGTGACTTGTGCATATTTAAATAAGATATTAAAGTCTCTAAAGCTGATAATTAGCTGCTCCCCCAGCCTTGCTAACACCCCATGTCTGGTCACTAGATATATACAGTATCGGTTTCCACTTTACATGATACCTTTATAGCAAAATGCCCCTTTTAGAAAAAAAATTTAATAAATCTTAGCACTACATCACCCTGGTGATAGAAGCAGAGAAACACCTTCTTATACAGAAGGCATCTTGCAGTCTCATGCTAGTTGAAAAGCATGGCCTCAAAGCCTAAGAAACAAGAAGTAATTTCTTACTCCCAGGTTCCCAAGTAAGGGCGACTATGCAAAACACTTATGTCCCTTAGCTAATGCATGTGTCCAGACCCACGGCTAATAACATGCAATAAGCTTAATATATAGAGCCAATCATCTGACCTGCAGACACGACGTGTTCGATCTTGTTAGATCTCGTCAGTGCAAGATACAGATTCATGGCTCTAGGGGGTAGGACTTGGGGTACAGTAGAAAAAGCAGCTAGCTGCTTGTATTGGCTCTATATATTAAGCTTTATTGCATGTTATTTGCCAGGGTGTCTGGACACATGCATTGAGCTAAGGACATAAAGGAGTGTTTTTGCATATCTCTGATCCTTACTCTGGACAACTGGGAGTAAGAAATTGGTCTTGTTTCTAGTGCTTGTGGGCAATGCATTCATTAGCATGAGACTGCAAGATGCCTTCTGTTATAAGGTGTTTTTCTGCTTTTGCTCAGTTAGGGCTTTTGCTTCTTTGGCCCTCTCTCCCTAAGCTTTCAGCTGCTTTTCCTGGTGAATAGATGCATTTTATTTACCTACTTTTATAAACTAATATTCTGCATGTAATGGTCTGGGACTGACTGTGCTGATCAGGAGAAAGAGCATGACATGCCCTAACCCTTGATGTATTAATGGTTAAAGGTGGCTTCTTTACATCCGAAGATGAAAGGGGACAGATATCACTGTTGAACAGCATTTGCCCAAGCTAACAAAGTGTATGGTTAGGTCTGATAACAAGGCTTAGAGATTTGCCCAAAAACAGTCAATGTGCCCCAAGGGACAAATGTAGTAAGCGGATTAAGTGAACGAGAAAGGGTTATTAACAACAGTCGGTGTTCAAAGGATTATTCTTTAACAGCTTCACACTAAACCTGTTGTATTTATTTATCATGGTGTGCGAGTATGCAGATCGATAGAGTACCAGGTCGTACAGGTCAATAGAATATTCTGGGAGCTATCATGCTATTTATATTCAGGGCTTGTATATGGGATAGTGTTCTTTTAAGCACAGATACTACTATTTTTATTTTTTTTTGCCTACACTATTTTTTTTCACCTTAAATCTGACCTTTAAGATAACTAATTGTCCTTTGGGCTAGGCCACACTGCTGTGCTTTTTTTGCTTTTGCGCTTGTCGTTTGTCATATCATTGTTTAAAACGCGGCAATGCACCGTAAAATGCGCTTTGGTTGCGATTTGCATTCCGCATTTTGACTGATATCGGCAATCCGCATGCGTTTTTTCAATATGTTTAATTGGAAAAACGCTTGGCGAAATGCAAGACGAAATCCCAAATGAAATTGCAATGCGCTTGCGTGCAAGTGGTGGCCTTGCCCTATGCTGAAAGTACATGGATATTTTTTTTTTTTGTTTCTTTTGTGCTGGCTATTAAAAGGAACCACCACATAAGGCCTTATACACTAATAATTACATTCCCCTGCGGTTTTGTTGTCATACAGTTTTACATTGTCTTTGCTTTATATTTTTACATCTAAGACACAGCATATCGTCATTTATGACATGTAATGGGACATTGCCGCCGGCTTCCGAAAAACTTTCCTTTAGGCAATACCATCTGATCCTTCCTAAAATGCCGGGACAGTTTACATCTAAACTTTTAAACCTGTCTGCTATCAATCCCTCAATAACTAGGGCCTCGTTACTTGGTAGTTCGGGCAAATATATGTAAATAAGTCATGCTAACTTGATTTCACTAAGGGTTTAGCGTCTAGCTCCATTATTCTGCGTTGGATGTGCGGTTACACAAAAACCACTCCGCGCATCTGATGCTCGACTAGTTATATAATCGTGGTTTTTGAGCACAGTGATTTTAACACCAACAATAGTCTGGTTGAGTTAACAAATCCCGCAGTGGGGTAAATCCTTATCAGGATTTACCCCATTTGCAAAACGATATTAAATGCGCGTGAGGTATTCATTTATTCCATGTAGCTGATAGCGGCCGGTGTTCAATGAGCTCCACCTAGTGTTTTAGCATTGTGCTTTCTTGTTGTATCCAAGAGATTCTTATATATGTTCCTCACCAAAACACTATTTATACAGCCACATTATAAAAAAGCCATGTTTACCAAGGTGAAACTAAGATATTACAACTATTAGCTAGCGTATGATTTACGTGAAAACGCACAGACTTTTATTGTCTTATGGTTTCTTTCTTTCTTTCTTTTTTGCATCAGGCATGAAATATGATATTATTCCTATATACCCTGATACTTTATATCTATATTAAGTGAACTGTTATATGTTCGCTATTATAAACACCCTACATTCTGTACCTCAAAATCCAATCATAAGTGGTTTTCTTCATCCTGGTTGCCCACGGTCCTATGCTAGCACAATTGTCAATTGTCATGGGTAATGCTCAAATGTGACAGATCTGGACCATAGTCATCAAAAGAAGTAAAATTCCGGTCTTTTTTAATATGGGAAATTTTGTGGAATATATAGGAGAAGTTTACAACTCTTAAACCATTGCTCCTCTATTGTATGTTGTGTATCAATACCAAATCATGCTTAGGGTTATGTGGTCCCCCATAAATGTGTTGAGTTTCATTAAAGGCCATGTTTCCTACCTTTAAAAACTGAGACAATCAACACACCATCTCTATGTGCTTCCCAGGCCCCAAGATTAAAGAAATGACTGGATCCAGAGGTAATGTGTGGGAGGCTGACATGTGATCATTCTAAGGCTTATTTCCTGCCACGTGCCGGCTGGCGAGTCACCAGCCTCAGACTCCCTCAGTTGTGTTGAGGAAGACAGGAAGTCCTCCTCCTCTCTCCTGCTGTGTGAAGTCCTGACAGAGTAGCCTGAGGGATCGTTTCACACTAGAACTGAACCAGAAACTGATCAGTAAGCACAGACATGTGTTTTCTGGGTCAGTTTGTTACCATTTTTTTCAACATTTGTTATTCTATTTTTTAAATGGGTATTACATAGATTTTTATAAACAATGCATGAAAAAACAGGCAGATAATGCGCAGCGTGCGTTTTTTTAAACGACTTGGTATACGACGTGATTATAACGGCAGCAGGTGTGAACGATATTATGATCCTGTGGGGTGTTTTACTGTCTGTCCTTTTTTTAAAACGCACCTGCGGTTTGAAAAACGGATACAAACTATGTAGTGGAACGAGCCCTATAAAGGTGTTTTTAATATCTACACCTCTTTCCCATCATATGTTGAACAACAGCCTTTCATGGCAGAGTTCTCACTCTGCCTGAAAGCTGTTTCCATAGAGTTTTTCTGTAGGGGGGGCACCCTGGAGTGTTTGTGGCGGGGGCTTATGTGTGCAGCGAGTGGATGGGGCTTAGGTGTCCATAGGGGTGTGGGCGTTACGGGGCCATCTTTGGTGGGGCGTGGGCTTGGTGCACCATTGGTGGTGGGGCTTAGGCACCCACCGGGTGGGTGGGCTTAGGCATTCAGTAAGAGAATGAGGCCAATGGGTGGTGTCTTGCAAACCGGAGGGACCATGGTGTTCATGAGTGGGTTATTGGGACACCGGGGTTGAGGTCAAAGGGGAAGAGGAACAGGGGCAGATTTGACTGACTGGGTTCAGAGCGAAGTGCAGTGGGACCTGGTTGATGCTGATGCTGCCATATCACACACAAAAATGTATAATAGCTTCACCAACTATGGCAAATACTAACCAATGAAAAAAATTGCAAAAATTTACACTCTGTGTTCCCTATTGTATATGACATGCACCTTACTCTCTGGATTCTCTCTTGTATATGAAAGGCACCTTACACTCTGTGTTCTCTCTTGTATATGACATGCACCTTACACTCTGAGTTCTCTCTTGAATATGACATGCACCTTACTCTCTGGGTTCTCTCTTGTGTATGACATGCACCTTACACTCTGGGTTCTCTCTTGTATATGACACGCACCTACGCTCTGGGGTTCTCTTTGTATAGACACGCACTTTACTCTCTGGGTTCTCTCTTGTATATGACACGCACCTTACTCTCTGGGTTCTCTCTTGTATATGACACGCACCTTACTCTCTGGGTTCTCTCTTTTATATGACATGCTCCTTACTCTCTGGGTTCTCTCTTGTATA
Organism: Hymenochirus boettgeri; assembly: GCA_019447015.1. Classification (NCBI taxonomy): domain Eukaryota; kingdom Metazoa; phylum Chordata; class Amphibia; order Anura; family Pipidae; genus Hymenochirus; species Hymenochirus boettgeri. The sequence goes on along the minus strand of CM033469.1, from coordinate 274,460,707 downwards.
TGACACGCACCTTACTCTCTGGTTCTCTCTTGTATATGACACGCACCTTACTCTCTGGGTCTCTCTTGTATATGACACGCACCTTACTCTCTGGGTTCTCTCTTGTATATGACACGCACCTTACTCTCTGGGTTCTCTCTTTTATATGACATGCTCCTTACTCTCTGGGTTCTCTCTGTATATGACATGCTCCTTACTCTGGGTTCTCTCTTGTATATGACATGCACCTTACTCTCTGGGTTCTCATGACATGCACCTACTTCTTGGGTTCTTTTATATATGACAGGCACCTTACTCTCTGGGTTCTCTCTTGTTATATGACATGACCTTACTCTCTGGGTTCTCTCTTGTATATGACATGCACCTTACTCTCCGGGTTCTTCTTGTATATGACATGCACCTTACTCCTGGGTTCTCTCTTGTATATGACATGCACGTTACACTCTGTGTTCTCTATTGTATGTGACACGCACCTACACTCTGTGTTCCCTATTGTATATGACATGCACCTTACTCTCTGGGTTCTCTCTTGTATATGAAAGGCACCTTTCACTCTGTGTTCTCTCTTGTATATGACATGCACCTTACACTCTGAGTTCTCTCTTGTATATGACATGCACCTTACTCTCTGGGTTCTCTCTTTATATGACATGCTCTACCTCTCTGGGTTCCTCTTGTAAATGACACGCACCCTTACTCTCTGGGTTCTCTCTTGTATATGAACACGCACTTACTCTCTGGGTTCTCTCTTGTATATGACCCGCACCTTACTCTCTGGGTTCTCTCTGTATATGCACCACCTTACTCTCTGGGTTCTCTCTTTTATATTGACATCTCCTTACTCTCTGGGTTCTCTCTGTATATGACATGCTCCTTACTCTCTGGGTTCTCTCTTGTATATGACATGCACCTTACTCTCTGGGTTCTCATGACATGCACCTTACTCTCTGGGTTCTATTTTATATATGACAGGCACCTTACTCTCTGGGTTCTCTCTTGATATATGACATGCACCTTACTCTCTGTGCTCTCTTGTATATGACATCCACCTTATCTCCGGGTTCTTTCTTGTATATGACATGCACCTTACTCTCTGTTTTCCTCTTGTTATGACTGCACGTTACCACTCTGTGTTCTCTATTGTATGTGACACGCACCTTACACTCTGTGTTCCCTATTGTATATGACATGCACCTTACACTCTGTGTTCCCTATGTATATGACATGCACCTTACTCTCTGGTTCTCTCTTGTATATGAAAGGCACCTTTCACTCTGTGTTCTCTCTTGTATATGACATGCACCTTACACTCCTGAGTTCCTCTTGATATGACCTGCATCCTTAAGCTCTCTGGGTTCTCTCTTGTGTATGACATGCACCTTACACTCTGGGTTTTCTCTTGTGTATGACACGCACCTTACTCTCTGGGTTCTCTCTTGTATATGACATGCACCTTACACTCTGGGTTCTCTCTTGTATGTGACAGGCACCTTACACTCTGAGTTCTCTCTTGTATATGACATGTTCCTTACTTTCTGGGTTCTCTATTGTTTATGACAGGCACCTTACTCTCTGGGTTCTCTCTTGTATGTGGCACGCACCTTATACACTGGGTTCTCTCTTGTATATGACATGTTCCTTACTTTCTGGGTTCTCTATTGTATATAAAAAGGCACCTTACTCTCTTGTATATAACATGCACCTTACTCTCTGGTTTCTCTCTTGTATATGACATCCACCTTACTCTCTGTGTTCTATTTTGTATATGACAGGCACCTTACACTCTGGGTTCTCTCTTGTATATAAAAGGCACATTATACTCTGGGTTCTCTGTGGTATATGACATGTTCCTTACCCTCTGTGTTCTCTCTTGTATATGACATGTTCCTTACTCTCTGGGTTCTCTCTTGTATATGACACGCACCTTACACTCTGGGTTCTCTCATGGTTTTTCTCTCTTGTATATAAAGGCACCTTTCACTCTGTGTTCTCTCTTGTATATGACATGCACCTTACACTCTGTTCTCTCTTGTATATGACATGCACCTACCTCTGGGTTCTCTCTGTGTATGACATGCACCTTACACTCTGGGTTTTCTCTGTGTATGACACGCACCTACTCTCTGGGTTCTCTCTTGTATAGACATGCACCTTACACTCTGGGTTCTCTCTTGTATGTGACAGCACCTTACACTCTGAGTTCTCTCTTGTATATGACATGTTCCTTACTTTCTGGGTTCTCTATTGTTTATGACAGCACCTTACTCTCTGGGTTCTCTCTTGTATGTGGCACGCACCTTATACCACTGGTTCTCTCTTGTATATGACATGTTCCTTACTTTCTGGGTTCTCTATTGTATATAAAAGGCACCTTACTCTCTTGTATATACCATGCACCTTACTCTCTGGTTCTCTCTCTTGTATATAACATCCACCTTACTCTCTGTGTTTCTTTTGTATATGACAGGCACCTTACCCTCTGGGTTCTCTCTTGTAATAAAAGGCACATATACTCTGGGTTCTCTGTGGTATATGACATGTTCCTTACCCTCTGTGTTCTCTCTGTATATGACATGTTCCTTACTCTCTGGGTTCTCTCTTGTATATGACACGCACCTTACACTCTGGGTTCTCTCTTGTATAGAAAGGCACCTTACTCTCTAGTTCTCTCTTGTATATGACACGCACCTTACACTCTGGGTTCTCTCTTGTATATGACACGCACCTTACACTCTGGGTTCTCTCTTTATATGAGGCACCTTGCTCTCTGGGTTCTCTCTTGTATGAGACACTCTACTCTCTAGGTTCTCTCTTGTATATCCACGCACCTTCCTCTGTGTTTCTCTCTGTTTAATACGCACCTTCTCTCTGTGTTCTCTCTGTATGTGACTGCACCTTACACTCTGGGTTCTCTCTTGTATATGACATGTCCTTACTTTCTGGGTTCTCTATGTGTTATGACAGGCAACTTACTCTCTGGGTTCTCTCTTGTATGTGACACACACCTTACACTCTGGGTTCTCTCTGTATATGACACGTTCCTTATTCTATAGGTTATCTGTAGGTTATCTGTTGTAAATTTCATGTACTCTATTTTACAAATATTCATCTGTATTTTTCTTTCTATTTCTATTTTTCTTTCAAACACTTTCCACATAAAAGCTCCATAATCCCATATTTTTCCTCTATTAATGTTAGCTAAAGGTTTCTATGTGCCGCTAGCAAAACATTTTGACATCCTCTTCCAACACTAAACATTGTATACCTACTGTATATGTCTTATTAATGCTTGTGATCTGTTTACAGTGATTTCTTGTTAATGGAGAAAAATACTCTCTGAAGATACATCTCAGTCATGTTCAAAATTTAAATCATGCTATGAGGATTAGTGCACACAAATTGTGAAAACAAATGTAATACCTTCTTTAAATGTAAAGGCAGACTTCAATCTATCAGTTAATAGAAAAGTTATTTTTGTAATATTATTTGTTAAAGGACAATTATACTCACCTTCCCTCCGCTCATCTTCTTTGTTCATTACCTTTTACCCAGGTGAGGACCTGAACCGCTAGGTCCTCACCCCTGGGTTCGCGTTACTTAAAGCAGTCTTAGTGCAACGCTGCTCTGGTAGGCTCCGCCCCCTCCTCCTCGCCGCTGATGGGGAGGAGGAGCAACATGTATTATCAAATCATTGTATATGTACAGTTGAACATATTGGAATCCCCAGCATGAAAGCACTTTGTGCCATTCTAGGTAAACAGCAGGACTAGAGTTTGTGCCTTGTGAATTAGCTAAATTGCAAGTAGCATCTATCTAAAGTGATTAATTATTTTCCCCCCCTAAACTAGGACCTAGTCCAGGGGCATACCTGCAGGGGCCCGGGCCCCCCTGCAAGATTGGAGGTCGGGCCCCTGACCCCCCCCATCGATCTTTGCATCAACCAGATGTTTTTAAGTAGCTGATTGCACGTATGAAGGAAACATACGCATGATCACTGTTTAAAAGACTGGACGCGAACTTCCGGAAACAAACTGGAAGTTCGGGTCCGGTCTTTTAAACCGCTGATCGCGTGTATGTTTTCCTTCACGTTACGCGCGATCAGCTGCTTAAAAACAGCTAGTCACTGCAGAGATCATGGGCTTGTGGCAGGCTCTACTATCGGTCTGGCCTCCCCGCGTTTGCGGGTGGCGGGGGCGGTAGTTATACCACTGACCTAGTCCACCCTGATCATTAACCCAGTTGAATCTGCACGCTGCCTTGGAGTATCTTTGACCTCCTCTCTTTCCTGTCCTCCCGTTAAAGGAACACTAAACATATTTCATGTACTTTGTTCGGCTGGGTACACACCAGCAGATATTTCTGACCGATAGTGCCGTGGATCAGTCGTCGGCTGGAAATATCTTGGTGTGGGGCGGCGGGCCATGACCGAGCTCAGTCGGCCGTTCATCAGAATCAGACAAATGGGTGATCGGGTCTATTAGTAAATCACAGGCGATCGTGCGCTTCCCTATGGGGCTGCAAAATCGGTCACATACTGTCAGCGGCAGCCACTATTGCCGCAACCAACAGTCATTTTTCCCTGCCAAGCTAGGTCGGGACAATAATGCCCTGTGTGTACCCAGACTTAAGTACATGAAATCTGTATCTATTATTAACGGGAGGTGAGAACACTTATTGATCCTCCCTGTGAATAATAGAATGCCCAGGAACACTGCAACACTTCCCTTGCCTGTGCTCTACTTGCAGCTCCTTCTCTGCTGTCATTCGTGCTGTCCTGACCGACGCTATTTTCGGCAAAGTCACACCAATACAAAGATAGGTGCTCGGCTTTATTGAGCTACAAAGCCTTATTCTCACCCTATTTTATTTATTATGTATTAGTGACGTCTGCTTATAGGCGCTTCACACTGCAAAACCAGACCCTGCACTACACTGATGATGGCTCAATAAAGCCGAAACCGGTCTGTATTTGGCGCTCTGGTATTGTCTTCAGCTTGTGGATGCATTAAAATCTTTTTAAAGATATAGCTTTCCTAAGAGCTCCATGGAAACATGGTAAATTCCCGAATGCTTTGTTCCTTATTGCAATTGGTGAAAAGGGAGTATCAAAGCCTGTATTCTCTCCCTATCCTATTTAATTTATTAGCGACGTCTGTCCATAGCGCTTCACACTGCAAAACTAGAGGCCTCCACTACACTGATGATGGCTCAATGAGCTGAAACTGATCTGAATTTGGTGATCTGGTTTTGCATTCAGCTTGTGGAATACTGTAAATTTAAAGGGATAGTGTTCCTGAAGCTGCTATGGAAACATGAAAATAACCCAGAAGTCTCCTAACCTATTTAATTATAATAAAGGAACCAGCTAGAGAACCCATAGTGAGGGATTCAATTTTGTCACCCCAGTGACATTTCCTCCCAGAAAGCACCACGCACACTCCTTCTAGCTCATGAAACTAATTTAATTAAATAACCACACAGAGCAGTTTCTTTGTTGTATGGGTTGTCAGCCACAGCTTTAAAAAAAAACACCAATGCAAATATTGCATAACATTCAACCCTACAGATTAATGTAACAGTCTCACATTTAGAAAGGCGATAGCATGTTCAATGCGGAAGGGTCCAAAACCCCTTGGGGCATTATTTTGTACCACACTACTAGCCTTCAAGTGGCCAAATCAATGTGAGATGACGACAGGTGATCATTACTAAGTCATTGCTCCCTGCATGAATGACCATTACCAACAGGCCAGAGTCGATTCTATTGGTCCCCACCACTGCCAGTTACTTACCACCAAAAACAACCCTGAATGCATCTCCAGTTAAGTCTGCCACTTGAACATCCTCGAAACACAAACCGCCCCAATTAACCCGACTTTGGGCAACTAACTCGATCACTCTATAGCCACAAAATTGCCAAAGACAAACTAGCATAAAAAAGCAGAGCCTCAGCCTCTGCAACAGATTTGCATAATAATTAAATACCGAATACCAATACCTAAAAGGCAACTGAAACAAATAGGGCACCTAGACTAAGATCCAAAGATAAAACCAATTTGATTATCATTTGGTAACTTAGCTTCCTTGCTGCAAACTACAAAATGGCACCTACAATCATCCTCCCCCAAGCACGATGACGTAGTTGGGGCCGTGTCCACCCATGTACACCTGGACACTGGATGTCCCAGTCCTCCGCTGATACATCACGTTTGTTAAGCACTGTACAAATAATGTTCCCTCTAATTAATTATCGGCTGTGTTGGCAGAATAATTGTCTGCGTTCATTGAAGTTAAATTGGTGTGCTACATACCACAGCATTTACATTCCAGAAGATTTGGGGGGAACAGTGGTCTCCAAAGAAGTTGATTTTAAATGAAAGACCAGTTCCTCCCTTTAAAATGAGCCAGGGGGTTGGGAGGATCTGAATCTGTGGACACAAATACTAGTTCCTCCTTCTAATCTGTGTTTGGCACATGCTCAGTGTAGGAGAAGCTAAAGAAACAGAAGTAATTTGAGTTAAAGTGACTGAAAAAGGACTGAAGGAGGACTGAGGGAGGGGGGCATAACAGCCACACCCACAGCAAGGAATAAGTAAGGTGTGTACATTTTTGTCTTTTTTAATGGAGGAGGAGGAGACACAGGAAAGAAGGATTGTCACATAGTTTCAGAACAGGAAGTGTTGGGGATCTGGTGATGCTGCTACCATATCACACATAAAAATGTAATATATTCATAACTGTAAATAAAAAACTAAAAGTAAATTTAAAAAAATACTCAGGAAGTAATTCCTGTCAATTTACCTCAAATCGCTTTTGCCCCACAGTTACCCTTTAACCGTGTACGCAGGCCTGCTTAGAGGAAACATTGTGAACAATCTACTCAACCATGAAATAAATACAGTACACCTGGCCTAGGAGGAGGTAAGCCATTCTTAACATTTTTGGAATGTTGCATTTGCAAACCTTGTTTTTATAAAAACAAAATGCACATTTTTTTATTCAGCTTCACCCTAAAATAATCTATACTACCGTATTGGTATTAGACATATTAGGTTTGGGTATGATGCTTTTGTATAACTATAATCGTAGCAAAACATTACCTGGATTGTTAAAGTTATTATCCTTAAAATATTACACTGCAGTTTTTCATTATAAAGAAACCTTGTAGAATTATAGATGCCTGTCTGTCTGGTTTTATTACATGTACACACACCTAGATTTAACCTATTAAATCTCCTTGTGCCGCAGGCTGGCTTTGGACACTGTAAAGTTTACTGTCTAAAATGTTAACTATTTCAAGGGATGGACATTTAAAATAAAGACTCTGAAATGAAGTGATTACAAGGCGGAGAGTATTTATAAAGTGATCTTTAGCACATGTCTGTAAAAGCAAAGGCCTTTTTAAAGACCTATAATGGCTCATAATTGCTTTGATCTGCGGTCTAAACAAGTTATGGCAGTAAACCAAGACAGTTTAGTGCAAGCACATTATTTAACTCTAATGACGGGTGATGTCTAATCCGGTACATTAGGATCCTTATTGAAGAATTCTCATTTATTTTGGTCCCGGTCCCCAAATGTAGCTGTTATCTTGCCCAGAATGCATTGTGTAGATTTTAAGTGTCATTAAATATTCTTAAAAAAAAGAAAAAAATTTACTTTGGTGTTATCTGTCTATAGGACAGATATGTAAATAGGATTTGCAAATAAGAATCTTATGAGAGGTAGTCATTTTAGTTTAAAATAGGAAACGGCTATTGTTTTTTATTTAAGCTGTTCAATACAATTTAATAAGCCTTAAGCTAGGTACACACTGTACAGATTTCTGAAAGATGACAGACAGGATCTGTAAGATCCTGTCTGCCATCTTTCAAAGATCTGCATACACACAGTCCCGAGCGTTCTCCTATGTGAGAACCTCGGACTGGTGTTTTCCATCGGCCGTGCTAGACTCCTCATAGGGAGTCTAGCGCGGCCGATGGAAATTTTCGGCCTTTCCCGAACGAGCTTCGGCCGACCCGATCGTTTGGCGGCCGTGCGCTCGTTCGGGAAACGAACGTACACACGTACGATTAAGCCCCGATACCGTCGGATCCGACGGTATCGGGGCTTAATCGTTAATGTGTGTCCCCAGCTTTAGTATAGTATGTATAGTATAGTATAGTATAGTAGTGTGTAGTATAGTATAGTATTTGAGGTTGAATAAAGACATGATACGTCCATTAAGTCCAACCTACACAGCAATACCCACATTTCCTGTCTAACTGTTGATCCAGAGGAAGGCAAAAAAACTCCAGTAAGAAGGGGGTTCCTTTCTGACTCGAGAGGCATTTGGAAATATCCCTGAATCAACTCCAACTTTATGTATCAATAAGAATAATTGCAACACCCTTTATTTAAGAAACTCATCCGGCTTCTTTTTTAAACTATCTAATAACCTGCCATCACCAAGTCCAATGGAAGACAGATTCATAGTTTTACCGTTGTCATAATGAAACACACCTTTCGAACTTGAAGACTTAATTTCTTTTCTTCTCCAGTCTTAAAGGATGTCCTCGTGTCCTCTGACATGCTCTATTGGTGAACAATGCCCCAGATAGTTTATTGTATGGCCCATTAATGTATTTATAAACAGTAAGCATATCCCCACGCAAGCACATTTTCTCTAGCATAATGTATGTATGTATGTTTATTAACATATCGTATAAGGAATGGGTATAGTGTAACTTATTCAATCCGTTGTTTAAGGTCCCCCAGTCCCCTTATTATTTAGTTGTCCTTCTCTGAACCCTTTCCCATTTCCAAGATGTCCTTTTTTCACACAGGATTCCAAACTGCACCTCATATTCCAAATGAGGCCCCACCAGCCCCTTGCTAACACTCTTCCCCCTTGAATCCATACCCCTACCTACACAATACAACATCCTGCTGGCTCGCTGTTGCCGTCTGGCACTGCTTGGTACATTTAAATTGTAGCTAGTCCAACTGATGACCGCGGGATAAGACTTGATTCCTCACCATGCCTGATCACTAAGAATACCATGGGCGATAAGTTTGCACAATCAACAAAATATCTGGTCAAAATATTGTCCTCTCAACATTCATCATTATCACTTAAATTCTGCAAATTTTGGAGATTATTGTTCTAATGTCGACTATTACAAGGTACATTACATTAACTTAAAAAAAGATTTTCCCGATCATTTACGATCGATTTTACAATAGATTGTGAAAACTTTACATTTTGGGGCCAATGAATGGAATGTCTACTCTCATGTCAGGATCTTAATTGGTGTAATGACACCTTTAGTTGATAAAAGGCAAATAATCCCGACTAGACTGTAATCTGTTTAATCTGTTTATAAATGACTTAGAAGGGGGCATTGAGAGCAAGGTCTCTGTGTTTGCTGATGACACTAAATTATGCAGAGCTTTGGAAACTTCCATGATGTGCAAGTGCTGCAAGCAGACCTAGAAAGATTATCAAAATGGGCAGCAGAATGGCGATAAGATTCAATGTAGATAAATGTAAGTGATGCATTTGGGATTTATAATCCCTGTGCCATCTACACCATAAATAACTCTGTGTTAAGTTCATCTGTAATGGAAAAAGATTTGGGGGTTCTGGTAGATAACAGACTTAGCTGTAGCAAACAATGCCAGTAGCAACAGCTAGAGCTAGCAATATTTGTCTTGTATAAAAAGGGGATAGATTCAAAAGAGAAAAATATTATTCTCCCTCTTCAAGGCACTGGTAAGCCTCATTTGGAATATGCGGTGCAGTTTTGGAATCCCATATACAAAAGGGACATCTGGAAATTGAGGCAGTTCAGAGAAGGGCAACTAAATTAATAAGGGTAATGGAGGGGCTTGAATATGCAGGCAGATTAGACAAGTTAGGGCTGTTTACATTGGAGAAGCGGCGGTTGCGTGGGACATGATAACCTTGTACATATATTAATGGCCCATACAATGAGCTCTTGGCATTGTTCACTAATGGTCATATCAGAGGACTTGTGATATCCTTAAGGTTGAAGAAAGAAGTTTCATCTTCAGTTAGGAAGGTTTCTTTACAGTGAGAAGGGTGAAACTGTGGAACTGTCTTCCAGCAGATGTGGTAATGGCAAATTCATTGAATAGCTTTAAAAAAGGCCTGGATGTTTCTAAAACTAAAAAATATTCGAATTACTGGTATTAATGCATATAGATCTGGTTGATCCAGGATACTTTCCGTTGCCGTTTGGAGTCAGGAAGGAATTTTTTCCCCCTTTTTAGCTGTTTTTTTTTGCCTTCCTCTGGATCAACTGTTAGGTAGGTTAAAAAAAAAAAAAAAAAAGTGAATAGTTTGGACTTGATGGATGTAGTCTTTATCTCACCTTAATTACTATGTTACTATGTTACTTGTTACACATTGGGGCATATTTATAAAGGAACATGTTAGCGCAAAAAAATTACCGCCGCACATCGCGGCCGCGAAAATAGCGCTCCGCCGTATTTATAACGGCGAGCGCTATTCCCGCGATACCTATCGCGGCCGCGATGTGCTGCGGTAATTTTAAGCCCCTTCGCGGCGATACTATATAGTATCGCCGCGAAGGACTAAAATCCCTTCCCGACGCCGCTCCTAAGGGGGCGGGGCACACGCCCACCCCCCCCCGGCGGCCGCGCGACCACCCGCCGCCGCCGCCCCGCCCACACCCCCCGCGGCGGCAGCGGCGACCACCCGCCGCCGCCGCCACTTCCCAGCAGCCCCTCCAACCCGTTCCCCGTTCGCGGCAATCTCGGAACGGGAGGCTAGAAGGGCCTGCCGGGAAGGGGCCGCAGCAGGTGTCGCGACCACCCGCCGCGCACCCCCTCCCCGGCAACCCCTCCAAGCCCCCCGCCCCGGCCGCTCCCGGGGAGGGACGGGAGGAGCCGCTGGGGGGGTGGAGGCTCCCTCCAGCGGGCCCTGAGAAGGGCCTTTTGGGGCTTAGGGGGTCCCGCAGCTCGAACGGGACCCCCCTCCCCGGCCCTTACAAGGGCCCTTGCGGCACTGACAAGTGCCTTTGGCGGGGGTCCCGCAGCTGAACCGGGACCCCCATGTGCGGCTCTTAAAAGAGCCCTTGGCGACGTCTTCTTTCTTCCAGTCCCGGCGACACCAGCTCCGCCGAGGCCGCCGACCCCCGAGAGGTACCCCTGCGGCCGCCAGGGGTACCCCCGGCGGGCGCCGGCGACCTCAACGAGGCCGATGTGCCGGCGTCTTGATCCGACGCGACGTCTTCGGGCTGGCGACACCAACCCCACTCAGCGCCGCCATGCCAGGCAGGCTCACTGCGGCCGCCAGTGAGCCCGCTGGCACCGCGGCCTCAGCGGAGCCGATGTTGCCACCGCTTCTTTCTTCTTTCTTCAGCCATCTACTGCGATGGCATCTGAGTTCCGCGGCGGAAAGCTCCTCTTTTATAGGTTTGCAGAAATCCATAATCCGTTTCTGATTGGTCAATTTTTAATACTTGCTTTACATAACCAATCAGATTTCAGAACTTTCCAGAAATCTGATTGGTTATGTAAAGCAAGTATTAAAAATTGACCAATCAGAAACGGATTATGGATTTCTGCAAACCTATATAAGAGGAGCTTTCCGCCGCGGAACTCAGATGCCATCGCAGTAGATGGCTGAAGAAAGAAGAAAGAAGCGGCTGGCAACATCGGCTCCGCTGGCCGGCGGTGCCAGCGGGCTCACTGGCGGCCGCAGTGAGCCGGCCTGGCATCGCGACCTGAGTGGGGTTGGTGTCGCCAGCCCGAAGACGTCGCGTCGGATCAAGACGCCGGCAACATCGGCCTCGTTGAGGTCGCCGGCGCCCGCCGGGGGACCCCTGGCGGCCGCAGGGGTACCTCTCGGGGTCGGCGGCCTCGCGGAGCTGGTGTCGCCGGGACTGGAAGAAAGAAGACGTCGCCCAAGGGCTCTTTTAGAGCCGCACTGGGGGTCCCGGTTCAGCTGCGGGACCCCCGCCAAAGGCACTTGTCGTGCCGCAAGGGCCCTTGTAAGGGCCGGGGAGGGGGGTCCCGGTTCGAGCTGCGGGACCCCCTAAGCCCCAAAAGGCCCTCTCAGGGCCCCGCTGGAGGGAGCCTCCACCCCCCCAGCGGCTCCCTCCCGTCCCCTCCCCGGAGCGGCCGGGGCGGGGGCTTGGAGGGGTTGCCGGGGAGGGGGTGCGCGGCGGGTGGTCGCGACCACCTGCTGCGGCCCCTCCCCGGCAGCCCCTTCTAGCCTCCCGTTCCGAGATTGCCGCGAACGGGGAACGTTTGGGAGGGGCTGCTGGGAAGTGGCCGGCGGCGGGTGGCGCCGCTGCGCCGCGCGGGGGTGTGGCGGGTGTGGGCGTGTCTCCCGGGCGGTTGCGACCACCCGCCGCGGGTGGCCTGCCCATCCCCGCCGCGGGAGGTTAGTATCGGCTGACTTCGCCACCTTCAAGGTGCGAAGTAAAACAGCCGATACTAGCCGAGCGAAACCAGTACCCGCCGCTTTATAAATAGAAGCGGCGGTACCGGGTAAGTATCGGCGCGAAAGGTTAACGCTTCTTTAACTTTTCGCGGCCGTTTTCGGGCTTTATAATCGCGGTAAACGCGATTCATGCGTTAATGGCCGCGAAAACGCCGCGAAAAGTTAACGAACCTTTATAAATATGCCCCATTGTCCTGTACAAAGAGGGGAACAGAACCAATGGAAAAACACCATTCTCCCTCTCCCCAAAGCACTGGAAAGGCCCCATCCTGAACATAGGGCACAGAGGTGAGATCTGCTAGTTAGGAATTACAAACATTCAGCTAAATTGGCATTTAGCTTTGTTCTCCTTTAATTGCCAATATACCACAGTATCAAGGCTTTAACAAATCAGACCCACCCGAATCTAAAAGGACAATGATACTCACCTCACCCCCAATCCACACCTAAAGAGTGTCATCTGTAATAGTTAGTTGCATGAAGCGCTCCTTCGCCAAAACCATACGCTCTTTCCTCATCTTTCTGTCACTCTCACAGAGCGCTTCTTCCCATTGGTCCTGTCAGGCACTGGAAACAGAAAAAGGAGCCAGTTGGCAGGGGAAACATTAGGCTTCGTTCACACTAGAGTGCGTTTTGGTGCGGTGACATTGAACCAAAACGTGTGTGCACATATTAATGATTGGCATTGTTCTATTCACTGCAATATAGTTGCATGCAGCAGTGTGGTACGTTAATGCACAGGGTTCCCATTTAAATAATGGCATGCATTAACAAAGCTCCTAGTGTGACCATAGCCTAAGTATTACACATGGTCTGTGGAGTACCCAGAGTGAGTTCCTAGTGGTTCACATCCTTTCCCTGGGTACTTTCAATTCTGGAAGGAGGGGAGCCAGGGGAGTCAGTATAAATATCTTTTAAGTCTTAATCACCTCTTCATAAAAACTTAGTAAGTTAGTTTGATAAGATCTATTTCCCATCCTGCTGACTATTATTAATAAGATCATTTCTGGAGTGCAGAATATGATCCCGTAACATAGTTACCTGTATATTTCCTACCCTATTAAAGGGAATGCAGGGCCGCCTCCCTAATGAGGCACAGTGAAGCACATTACAGAGCAGTACCCTGTAGGGTGGCAGCAGTTTTTTTTTCTGGCATCATGTGCCTAGGGCATGTGATTTTTTTCATGTGCCTGAGGTCCAGATGCCAGGGGGCCAAAATGACGTTTGTAAAAAACACACATTTTCAGGGATGTCACTTATAAAAACAACGGTATTTGTAGTAACAAAAACAACCCTTACTACCAACAAGGTAGGTCCTACCTTACAACATTATGGAAAATGAAAACCTTATCCGACAACAAATCCCACACAACAGTAGTAAAAGGGTAATAATAAAAACTAATATTATATTATTATTATTGTTATTATTGTGGGTTTATATAGGGCCGCTTCTTCCCAGAGCTTTACAATTACATGTATACATTCACATCAGGCCCTGCCCCAAAGAGCTTACAATCTAAGCACATTTATTGACACATACAACCTATCAGTATGTCATTATGATTGTGGGGGAAACCGGAGTGCCCGGAGGAAACCCACGCAAGCACAAGGAGAACATACAAACTCATTGCAGTGTGTCCAAGGGTGGAATCGACCTCAGGACTTTAGCGCTGCAGCCTGCAAGACATAAATAATAAGGAATAATAAGGAATGTTCCTTTTAATAAAAATCAATATCAATGACCACACACATATATATATATATATATAATATATATATATATATATATGCATATATCATAAAACCCCATAGATATGTCAAAATTACAGAAAAATGTGCAAATAGTCCCATATACTGTATCCAAAAGCATAATGTTAGACTTTATAGTTCATAAGTGTCCGTCCGTGAATAAAGTGCAAATACCCTAATCCTAACGTCCTCCGAAAGCGCACCTTATAGTGTACTCAACCCTCCCTCGTCCGAATCGCCTCCGTACTCCTTCGTAGCCGCTCAACCCAAAGTAAGTATAAGCAACCAATTCCACATCCAGAGACCTCCTCCCGATCTCAAATGGAACCTCCACACGGCACACCGCACACACAGCGCACTGTCACTTGAAATAGCAGGGGGTTGTACAACAGAATGCAGTTATAACTCCTCCCCTCTCTTCTGAATGGCAATTCATTTTAAACAAATCAATATTGGGCATCATTTACCATTCACTGTGGACATCTATACCAGTCACGTGTGGCATCATTTACCAGTCATTGTGGGCATTATGTACCAGTCATGTGTATAAAGCCCCCCCAGTTCTGGGCAAGCCCCCCCATTTCTGGACAAGTATCGCCCTCTCTTCAATTATAAGACCACACTCCTTCCGTGGTGAGGGGGGCAGCATTTGGATTTTTTTTTCAGATGCAAAAAAGTCTAGAGATGGCCCTGAGGGAATGTTCACCCTTCAAATAGAAATTATATAGCCTTCTCATTTAAAGGATGTAAATGCAAGTCACGATTGACTGATATAAATGGGCAGAGGTGTAAACCGTACATATCCATTTAAGACCCATTTTTATAATTAGGTCTATTGATCCTATATCAGTGATTTTGAAACTTGGAACTCATATGTTTGGAATCTACAACTCCCCTCTGCTTTGGTTGCAATCTGGAGTGTTTGATCAAGGTTTGATATCACTGCCCTACAGTATATGATAACAATTTTGTTAAACTTTTTGTTTGTTCTCTTGTTACCAATTATTCCCACTTTTTTTTAAACAATGTACACAGTGGGAACCACTAACTAAACCCTGTGTGATGTGTGCGGTCATTAGCTTTATTTGCAATCATGTGAGATTACATCACATTTTGCAGCAAATTATCTGCATACTGCACATCTAGGTCCTTATATGATTTTATTTCTTGGTGTTTAGAAATTATGTATTATTGTTTAAATAAAAAATTTACAAATCTTCCTTGCAGTTCACTTCCTGAGAGGTATAAAGCTGTTACTCCTAATGCATTCTCATTCAGAGACATGAAGTATGATTCACTGATAGTTTGTAGGTGCCAAGGAGATGTAACTTAATTAATATGCATGCCTCCTCTGCCTAGCCAATTCCAATTAATACACCAAGATATTGTGCTGTACCGTGCTGATACAGGGGCACAGCAGAGGAGGCTGTCTTCATGTGGCTTTGGCAAAATGTGCTGATGTCACAATGATGATATGCGTACTAATCATTCTATGCTATATTATCAGTGCATGTAAGGCTAGCTTAAAGGGCAAGGCCAGCCCCAAAATGAAAACTTACATACAAATCACCCCCCAAAACACTAAATGGTAATAGTTTGAAATCTGAAATATGTATGTCTATCCTGAAATCCTGCACAATCCTATTTCCCCTGTTTCTGTTTCCTGGTTCTTCCAGTTAGCAACTGTCAGTTATGGATTTGACAGTTAACATCACAGCCAATGATGGAATATTAGTCCCCTGTCTGCCTCTTCTGAGCATGCCCAGGCTCAGTACAGGCTCAGTACAGGTTTCTAAATTGCTCATTTCCATGAGGCATCCAGAGCATAGCAGGCATACAGTAATGATTTCATAGGACAAAGCCATATAAAATATATCAACATATTTTAAAGAGACCATTCTTTCTAAAAGATGTTCTTATGAGGGTGGAGTTTTCCTTTAAAGGGCATGTCCACCCCCAAAACTAAATTTAACCCCCCTACTGGCCCCACTCGTAGTGTATGAAAATCCTTACCTTATATCTTAGCTCCAAATGGTTCTCCGTAATGTCCCCCAAAGTAAAAAAACTGACCACCAGGAGCCTGACCACCAGGAAATTGTTTCCGCCTCTGAGCTGTCCTCTCGAGGTTTTTGGCTTGCTCAGACAACCCTTCACTCCCCTCCCCCCCCTCCCTCTCCCTTCCTCTCCCTCCCATTTTGTTCTCCCTCCCCCTATGTAAATCCCCTTTCCCATATTAAGTTAGTTCCCCCAGACCCACCGCAATAAATATTTATAAGAAAGTCCCCCGATCTTTACTTACCTCCCTCTCTCCTCCGGCATTCTAAACTGCCAGCAGCCGCCTGTGATGGCTGCCTCTTAGCCAATCACAGACCAGCTGCCGGTCTGGCCCCCTGCTTGCAGTTCCGTGCAAGCAGAAGGCCGGCATTGTGGTGGAGGAGAGATGGAAGATAAGTAACGATTGGGGGACAAAATGGTAATAGTTTGAACCTGAATATATAAGTCTAACCTGAAATCCTGCACAATGTTCTGTTTCCCCGTTTCTGTTTCCTGGTTCTTCCAGTTGGCAACTGTAAGTTATGGATTTGACAGTTGACATCAAAGCCAATGACATTGATATCAACATATTTTAAAGAGGCCATTCTTTTTAAAAGATGTTCTTAGAGGGTGGAGTTGTCCTTTAATATTCTACTGGCTGCAGTGTTTAGAAAATGTTTGGCTTAACCTAGAATTAAAAAGAAGTTGCTCAGACCTGCCTTTTAATGCAGATCACTAAAGGGAAAGGAGCAAACTATTTGCTGAGTTTGCAGGGGCAAACATTTCCTATGCATCCCTATGGAATAATTTGTTCTGACTGCCCCAATTTAGTGGATGATGTGATTATCTGGAAATTCCAACTTTAAAATGTCTCCCCCGAGAGTCAGTCATCTGCACAGTTTAAACATGGTTGTTTTACCATACGAAAGGGTCTTTATTTCATTGAATATCTTTCATTACTCTCCAAGTAATTTTTATTTAAATCAAAAAATATTTTAAAGTTGTAACATTAAAAACAGCAAATCTCTGTAATTAAATTTTCTACCACTACATTTAAAATGCTTTTTAAAAAAAATGATAACACTTCTTCCCAAGACTTCTGCCGGTAATTCCTTCGTGTTGTGCTTTCCCATAGACTTTAATAGAATGATACATTCTGCCTACGATCATAATGGGATAAAAAAAAACTGGATCAATACTCATATTGCTTTTGTAGGTATGTTTTGGGTTCTGTGCCAATACACACAGCATGCCCACTTGGCTGGGTTGTCATATATTTTAAAATAATCTGGGCTGGAAAGTTCTTTCCAGTTTAACTTGGTTTCAGTGAAACTGAACATACCTCTCACTTAACGGATAGGCTGGGGTGTAGCTACCAGGGGTGCAGGGGATGTGACTGCACCAGGGCCCTTGGCCAAGAAGGGGCCCCATTTTGTGCTAAGGTTCCAAAACTACCAGTCTGTGTGCCAACCATTTTACCAGTTGTCTGTGTACAAAGCATTTTTACCATTGTCTGTGAAGCATTTAACCAGTGCCTGGCTGTGTGCAGTACCAGTTTCCCAACCAGTTTATCGTTCTGCATGCCAAGCATTTAACCAGTCTTTGTGCCAACTATTTACCAGTGGTTATATACAAAGCATTTTACCACTATCTGTGTGCCAAGCATTTTCTAGTGTCAGTTGGTTAGTTAATTTAGAAGGTTTGAGGATATAAGTTTAGAAATACTATTTGAATCTGATGGAATAGTTTGCTAGCTGTATAGGTAAAGGATGTTTGTCTGTTTTAAAATGAATTTGGATGTTTTTTATGGAAATGATTATTTGGTTTGCTGTGCTAATTTGTGTTTGCGGTGGTGATGGGGGCCAATGTCTAAATTTTGTATCAGGGCCCATAAGTCTGTAGCTACGCTACTGCGGATAGGTAAACCTTAAAGTCAGTTTGTGGATCTATATATGAACCCAAACTTGCTCTACAACCATTCAGAATAGATTGAAAAGGAAACTCTAAACCGATGAAATTACAGAAATTTACCCATTTGATCCTTTGACCTTTGGCAGATTTAATGGGACTCGATCTTTGTTCTATCAAAAAAAATCTGAAAACTGACATCAATATTTGGACCCAATTCAATCAATTTCATTGAAATGGTGGAAATATTAACATCGTGTTAGCAGCTATCCAATCAATAAAAATGACACAGATTATTTTTTTTTTATCACTATTGTAAATACTGATCAATGACAGGAGACAAAAGATCACTTCCTGAGAATTCCTCCTCTGAGGTAGGGTTGTGTTTAGGGGGAGGTTACTGGTGCCTGGAATCCCCTTTCTGCCTGCTCAGTGCGAGTCTGCTGTTTCACTTCTCTGGTGCCCATAGACTGTTACATAGATTGTTACTAGATTGTAACATAGTAACATGACTTTCATAGATTGTTACATAGACTGTTACATAGATTGTTACATAGATTGTAACATAGTAACATAGACTTACTAGATTGTTACAAAGATTGTTACATAGATTGTTACATAGACTGTTACATAGATAGTTACGTAGACTGTTACTAGATTGTTACATAGATTGTTTTATTAATTGAGCTGTGAGTGAGAAGCAGTATTTTTTGTTTCAAAAATGATCCAGTCCACCCTGTGATTGACAGCAGCATGAGATCTGTATCAATATTAACCCTGCAGCGGCCTAGGTGATTGCTGAGACTGGGTTTATATTCAGTACTTACTGTACCTACTGCACTGTTATAGAGATATGAGCGGAATAGAGGACATTAGGAAATCCTGGTGATGGTCGTATAGCTGTCTGTCAACATTGTATATATAATATTATATTATATACACAAGGAGTGATTGTTCCATATATTCTTTATACAGAAGGATTTTTCAATGCGCCCATACATGTCCAATGTTATTATGTGCTTGAGTGTCACAGCTCTGACTTTGAAGGACACTAATGATATTGAAGGGCAAATGTGGATTTCTCTGTAAAGAGAACATTAGGCTGGTTATACATCCCAAATTTTTCATCTGCTCTGTTCGCCCCTAGCGAGCAGTCAGCCGGGAAGAAGCACTGTCACTCCCGGCTAATTCTCCCTGGGCCACACAATTGACCCTTCATCCGATCCAGATAATGACATTGGTCACGCGCATTACCGAAATCCCCTCAGATTTTCAGCCCGACCAACCGATACACAGAAATATCGATCAGTAGGGCTGAAAAATCTGCTTGTATGTACCCTGCCTTAATCAATATATATTTAATAGAATATATGGATGTATTTGGTCACAACTTCTCTCCGACTTGTACAGTGGTGACCCAATCTGGATCTTTCTTTCTTTTTGGCTCTTAAAGTCATGCAAACCGATTTACAATTGGTTAGTTTTGACTTTAAGCCTCGGATTGCGGTGGCTGTGCAAGTACCGAAAGAGGCACTCGCGCACCAAGCTTATGTACCAGAGGCTGCACGGCTGTTTGCACATAAGTGTGTAATGCCAGCTGGTAGCTGGCATTAAATTCTTACGTGTGGGTGAGATTCACCCATAGTCCGTCAGTAAATCCGCTACGGATATTTGCCCAGCATACTTGCAGCTCTGGGTAATCTCCCATCATGTGTTTATTTCCTGTTCAGATTATCCACACAGCTGATCTTATGGGAAACTTTGGAAAGTATCAAAATAAAAGACAAACACACAAAAATGTAATGCACATGAGTGAGAAGGGGCAGCAACTGAATGACATTTTCCCCCTACAGCATGTTTGTCCCTGAGAATTGATCATTAATGCAGATTATGATTATAATTTTAAGGAAATTGTGTCTCACCACCTAATTTAAACTGTGGACTGGGAAGCATGATTTGTACAGGCTTATTTTAGTGAATGAAAAAATTCTAACTTTGAAGCCCCTGATGCTGGCAATGAAAGGGTAAAGTTAAAATTTCAGCAGTTCAGCTCTCTATACATTGGGAGCCACCTGAATATAATTGATTATTAGACTTAAAAGATATCTCCACTGGTAAATAATTGGTATTCAGTTTTATTGATGAACACGGTAAAGGAGCTGTGTCTCGCCTCCTGTTCTTCAATAGTATGGAAATAATGCGTAGTCTAATAGGTCCCGGTGGACTTTGTATTATATGCGCATCGCACATGTGCATAATGTACAAAGCCGTCAGGACCTGTCAGACTACGCGGCGGAGGAGAGGCGATCGGGTAAGTACCTTACCGTCTCTCCTGGCTCCTGAACGTTTTATTGAAGAACGGGAGGTAAGAAATAGCTCCTTTACCTCTCGTTCATAATAAAACTCAATACCAACTTTTTTTTTAACACACGACTGTTGGGAAAAAAACGATTATCTCATATACAAGAGAGAACCTAGAGAGTAAGGTGCCTTTCATATACAAGAGAGAACCCAGAGTGTAAGGTGCGTGTCATATACAAGAGAGAACCCAGAGAGTAAGGAACATGTCATATACAAGAGAGAACACAGAGGTAAGGAACATGTCATATACCACAGAGAACCCAGAGTATAATGTGCCTTTTATACAAGAGAGAACCCAGAGTGTAAGTGCCTGTCATATCAAAATAGAACACAGAGAGTAAGGTGGATGTCATATACAAGAGAGAAACCAGAGAGTAAGGTGCATGTTATATACAAGAGAGTAAGGTGCCTTTTTATATACAATAGAGAACCCAGAAAGTAAGGAACATGTCATATACAAGAGAGAACCAGTGTTATAAGGTGCGTGCCACATACAAGAGAGAACCCGAGAGTAAGGTGCCTGTCATAAACAATAGAGAACCCAGAAAGTAAGGAACATGTCATATACAAAGAGAACTCAGAGTGTAAGGTGCCTGTCACATACAAGAGAGAACCCGAGTGTAAGGTGCATGTCATATACAAGAGAGAACCCAGAGAGTAAGGTGCGTGTCATACACAGAGAAAACCCAGAGTGTAAGGTGCATGTCATACACAGAGAGAACCCAGAGAGTAAGGTGCATGTCATATACAAGAGAGAACTCAGAGTGTAAGGTGCATGTCATATACAAGAGAGAACACAGAGTGAAAGGTGCCTTTCATATACAAGAGAGAACCCAGAAGTAAGGTGCATGTCATATACAAGGGAACACAGAGTGTAAGGTGCATGTCATATACAATAGGGAACACAGAGTGTAAGGTGCGTGTCACATACAATAGAGAACCCAGATGTAACGTGCATGTCATATACAAGAGAGAACCCAGGAGTAAGGTGCATGTCATATACAAGAAGAACCCGGAGAGTAAGGTGCATGTCATATACAAGAGAGAACCCAGAGAGTAAGGTCATGTCATATACAAGAGAGAACCCAGGAGTAAGGTGCCTGTCATATATAAAAGAACCCAAGAAGTAGGTGCATGTCATGAGAACCCAGAGAGTAAGGTGCATGTCATATACAAGAGAGAACCCAGAGTAAGGAGCATGTCATATACAGAGAGAACCCAGAGAGTAAGAGCATGTCATATAAAAGAGAGAACCCAGAGAGTAAGGTGCGTGTCATATACAAGAGAGAACCCAGAGAGTAAGGTGCGTGTCATATACAAGAGAGACCCAGAGAGTAAGGTGCGTGTCATATACAAGAGAGAACCAGAGAGTAAGGTGCGTGTCATATACAAGAGAAACCCAGAGAGTAAGGAGCATGTCATATAAAAGAGAGAACCCGAGAGTAAGGTGCGTGTCATATACAAGAGAGAACCCAGAGAGTAAGGTGCGTGTCATATACAAGAGAGAACCCAGAGAGTAAAGTGCGTGTCATATACAAAGAGAACCCAGAGGTAAGGTGCGTGTCATATACAAGAGAGAACCCAGAGAGTAAGGTGCGTGTCATATACAAGAGAGAACCCAGATGTAAGGTGCATGTCATACACAGAGAGAACCCAGAGAGTAAGGTGCATGTCATATTCAAGAGAGAACTCAGAGTGTAAGGTGCATGTCATATACAAGAAGAAACACAGAGTGTAAGGTGCCTTTCATATACAAGAGAGAATCCAGAGAGAGGTGCATGTCATATACAATAGGGAACACAGAGTGTAAGGTGCATGTCATATACAATAGGGAACACAGAGTGTAAGTGCGTGTCACATACAATAGAGAACACAGAGTGTAACGTGCATGTCATATACAAGAGAGAACCCAGAGTGTAAGGTGCGTGTCATATACAAGAGAGAACCCGGAGAGTAAGGTGCTTGTCATATACAAGAGAGAACCGGAGAGTAAGGTGCGTGTCATATACAAGAGAAACCCAGAGAGTAAGGTGCATCTCATAACAAGAGAAAACCCAAAGTAAGGTGTGTGTCATATACAACAGGTTATAAAAAGCAGCATTCTGGGGGAATTTAAATGTGAGCAAACAATTTTGTTCCTGCTCACCACCTGCGCATTGCTCGCTTATTAGTCATGTCGCATGGAAAATTGCAGCACAGCTTTACTGTTCAAACTAATAAAGTATAGAGGTAAGACAGAGCTCATTTACCTTCCATTCTTCAATTAACGAGCAAAAGGATAGGTTCTCTGTCACAAATTACCTGCTGCTCCGATCCAGCTCCGCTCTGTGACAGCCGTGCCTCTCAGGTGGGCGGCGTCATGACATCAGGACACTGGCGAGAAGATTCAAATGCCGGCGTCTCCCTGGGCCCGGCGCCTGTTTGTAGCTTTCACTACCCTGGCTGCTAGGCTACTTACCTAGCCCGATCCAGAGAGACTACTTACCTTTCCTGTTCCAGTATGACAACTTACCTTGCCTGATCCGTGAGACTACCTACCTTGCCTGTTCCAGTGGTCTACTTACCGTACCTTGTCTGGTCCTGTGGGCCTACTACCTTGCCTGATCCAGTGAGACTACTTACCTTGCCTGATCCAGTGTACCAACTTACCTTGCCTGATCGAGCGTTCTACTTACCTTGCCTGTACCTGTATCAAGCTACTCTCCCAGCCTGCTCCAGTTTCTTCTTACTTTGCTAGCCAGCATCCAAATCCCAGCTGCACCTCGCTATCCTGCCTACAGTTCCCATCAGCCTCTTCTGCTCCTGTATCCTGTCTTTCAGCCTTTGGTCTCCTCCTGAAATCGCACAAGTGAGTACCCCAGCCATCCGGCCAAATTCGTTACATTCTCTTTTTAAACGACCTATCATTTAATGATTATATTAGACAATATTTACACAAACACGTGTGTTTACACAGATTTATAAGTTTTGGTCTCAGGGTCCATGCCTTGTTCCATGTTCCTACGTCAAGAGACTTGGATTGCCAGTGCTGTTATGCCAGGGCAAAATCCATTCAGAAAAAAATATAAAATCAGCACATAATCATATTTAAGTGACATGGCCAAGGAATTCAACTAGGACGATTAAACTAGCTTAGCTGACAGATCTGCCACAGCCAAAGGGAAATTGCCCTTGCTGCTATAAGTTTATTATCTGCCTATGGAAACAACTGCCAATTAAAAGGCACCAGTTTCCTGCAGGGATTTATGTTTAACTTTTTTTGCTGAATCTTTTTTGCATCTTCCACTCGTTTGTGTGCATCCTCTCTCCTTCAGCGACTGAAGGCTGTAACTTTGGTCACTCTACCAAAGGGAAAGAAGCTTAGGCTGCAGGCCAGGGAAGATGCCAGGCAACAGGGCCAGTCATATTTTATTTTGTACGCTCTGCACTTCTAGCCTAAAGATCTGTCTCGTAGCTTAGTACATAGCCTGTAAAAACTGGTTGGAATTTTGTAGTTCTCAAAAATCAAGTATCTTACAAATCTCTAAAATATACAGTGACAAAGGCTTTTATACAGTATTCCCAGATAAAACACTAAAGACCTGATAATATATTGTTCCATCCATTAAAGCCTTTGTCATTGTGAATTGTAGAAAATTCACAAACTTTACATAGAGCTGTATGTTATAATTCCAGGTTCTGAACATTAAGGTTGGGTAAACACGAAGGGACTATTTGCGAACGATCAACCGTGCGGTCCCATAGGGATTTTCCGACACGTCCGATCTGATGAAAGGTTGATCGAGGTCAGTCGGGGCCGGCCACCCCACACCAGGAGATATTTTCGGCTGACCGACCGAAATGGCCGTAAATCGGCGGTCGGACGAAAATATCTCCTGGTGTGAACCCAGCCTAAAGTGTATAGACTGGCAGATTTGATTTTTTAAAATTGCCTATTAGTGGAGACTATAATTCATCCAACTATCATTGTATAATTGTTTTTGATCAGCCCCCTATTCTTTAGATTGCAATCTGAAACATCTTACGTTTTAGCATTTCTGTAAGCAGTTTTGCTGTAGCTGGATTGGTTTGACAGTTGGTGTGCTGTATCTGTATGCAGTATTGACAGTTGGTAAGGGGAAAATAGTCAGGTCAGTGGTCAGAGCCTGAGCACTTTATTACAAAAATTAGAAGCCTAGTGCACATCCAATTATTTGCTGACATTTTACTTTACCATTGTAATGCGACTTAATAAGCCAGCCCTTCTCTCTGGATAAATTAAAGCAATTAGTTCAATAACTTGCCAAATTATTTTATCCCGCAAACCACTTCACAGTTTGCTTTATTCTGCTGGGTCCTAACTAGGGATGGCCGGTTCGCCGATCCGAACCCGGATCTGCCGCAGATTTATCCCGTTCGTGATTCCGCGATCTGAACTTCTGAACCGCGGATTTCTCGTTATTTTTTAAAATTTTAGAGATTACGAGAGTTTCTCTTATTCCCTTTAATACGTATTTTCGAAAATTTTCGAAATTACGAGGATTACCCATATTTTCGAAATACATATTTTCGAAAATTTTCAAAATTACGAGTTTTTCCTCATATTTTCGAAAATTTTCGACATTCCGAAAATTCGCGATCCTCGAGCGGACCAGATTTTGCGATGTCGGACATCTCTAGTCCTAACTTTTAACCTTTTTACCTTAGTAACAAAAAAGTACTTTATTGAAGGCATGTAGCACACACACACACCCCTAGAGTAAGTGCTACTTACCATTTATTTATAGATTAAGATGAAGCAAAGTCATTTTTTCAGTATACATACACTTTAAGGAACTTGTCATTTTATTTTCTTTTGAGGGCTCCCAGGTTCTTTAAAGGGCAAGTCCAGCGCTCAAATGAAAACTTATATACAGTAAAACACCTCCTAAAACACCAAACTGTAATAGTTTGAAATCAGAAATATTTAAGTCTAACCTGAAATCCTGTCCTGTTGCCTCTGTTTCTGCTTCCTGGTTTCTTCCAGTTAGCAACTGTCAGTTATGGTATATTGTGACAGTGATATCACAGCCCAATCACTGAATGCTAATCCGCTAGCTGCCTTCTCGTCAGCATGCTCAGGCTTAGTACAGGTCACTTATTGCTCAGTTTCCATGAGGCATCCAGAAGCATAGCAGGCATACAGTGATATCAACATATTCAAATAGGCATTTTTTTCTAAAGATGTATTATGAGGGTAGAGTTGTCCTTTAAGTCCACATCACCTTTAGTACATATCACCTTAAGATTGTGGTAAGATACTGGGTATCTTACCCCAATCAATCATAGCTTAATCTATGAAAAATCATGTCTTTCTTTCAGCCATACACAATATGTTTAATTTCTCAGTTGGGTAGACATTTTGACTAGCCCTGTTTATTTTTCCCTGTTCCCTCATCCTGACATTCTCTATATGAAATCTCTGCATATACTGTAAGTCTAATATGATTTATCAGCTAATACTACCCAAGTATTGTATGTAATGTGTCAAAGACAAAAATAAGTGTACATGTGTTTTCAGGCTAAAGTTTTCAGGCTGATAATTACAATATTTACAAGATTTCACAGTTCTTGTAAAATAGGTTTGGTCCTTAAAGAGTAAACTTGGTCTCCATACAAGTATCCTCTATTTAAAACTCTCTTATACATTTCAAACAAGCCTATGGTGATGTTATCTAGCTTCTCTGGTTCTTAAACGATATGCTTTTAAAGTTACACTCAGACAGTCAGGATGACAAGGAACTGTGTGATGTCCAGCAGTGCTGTGTAAGAAGCCCCCCTCCAACCATTTCTGAAGCTATTAAAGACAGTTACAGCAGTAGGATACAACTAGGCATGCTCAGTGCCTTGGCAGCCTGGCAGAGCAATGGTGCTTTTGATGTCACAAATAACAGTGCTAGCTGGAAACACCACCTTTTATACTGCTGTAACTCTGAATAGACTGCAACTAGAAGCCTGATCCTGGAGTAATTTTAAGGTTTAGAATATGCTATTTTTAATAAGAGCACTTGCATGGAGACAAAAGTAACCCTTTAAGTTACAAGAACAGGGATGCCTCCCTGATTAGGCAGGGTGAAGCACATCACGAGTGGCATCCTTAGGGAGGTGGCCATTTTGATGCCAGGGGAAAAAAATGCATTGCAATTCAACTTGAAGGCAGGGTTGAACTGGCCAACCGTGGAACCAGGGAAATCCCTGGTAGGCCCAGCCTTATTGGGTCCTTTCTCTACATCCCCATGCACTAAATTAGGCCATTAGCAAATTTTTAAAAAAATAATTGGGAGCAAGAGTCTGTCTGCCGAATGCCGCAGCCCTCTCTCGCCTTTCTACTTTCCACAGCACAGTAATACAGCTGCTAAACCTCCTGGCCACCTAATCCAATAGAGTTACAGTGTGGGTCACACCCCATGAGAGTTGATGTAATGCAGAAAATAGTATGTTCTGCACTCCGGACCCTTCATCATTACGGTCGGTAGCATGGGCAGACTCAGCTGGAATATAGGCTGAGAGCATTCTCAAAGAGAGGGAGGGATTGACAGTATACCGGCTTTGTCAGTGTGTGAAGGAAGAGCTGAGGTACAATACAAAGAGTCTTTTGCCATGACTGTGCTGCATTTCATTGAAACCTAAACTTAACTTGTCTCTCTGTTTGCAGGGGGTCTGGAGATTTGTGTTATTGAATGAATATGGGTGATAATAGGTGTATAGGGACTACTGCTGTCATCTATTTTTCTTGGGGTGGTTGCTGTCATATGGGCTCCTGTATTTGCCCTGAGGGGAAGTGGGGGTTGGTGCTCTCATGCTAAACCTTACCTTAATGTAATTGCAGATTTTAAAGGGTAACTTCAACTTTCATGTATTTACTCTGGGAGGGGATTATAAAACCACACCCTCTACCAGCGTCGAGGGGGCAGTATTTGTAATTTAGTTTCAGGTGCCAAAAAGTCTAGACAGCCCTGTACAAGAAGGAAGTGGGCTAACAATAGTTAAAAGAACCAAACTTGCCATCTTTGTATTATCCGATAAGGAAATTAACAGAAAGTGTTCCAGTAGCAATTATACAGTTGCAATTATACAGTTGGGACCAGCACTATTATTGATGTATTCTCAGATGCTGCTTCAAACTGTCAGCTCTCCACTGGCTGCCCAGAAAAAAGTCAGTTCATGCTTCTAACCCCACTCTTCAGTATTGCCCCCCATACATCTTAGCGCTAGTCCCAGATCCCTCTGTTTTGGAAATTTGAATTCTCCTCTCAGCCACCCTTATCACCTAGCATCCTCTCGTTCCCACATCCAGGACTTTGCAAATGCTTCATATTTACTCTGGAGCCCCCTTTCGTAATCTATCCAGGGAAGCATGTTATCTGACCTAGGACACTCCTCTGTTAATCAGTCAGAACTCTGGTGCCAATCAGGGCCGGATTTCACACTAGGCCACCTAGGCCACGGCCGGGCAGCACAACCTCCAGGGGCAGCAAAATATAACCAATTTTTTAAAAAAAAAGTTAGGCCGTATTGCATCCCCATATTAAATTTACACAACGCACATTATTTGGCACACAACAAAGAGCCTTACTGGTCTCTGTTAAATGTGCAGCGATTGCTGATTTGCTATGGGCAGCAGGTCCCTCTCCCTCACACAAAGCTCCGCTTCAGCCAATGAATTACCACGTACGAGGGGGGGGGGGCAGGAAGTACAAGTTAGCTGGCCTAGGGGAGAAAAAAGTATAAATCCGTCCCTGGTGCCAATATATATATATAGGTATATATGGAGAGAGAGAGAGAGAGAGTTTATTCCTATTCCCATATGTTTTATCCCTTTTCTCTTTAGCCTGTAAGCTCGCTAAAGCAGGACCCTTTTTCTGTTGAATTAGGATTTTGCAATGTATTGAATTACCACTATGTTAGACACCTCCTGCTGAGAGTGCTATACAATCTTGCAATATGTTTTATAAATATGCATGAACTTGCCGCAAATCTACACCATCCAATGTTGAAACCCAGTTTCTTGCGGTTGGAAATCTCATCAGTTGTAATTGTAAACTGTCATGGAAGATGTTGGCATTAATCTGCAGATCTGATGGAATTTTAAAATTTTCAAAATTCGGAACTTATCATCGATTAATTGAATATAGCCTATTATAAAATGAGATCGAAAAATTCTGTTCCAAAATCTATATCAATCAAAAATGTTAAAAATTACAATCGCAAATTAAACTGTGTTTAAATCGGATGGGTCCACTGGAGGAAGATGATAAAAGTTTAAACTTCATTATCTTATATTAAAATAAAATATACGGATTCAGGAATGGACTAACATGCACTTTATCAAGGTGTGCAGGCAAAGATAGATTAGGGTGGGCGATATTGAGGGTGAATGTTGTTTCATTGCTTCACTTAAAAGGCCAATTGCTTATTGCAGTACTTAAAATGTTTTAAATTCTTGTATAAACTTTGCTCTGGTGAACGGTGGTAGTTAATTCTGGAATTGTGATGTTTATTTTACTTACTGTTTAGGAATTCTCTTGGATACTGCCATTCACTGATCTAATTTCCCTGAAATAACAACAAAATGACTTTACCTTCGTTACTAAAATCATATTCATGGATTATCTAAATCACAATTTTATGCTAGGGAAAAGTACAAACATCCAAACTGCAATAGCCTTGTAAGTAAATTTTTTTTACAGTGGTGTAGAAATCTCCCTAGCAGTTGCTTGGGGCCTGAAGCAAGGTAAGGCCGGTAAAAACTTACTTCCTCAGGCCTCTGGGTTTGACACAATTGGTGTTAAGCAGGTGTAGATGGACTATTGATTGAGCATTGATTCCCAAGCGGCCCGCAAGCAGGCATTTTTTTTTATTGCAAGTTGGTGTGCTCCATCCACAATTTTGCTACAGTGTTTAATGTCCAGTATGCCATTGCCCTGTAGTTTTACATATAATTCATAAGAATCATAGCAGTAGCAATATGTTTTTAATGTCTACATGCCTTTCTTTGCAAGATTCCTTCTGCACCTGCTGAGAAGGGCCTCACCTTTCAAGTCTGCAGGGGAAATGAGACATGAGGAGAAGGGTATAGAGAGAAGGAGGAAGAAGTTAGAGAAGGAAAGGTTAGTGAGACGGAGAGGGCTGACCCTGTCAGAAAGCTGTAAGCATCTTGCAGTCCAATAGGACTCGACTCCAGCTCAGGCTAGAAGGAGGCCAAAAACACAGAATTCCTAGACTAAGGCTTGCCACAATAATTTGTAATGAAACTTGGTAACATCTTTTGACACTGATTCACTGAAGAACCTTTACCAGCCCGCACATCAATAGTATACGTCTTGATTCCATTGTGTTTCAGTGACTAGAATGTGGCTACTAGTAACATGTCTGTGTGTGTTTTATGATATCTCCACTTTAGGTGACATATTATAAAGGTCTCATATCCTCTCAGTTTCTAATTCTAAGCATATCAAAATGTTTCTTATGCTTTAGGCAAGAAGGAAAAACAATACAGACCTATTGAATACAATACCATGCCCAAACCATCATAAAATAAGTAATACTGCTACAATTTTCTTACCTGCAAAGCATTTGGTAGAAAGTATTGAATGAAGAGGTTTATATAATGTTACTAGCTATACAACAACTTGTAAAATTCAAATAAGCAATAAAAATAGTTTGAACTGTATGAATGAGAAAAGTATCAGTAATTGTGCTAAAGGGATTCAATGGATAAGGAAGATCTGAATTGCACAATTTTATAAATCAATATCTTAGAATACAATTAATGATGCTGTCTCTCTTCCCGTTTCCCAAGATGCCCTTCGGAGAAAAATTCATGACTATGGGGCTGGTGGCAAATGTTCCCAACAACAGGGAAGGCTGGAAGGACAAGTGGTAACCAGTATAACATAAATGTTTTAAAAATAAACCAGTACAATTAATTCCATTGGGAATTAGCTGGAATGTTTCTTATAAGTTCTCTTTACATTAGTTTTGATTTCTCATTTAAACCTTGTTTAAACCAAGTTTAAACCTAAACTTGTTACACATTAGGATGGCAATATGATGCAATTTCAGCAATTACTTGCTTTAGCAGTGCGTAGCTACAACCTTACGCTCTCCTATTGTGGAATTTGGCCAGGGTCTCCCTGAGTCAGAACCGGCCTCCCAACTTAACAACACTTCCCGCATCAGGGGCCAGACTACCACCCCCACCTGTGTGTCAAGTACCAAAAAGAGCACTCACAGCATTTCAAATGGGTTTAAAGAACAAATTAGCACACCCATCAGGAGTGGAACTAGAAAAATATAGTCCCCCTCCCGTGGCACGTATAGTGTCTGCTGGGGTGATGCCCAGGCCTCGTGTGGTTAAACCCCTTGCTTCCCTGGTAGCTACACCCCTGTGACACTGTTATTACAAATCATCCTCATAATATTTCAACATTTACAGTGGGACGTGTCAATATAACTTAGATTGCCAACAGCAAGTTAGAAGAGTCTGTAATCCCTTTTATTGGCTGATAAATATTTCATAGCTCCAGCTGGAAAAGCTTTAGCCTCCTGTCAATTCTAAGCCATTTTAAAACAAACTACACAACACAAGGACACAATAATAACTGTCTGTTTCTGATGATTGCTTTCCATAGTTTTCCATAGTGGCCTAATCCAAATTTGGGCTAAAAAACTTTTTTTACCTTTCTTATAGCCCAAAATCTGCCTTTCTAAGGCTACATTTAGACGAATATCTGTCCATTTTTGACGGCAATTTTCTTTTTGCACAACATTTTCTGCTGGTGGCAAATAGTTGTAACTGTCAGGTAAATGCCTGCAAAATGGCACAAAGATATTTGTCTAAATGTAGCTATTTCCTAATCAGATGTATTTCTGCATCAAGCAGTTCATGCCCATGCACACCAGAACAAAGGACAACTTGCCAAGATTCTGTTGGTGCAATCCTCCCAGTGTCCCAGGTCCTCTACCTCAGGACTGCAATATTAATGAACCAATAAGCATGAGAGAGGTGCACACTACTTTCCAGTGATTTATTAATACTAGAACATAATACCCCACACACGTTTTGGGGAACCAACTGTCACACACCTGAGGAAGGCATCAGCTGGTTCCCGAAACTTGTGTGTGGTATTATGTTCTTGTATTAATAAATCTCTTGGAAAGTAGTGTGCACCTCTCACATGGTTTTGGTTCATTTCTGCATCAAGCCCTACAGCTACTTTCATTTTCCACTTTTTTACCCCTCTTAGCAGCGCAAAGTACACAGAACATGCTTGAGGGGAAGCTTGAGAGGGCTTAGAAGTAATGGACTATACACAAAATAGTATACACACCCGTCTGATATTTTGAGAAGATTGATCACCATGACAGAAACTTCAGTCAGCCAAAGCAAAATATTGGCCAAAAGAAATATATGCAACCTGTATATGCCACACGTGTGCAATATCTGAAGATGAAAATGAAAAACACGTCTTATATATCTTATCTTAAAATACATTTAATGAAAGCAATCAAGTTAAAGTGAAGTCCGTACACACGTGCAATCACAGGCCAACCTGCGGCGTACAATGGTTTTCCGAAAAGGCTGTTTTTTAGAAACACGTTTTATCCTGTTAATAAGGCTATCATTAACTTTGACCCCAAATTAAAATTTCATGGCTTTCTCACAAATCTTTCTGAGTTAGCATGTTACCTTAGAGTGTGATTTGTCTGGCTTCTCTATATTTCATGAATGCATTTATTTATTTGTATTTTAATGTGTCCAATGGAGCAAAGTGGAAATAGTATGTGTGTTGTATTAATATATGTGCGCATATTGTGGTATGCCTTGTGTGTATGTGTGTCCATGAATGTTTCAGGGTTATTCATAAAATTTCCTGTCGTTAAAAATGGTGCTAATTTTGCCCCAACCAATCAGATCATTTAACATTTGAAAGTCTAACATCTGATTGGTTGGGGCAAAATTAGCACCATTTTTACAATAAGAACTTTTTTGAACCTCCCTGATTGTGTTTAGGTGTAGTAGAAAATTGTACCGTTTTACCTATCGATGAAAGCAAAGAATTCTTGTTGTGGTGTGTGTATGTCTGACAAATTGCGCGTTTGTGTATATATGAAACACACACACACACAAACACACAAGATTATTCCATATAGCAATACAGTTCTTACGGTTCTTTATCATATTGTATATGAGGATATTTTTACTGACCCAAAGTAACATATTGTCAGCAGTACCAATCTACATTGGTAAAATACCGTTTTAACATATCTGTAACATGAGCTTTGCTCTGAAACTTCAACTCTTCCCCAGTCTGTTAGCTTGGCAACAGAACCCCGTTCCCACTTTTTAGTTACTGTGGCTGATGTCATTGGCAGTGTAAATGCTTTGAGAATGTTGCCGTTAATGTTTGGCTGGCCCTCTATCACAGCAGCTGCAACATCAGATGTCAGCAAGGAAAGTCACTTATGATCATTTCTGGTAGCATTTCCCTATCTACATTTGTTGGTGGGGAAACATGAGGATGCCAGTCTCATTGCTGGCTTAGGGCCATTGCTGGAGACTAGCCAGGCACAGCAATAGGTTTCATCAAGAGAGATAGTTTGTGTGTGCAATGTATTGCATGAGCCTAATCAAGATGTCAGATGTGATGGGACTCATGTCCAACAGTCCCCTAGTCTGCCCTTGTGGCCTAACTTTGCCTGTTTTTTTCACTGGAGCAAGCTAAATCAGATAGGGGAATTCTGGGTAAAAATAAAAATGCAATTTAGCTTCATATCTTACTACATACCTTCATCTATTACAGTCAATGGTAACCTCCACGATTAAGGCCCATACAAATTGACTATCTTATTTTTCAATGGGCATACCATCTTCTTGTGTATAATGTTAATAAAGTAATAGTTAGTGAATTGTGGCAATGCTTTATGTCATGTATTGATTGCAGAGGTCACTTAAGGAATTCTTAGTCGCTAGATGGCACTAATGTGTACATGTTTATTATATGGCCAGTCTGCTATATAAATGTTGTTGTTGATATGTACTGCCATGTGGCTGTTTCATTCCTTAAGTGTGCCTCCATTTTTTTGCATCATCATCAGAACTTATTACTGGAATTTGGAGTGGAGATTGTGTGGATGCACAGAGTTACATTCAGGACCCGTTATAACTGTGTTATTGTAATCTGAACACTATTTTTCTGTATTACAGGTTCAATTGACAAAAGAAAGGCTGATTGGACTGGGAGAAACCAGCCTGTCTGCAGGTGGCAGCTTTGGGGGAGTTGGAACAAGTATGATGTGCACGAATTAGAGTGCAAATTGTCATGGCAGACAGGCAGAGATGGATTAACCACAAGGCCTAGTAGGCTGTCAATCTCACCAACCCTTTTTTCATCCCCCACCTTTTCTCGAATTTATAAAAAGTATCAGACATTTCCCCTACTTTACAATAAATACTTTAATAGTTCATGCTTTTGCAGTTCACAAATGTCAGCATAAATATTGTTGCTGATGCAATTAAAGTGTAAATTGTGTCTGTGGTATTAATCTCAGAAACCAATCAGAAGTTATCTAACTTTAGAAACCATGCTAACATCTGATTGGTTGCAGAAAATGAATAGCATGGGCAAGGTTTTGCATCTTATTGTTAATATAACGTCATTGGCTGTAAACATCTGCAATCGTACATTTACAGCGAACGTTCGTTATGTATCAACGTTCGGCCATAGTATCCCCATGCAGTAGTAAAATACCGCAATAGTATTCTATGGGGGATCGTAATATATATGATCACGGTCAAAGATTTACGATCATACGTGACATTAATGATGCTATCGTAGTTTTAACAATAGTTAAAGGCGTGCCTTTATAAATATGGCCTTTTGCATCAACCCCATGTCTGTGGGAAATGGATGTGTTTTAGGTGTGGGTGTTTTTTAGGGGTGGGGTCTAGGGCACCAGGCTTTTTGTGCCCACAGACTCCTGAGATGTAAATTCAGCCCTATAGACAGGACAGGGTGATGCCATTTTCCCAGTATACTTGGGAGACATAAGATAATGTAAAGTATAACTTGCAATTTCGGATGCCTAATAGCTGACCTATCTTGTTTTATTATTTTTTTAGCTTTATTTTTTACCCTTTTCTTTTCCATTTTCCATTTTATAATAGTAATA
Organism: Hymenochirus boettgeri; assembly: GCA_019447015.1. Classification (NCBI taxonomy): domain Eukaryota; kingdom Metazoa; phylum Chordata; class Amphibia; order Anura; family Pipidae; genus Hymenochirus; species Hymenochirus boettgeri. The sequence goes on along the minus strand of CM033469.1, from coordinate 274,425,987 downwards.
ACTGCTATGCCAATCAAAGTAGCACCTGTATCATCATCACAAAATGTTTCAGTATCTACAATATACAGTAGTATGGATCATTTTATCAAATGCCTGGGAGAAGCATTACCGTACATGGGAATCTTGCAGTAGGCAGCATTGTGTCATATTCTTGTACACCACTGGATATGCACATTTTCTTATTATTGCTGTTCTACACAGGGGGATATTTTGTTTTAATGCTTGTTTTGCTAGTTTAAAGGTTAGCTAAATAGGTTAATCTTATGATAATCTTACTCTCTCTCTATATAATTAGTAACATAAGTAAGGGTAAGGATTGGGGTATAGAAAGATGGATTTAAAAAAGATGAAGGCAGATAGGATAAAAGCATTGTAATCATTTCTTGGTTGCAAGATTTCCTTTCAAATTGTCAGTCATATTATGTGCTACATGGACCCCATATAGACAGCACTGTCCTCACACTCTGCTGCTGCATTTAGCAGGCTCTGAAATAACAAGGCAGATCTGATTAAATTTTCGCTAGATAAAGCAGCTCCTTAATTTGGACAAAGGCTTATTACTTTAATGACTTACTCAGATAATCAGAATTCATTAACATCCCTGACTGCCGTCTCTTTTGCTTGCCTAAGGCATTGACTACCCTTTGGGTACATGGGCAAAGATGTGATATTATTTCCAAAGAAGTCCCCTTTATTATTTTCATTATTTTTTTTCCTCATTTGTTTCTGATTGGGGGCAGAAGTAATGCGGGCAATGATTTTATAACAAGCTTGGTTACTTAAAACTGCCTAAGAACACCGTCCTACTGATTTCCTAAGATCTCAGATTCCTTATATAACTGCTTATCCGCTAATGTTTGGAATAGTTGTATAGAACAGGGAAATGGAGACAGATAATGCAAAATGTTTCAAAGTCAAGAAACTCAACAAATAGATGAAGAAGCTGCGTTTTAGTCTTCAGTCTTTCTTTCTTCTTCTTACAATGCATTTGTTCTTTTTTCCAAGAAAAGGACAATACAGTATTATAGTAAATAAGTATAGGTAAACTGTTGGATATAAAACACATAAAAACAAAATGGAGCCTGTTCATAGTGACAGACTGTTGGACAATTATAAAATGCCAGTCTTAACCAGAGATAGATTAAGATCATATGGGCCCCCTTTTTGCTTAAAATATTATAACTATTATATACAATACTAAAAAATTGTTATAGCTTCTGAAACTGGGCCCCCAGAAGTTTCCTGGCCCTAGGCGGGTGACTAGTGTTGCCTTTGTGGATAATACTGCTCTGGTCTTAACAATCACATCTACCAAAAATCTGTGTATGTACATAGCCTAAAGCTGGTCATACCTACCTCGACATTACCAACCGATTAGAGATTAGATTCAGGACGAATGTTGAATCCATTGTACTGTTAAGTGGAGAGCAGCAGTTTCACCTGGCGATATTCATGGTCAGATCACAATTACGATCATAATATCAATCGCAAATGATCAGCAAAGGTGGTTGTGGAACATTGCATTAAACCTCAAAAGATTTAGGTTTAGGTTATTACCATGCCTGGGTTGAAAAGATCTCTTGGACCTTCAGATAGGTGTTTATAGATGCCTAGGAGTCAGGAACGTGTTTAAAAAAGCTCTTCCAGAAGATTTTAGAACAGCCCAAGTTACAGCCCAATCTAGATCTCACTGATGATGTAGGGAGAATGGAAACTCAAGAAACTCAAAACCCCATAAATGGCAGAGCTGGAAAGCAGATGACTACAAGAGCTACAAGAGCTTGTTTCTGTAATTTGAGGGATACCAGATATACAGGCAAAAACTTTTGGTTGCTTCTTACACAGAAGAAAATTGCATATCTGGTCATTTTTGTTGAATAAGTTATTGCAAATAGAATTGTTATTTTTTAATGTTCATCTGTATATTTCTATAGAATTTAATCAATCTCTAAATTTGTTCACATATGTCTAAAAAATCCTTTATATTAGGTTTTATATTTTCCAATGACTGTACCTTTGCAAAGCTAAATCCATGTATGTTACTTGAGTTAGACTACAGATCTATCCCAGTTTACTGCAATCTACAGGAAGGGAAATTGAGCAAAATCTGCAGTCAGTTACCTTCCTGGGTCCTATATTGCACTAAATTTACTGCACCTCATATTACATTTGGATCCTGTCTTATCATGTGAATGTTTTATTAAAAAGACTAGAGATGGACCAGAATCCAGAATTTGAACTTTGCGGACTTTTTGGGATTTTTCCGAACTGCAGATCTATTTTTGAATATTTTAGATTTTGTAAATTATACTATACGGAATGCCAAAAAGGAAGCGCACGTTTCCAGTACTTGAAAGTGTTTATTTTTTAAGATTCGGCTTTGAGCTTTCAGATTTTTTAAATTCCCATTAACTTTAATGGGTCCGCTTGCTAATTTAATATTTTTAGATTTTTTGAAAATCTGCTAATCTGCAAGCCGAATGGATTCATTCAGTTTGGCCATCTCTATTTAAGAGCTGTCACCTTATCTTATCTAAAAATCCCACTATTCCCATCTTTTTCTCTGTACATTGCCTGTGATGAATCTCAATACATGTTCTTAAAGTCTGTGCTAAATCCATGTATGTTACTTGGAGTTAGACTACAGATCTATCCCAGTTTACTGCAATCTACAGGAAGGGAAATTGAGCAAAATCTGCAGTCAGTTACCTTCCTGGGTCCTATTTGCACTAAATTTACTGCACCTCATATTACATTTGGATCCTGTCTTATCATGTGAATGTTTTATTAAAAAGACTAGAGATGGACCAGAATCCAGAATTTGAACTTGCGGACTTTTGGGATTTTTCCGAACTGCAGATCTATTTTTGAATATTTTAGATTTTGTAAATTATACAAAGGAATGCCAAAACAGGAAGCGCACGTTTCCAGTACTTGAAAGTGTTTATTTTTTAAGATTCTGGGCTTTGAGCTTTCAGATTTTTAAATTCCCATTAACTTTAATGGGTCCGCTTGCTAATTTTAATATTTTTAGATTTTTTTGAAAATCTGCTAATCTGCAAGCCGAATGGATTTCATTCAGTTGGCCATCTCTATTTAAGAGCTGTCACCTTATCTTATCTAAAAATCCCACTATCCCCATCTTTTTCTCTGTACATTGCCTGTGATAAGAATAATCTCAATACATGTTCTTAAAGTCTGTGCTAATCCCCTGAAAATGCTGCAAACAGGTTAGTGTGGCTTTTGCTGGCTCTTCCCTTCTTGTGAGCTTACTCCATTGTTAACCTTTGGGATCAATGGCCATATTCAATTAGCCTATATCAGAAGCGGATAATGCATGTTTATATCACTTAAAGACATGGCCATAAAGTATTATGGACGGTCATTGTTTTACATCAGTGGTCATAAATGTATGACCGTGGCTAACAATACAATTTAAGAAAGCAGGTATTGAATGGACTATATTATAGCAGTCGTATATTATTATATTATACAACCACGGTGCAACAGAAGGACACATTTAAGTTATGGATAGTTAAGGGTAGTTAAATACGGCCCCAATTTACCCAAGGTGTGTCATGAAAAGAACTACTACTGTCTTTGGGCAAACAAATGGGCCTAAAAAGTGTATTGTTAGGTAAGTTCTAGATTTAAGCGGGTACACACAGGGGGACTTTTTGTCCGAGCGAGTGCTCGGCCGGGACAAATGTCTGTCGGTCGCGTCATATTCGGGCGTGGATGAATTTGCGAATGATCGATCGTCGTTCCCATAGGGAACCGCACCATCGATCAGAATTTTCCGACATCCCGATCGTTCGTTGTCGTCTGATCCGGAGGAACGAAAGTTCAATGCGGTCGCGGCCGCCTGCCCCACACCAACCTATATTTTTCTCCGTTCGACCGAAAGTGACGTGAATCGTCGGTCGGTCGGCCGAAAATATTGGCTGGTGTGTGTACCAGCCTTAAGGTCCAGGAACTCGCTGAAAATGGTAAATCATCTGGACTATTGCAAGTTGTATTGCAAGTATTTATTCCTTCTTTAAAGGGGAAGTCAACAGACAACATTGTCCCCACAGGCAGAGTACATTCAGAAACAAGCTGTGTCTCAACTCTTTTCTTAAAATCTTTGCTACAGGGTGATTTCTAAAATTAACCTGTGGGTACTAGGGGTCAGCTCCTATAATCCCACCTTACCGGGTAAAACCTAGTTAAGTGTCCTCGCTTAACTGCTCTCTAGTGTTCAACAGATTAAGACAAGGAAGTTGCAGCCTTGCTTCCTAGAAGCTGACAGTCAATCATAAAACAGCACAGAGTTTCTCCCGCTGACACAGACAAGGGATTCAGTTTGTTTGGTTTTTTTTATAAACACTAAATGCTCCTGTCGTAACAATGATATAATCCTTTGCTTTTCATAAATAAAATAAAAGTAATCTTTGCATTATATTTCTTAGCTACCATAGATGTAAGAAGCAGAATAATAACATTTCAATAAAAATTTAAAAGTACGGTAGCCATACACACCCAATGGTTTTTCCGATCAGATTTTCGATCGTGTAAAACAATTGGAAGACCTATGTCTTGATAACTAGATCAATTTTGATTGCATTCTTCAAATTGATTGATGCTGTGTATGGGAGCCTTTAGTCTGGGAATTGAACCTGCAACTTCATGTACTTTGTCTTGCTAAAAGCAGTGTTTTAACCCCTAACCCACCAGACATACTAGGTGGAACACTTTTAATGTAGGAACATAATGGAAACAAAAAATAGAAAATAAGTCCTGGAATTTGTGGCCTGTGTGTTTCTAAAACAAGCACTTAAACAGGTGAGCCACCACAGCAAATGCAAAGAACTTAGCTACATCAAGAAGCTTTATCTTTTGTATAAACAGAATTTAAAAAAATATCCGTAAATGAGCCAAGTGTTTTGTATTGCCCCAGAAGGCTGTAGGAATTCACACTGGCTGGTAACTACAAGCTATCAAAGCTTATCAGGAACTAACCATATGGTGTGGAGACATCTGTATAGAAATATTTTGTGCTAGAGACAGTGAATACTGGAGGGGGCGTGGCTCTTTGAAGACTACATGGAACTGTGGGTTGTACAGGCAACAACATGGTAACCTTCGTAGTAACAGAATCTACTACTTCTCTAAATGCACACTTACTAGAGAAGATTCTTACAAGTAAAAATTAGTTAAGTTCTCCTTTAAACACAATTTTTACAGAAACTCAGAAAACTGGAAAAAAATATTTAGAACTGTTTTTAAATCCTAATTCACCAGGTCATGGTATCTGTAGTATTCACTTTAAATCTTAAAGACATTTCGCTAGTTATCTGACTGACATTCTGAATGGAGAAGCCAATCTGATAACAAGGGAAACATCTTCAGTCCAGTTGGTTATAAACTGAATACAACAGGTAAATATTTTAAATTATTTTTAAGTTTTCTACTCATCTAAAATTTACTCTTATCAGACCTCAATAATTTTGACTTTTGCCAGAAAACATTCCCCCTCATTTTAAGGCAACCAAATTGCCTGATGAATTAGATGTTGATTTATGCAGTAATATTGATAGTAGTCTGATATACACCTTATATCCAAGGAACACAACATCCCTTTCATTGATTTCAATTAATTACTGTAGATGTTTTTGTCAAAATACTTGTCTTCTGAGATCAATATAGTGTATGGCACAATAGTTAGCATACATACAATACATACATGTGGTCATTTATTCCAGATAGACAAATGTTTTGCCTTTTAGAATTGTCTCTATTGCTGACCATATACTAGGCAGACATTGGAATAGATTAGACATTTGTCCCCCCACTTCAGTACTACAGCAATACAATAAAGAACAAGGGCGCTAAAATATCAGCCATGTTTGGGGCCCAATTTGATCTTAATCCTCCCCTGCGATGTTCTTGCTTGGCTCATTCATTTAGTGATCACATGTTTGATTGCTAGTTGGTTCTTTCGGACATCGAATGTTGGCAGAAATGCATGGGAACATCTGAATGTAACAGTATAGTGGTATGGGCAACTTAGTGTTCATTCTTTTCCTAATTCAGAAATTCATGGTGCAATTTTAATTTAGTAAATCCCTTGTTAATCTCTTATTAAGGTCTAAAACTGATGAAAAAGGAGTTTGGTGAAACAGGCAGGAGGGGCTCCTAGAGCTTAAAGGGCGCAATTTGGGATTAGTCTGTAATGGGGCCGTATTTATAAAGCTGCGATATCGATATTTTGTGATAACGCAACTTTAATGAATCTTACTGGGTTCGTAAAGTAGGATTTTGGTACAAACTTACAAACGCAACTGTACAACTACGATCGTGATGTAGATTTATTATCGCAATTTGAATGTTCGCCCGCACAATACCTTGTTCCCGCTTGGCCCATTCATTTAGTATCACAAGTTGCTAGTTGGTTCTTCGGACATTGAATGTCGCCAGAAATGTCATGGGAACATCTGAATGGTTTAAGTATATATATATATGTATACATATAGTGCAACTTTAGTGTTGTGGCTACAACTGAGTGAGTATCAACAACAGGGTCAGGAGTAATGCTGTTATAAACACAAAATGTAACTCACCACATATAGCCTCTTCCTAGAAAACCACTGTGGATGAAGCGATGGATGGGGATCCATCATAGTTTTTTGCTGGGGGGCCCATGATTCCTAGTTACACACACCACTGTTTTCACGTTTGACAGGCGTATCGTAGGACCCAGATGGATATAAAGGCTCACAACTCACACTGGAAAAGTATAGGTAGAAATGCTCTTGAGATCCTATTTAATGATTGGTCATATATAAAGCTATTGTTAGGGTTAACATTACATTTTCTTTATATGTCTTTGTTTTTTTAAAACAATTTGTAGGTTGTAGAATAGATTTTTAAAATCAATTTGCATTATAGCTCTTAGGTCATGTCAGAAGTATTTTATACTCAGTGGTACCATGCATACGCATATAATTTCCATTCTTAACAAACTGTCCCATTCTGATAGTAATGTGATCATCAAGAGCACTATACCTAATTAGTTCCTTAGATAAGTAATAGTAAAAGCAAGATTATTTGTGTAGGTGTGGGGTCTGCATTAAGGACCTGAAATCATTTCACTGTTGAAAAGGGGAATATTCACAGTATTTTACCTTTATCTCCTAATCTTTCCTAACTTTCCGATTGCCGTTTGAGTCAGGAAGGAATTTTTCCCCCCTTCTTTTAGCTGGGGTTTTTGCCTTCTCTGGATCAACTGTTAGGTAGGGTTAAAAAAAAAAGGGAAAGGTAGTTGGACTTGATGGACGAAGTCTTTATTCAACCCTTAATTACTTGTTCATGTTACTATGTACCTCGAAATCACGGAGCACAATTTAATATAAATGAATCCTTGTTAATCCATTATTTAAGCTCTAAAACTGATGTAAAAAGGGGTTTGTGAAACAGGAGAATATGGCTCCCAAACTTAAAGGCAACTTTGGGATTAGTCTGTAGGGCCATGTTTATAAAGGTGGCGGTATCGATATTTTGGTGATAACGCAACTTTAATGGACGTTAATGGGTTCGTAAATTGGATTTGGTTACATGTACGAACGCAGCTGTACAACTACAATCGTGGTTTTAGATTTACGGATCACATTGAACGCTCGCCCATAACAAACCATTGTGGCAGTGCACTAATGCATGGATTGTACGAGCAATCTACTACATGAAGTAGAAATCTTGTTGTATGTACCGTATGTATGTATGTATGTATTATGTATGTATGTGCTCACCTCACAGCCACACCCCTGAATGCACCCACATAATGGTGATGGCCCTCTGAAAGGGCCAACCCGTGAAGTCCAGTTTGACCAATAAAAATCCTGCACGTCACTTGCATCACAGTGTGATGCCCCGATCATAACTCAGTGAAGGGTCTGGGCTCTGTGTGCTGCCCGCTTCAACAACACAGACACAGAGTCTACTTCAGTGACACAACAACAGTGTAATGTACGGCTACACAACTCGAGAGCTGCACACACAGAACAACATCTTCTATAACAGAGGGAACCAGACATTTCCCTTAAGGTCTGTAACCCATTGCATTTGCTCCTGGAAGGTCTCAACTGTAAACCCTGGAAAGACTATGTTTACTATTGGTGAATGAATGACATTTATAAACAATATAAACCCTGGAAAGACTATGTACATGGTGATATGAATGACAATTTATATACAAATTAAACCTGGAAAGACAATGTTCTATTGGTGATTATGAATCACATTTATATACAAATATAAACCTGGAAAGACTATGTTACTATTGTGATATGAATGGTCATTTTATATACAAATATAAACCCTGGAAAGCTATGTTACTATTGGTGATATGAATGACATTTATATACAAATATAAACCCTGGAAAGACTAGGTTACTATTGGTGATATGAATGAATTTATATACAAAATAAACCCTGGAAAGACAATGTTCTATTGGTGATATGAATCACATTTATAACAAATATAAACCCTGGAAAGACTATGTTACTATTGGTGATATGAATGGCATTATTACAAATATAAACCTTGGAAAGACTATGTTTATATTGGTGATATGAATGACATTTATATACAATATAAAACCGCTGGAAAGCTATGTTACTACTGGTGATATGATGACATTTATATACAAATATAAACGCTGGAAAGACTATGTTACTATTGGTGGTATGAATCACTTAATTAGATATATAAACCCTGGAAAGACTATGTTACTATTGGTGATATGAATCACATTTATACAAATATAAACCCTGGAAAGACTAGTTACTATTGGTGATATTGAAGCATTTATATACAAATATAACCCTGGAAAGACTGGTGTTGCTATTGTGATATGAATTACAATTTGCGGTTATTGTCATGCTAAGAAATTTAAAGCAGCTACTGGAATGTGATCACGCCCACAGATATGCTGTCACGACCACACCCCCAAACATCAGCGGCCATGCTCTACCCCAAACCATCAAGGCCACGCCCCCAATGATAATGGCCATGCCCACAAACATCCAGAACAATGCCCCCAAATACTGTGAGCATGCCACCAGATTATTGTCAGTCACCCCCCCAAAACATTGCGGTCTGTACCCATACATCATGGCCATGCCCCCCAAACACTCACAGTACTCCCAGAATCACGCCCACTCCACAAAAACATCCTGCCCATGCCCCCAAACATCACAGGCACACCCCAAACACCACACCCTTCCCCAAAAACATCATAACCCCCCTAAATGGCATAGCCACGGCCCCAAATATCACGACCACCAAATGTCACGTCCAAGCCTCCTGGTACACCACAACACACAGACATGCCCCCAGACCGTCGCACCCTAGAATGCACTGCCCCCTGCCCACGCAACATCGCAGACATGTCCCATCCACTGGGCGTAGCTACATGGGGTGCAGGGGATGCGACCGAACCAGGGCCCTTGTCCAAGAAGGGGCCCCATTTTGCCTAAGGTTTCCAAATTCCAGTTTGTGTGCAATGTTTTACCCAACCCAGTTTATCAGTGTCTGCATGCCAAACATTTAAACCAGTCTTTGGAGGCAATTGGAGGCAGAAGATTTTCACAGGCATACTGCTCCTACTCTTCAGTTTCCTGACTTTATGCAGCACTGTCAGGGAACCATAAAGAGCAGAGTTGTAAGGAAAGGATTTTTAAACTACACAGTGGGGCAGTAGTGGTTAAATTTAGTTTGGCGGTGGACATGCCCTTTACCAAAGTTTCAACCCCCCTCTTCTATTTCCATTTAGGGAGAAAGCAAGAACTACAAATTGGTTTGGGCCTAGCACTCCTATGGCACACTTGCCACTGCTGTTCTCTGTACAACACTGGCTCCAAGCTATAGCACAAGCAAAAATGTAATAGAAGCGCACACACTTCCTCAGAATACTCTGTTATTTAAATCACACAAACAATATTTTGGGGATCGCTTTGTTCCCTTCATCAGGTGTGATGAAGGGGACATAGAGATACCCGAATGAAAGTGTGCGCTTCTATTACCTTTTACTTGGGTAGTAGAGAATTGTACCGTGTAGCCATTGATGCTTGTGGTAAGTGCAAGGAGCCTTGGCTGTGAGTTGGAAAACAAAAAGCAGTGATGGGGCTAATACCCTCTAAAACACCCGACTGCAAGTGATGGGATATTTGTGCTACATTGCGGATACTCCTTCAATTCATATACAACCCTTTGTGTATATAAAAATATATAAACATACATACAAATGCTTTCTCTCAGCAATACACAGTCAACCAAAACCACAAGGAGACATATTACAAAAACCACAAGGAGACATACTGTGTTTGTGCCACTCTAGAAAACTTTTCCCCTTGTCCATTGAAGACACATTTGCAAACAAATACAATTGCAATTTTGATAATGCTTTTTGGCAGCAAATAACACAAGTTTACAATTATTCTATGGTGTAGGAAATACTGGTATGTGTTGTACTACTAACAAGATAAACAAAATGTTTATTGTTTTACATTTCCAATTTCTTGGGACAAGGTGTCTATCTGTGAAATCTTGATTTTTAGCTAGAATACCCAGGTCAACAGATACCAGAAAATGCATTGATCAATTCTTGGTGATCAATTTTTACAAATGAAGACCAATCGAAATGAACCATCTTGCTCCTGTTGATCTTCGCAGATTTCAGCTTTACTGGATTGGACTGGTGTTGAATAAAAAATTAGCTGTTGATCCGATTGTTTCAATATCTTTAAGAAGGAGAAATCGGCAATTGATTATTGAAAAAATCCTTCCCCTTGTGTGGTATGCTTTAAGGTTCACTGGATTATATTCAAACATTACCATTCATTCAGGTTCTTCATTCACATTCCCATCTATTTCTGGCTGTCATGAGAATGTTCTAGGAAACAATTGGGTGCAGGGTGGATAGAGTTTCTGCACAATTTATTTATTAATTTTTCTTCAGAAGGCCTCCCCTGCGCATTTTAACCTGATCTTTATATGTGCCCCTTTATAAAGGAGAATGTAAGCTAGGGTATGCAGTCCAATAATAGTTCACCTAAATCAGAAGCTTTGATAGATCTAAATAATATTATTACACATAATATGCTTTGAGTAAAGTAGGCCGAGACCACACCTTGATACATCACAAATCACTCACAAACGATATTGTTGAGCAGCCATCGGAAAATCAATTTGCGGTTTTAAATTATATTTGAATTTGTCATATCGGCAGAAATATTGATGCGTGGCTTTAGGAACAGAAGAAAATCTGCAATAAAGTCATAGTGAGATGTTCGAAACTGTTGAGTTTCGTTTAGTTTTCGAATTTTTCTACATTTTGGAAATTTCGAAGTCCAGTTCAAGTTTCGATTTTAAAAATAGGTACTTTGATTTTAGTTTTTCAAAAATCGTCTACTTTCAATTTTCGATAATCGCTATTTTTGAAATCGTCTACTTTCGATTTTTGATTTTCGAAATCATCTACTTTCGATTTTCGATAATTATCTACTTTCGATAATTATCTACTCCCAATTTTTTTAATTTTCTACTTTCGATAATTATCTACTTTCGATTTTCGAAAATCATCTACCTTCGATTTCGATTAATTATCGAAAACTCGGTTTTCGTAAATTTCGTGAGTTCCGAAATTTCGGTTCGATTCGAAACTGGGTTCTATTAGAACCCACAGTACATCTCTAGTCAGATGCTCCCCTGCATAATATTTTTAATTATTACTGTCTGGATCTCTTGATATTGGAATAATGTCCCAATACTGTAGCACATTATTAGATTTAGCTTTTAATAGAATAATCACTGTTTTCTATTGTTTCCAGCTTGGTTGTTACACAATATTTTTTTTCCTGCTTTTATTGGTGTCAATAGTTTTCTGCCATTTCCTTTAAATACAGAAGCCAATTGGAAGGGCAATATGTTGAAATCCTGAAATGTTAGTTTGTTCCTAACCACATTAGCATTAAGTTGTAAGAGACTAATGACATCACCTGATAGAACTTGATTTAGAAACATGAAGCATCTAAAGGCTCTGTGCAATGCTTTTTATGGTGTCTTTATTAAAAAGTAATGCTGGGTGTTGGATTGCCATGATCATCCCTAAAAAATGGGACACCTATTACCATTGCAACCACATTCTCTACAAACTAGGTTTTCTAAGGAATGGCCCACTAAGAAAACAAAAAGTAGAATATTAGTCTATAAGTTAATATTGTCAGATCATCTCCCTTAAAATTAGCAGGACTGCATAGATTACAAACTAATTCATTTTTACTGCATTACTGCTGACTCAGCCTTCCTGTAAGTGTTTTAATAGGCGTCAGATTTTTAATTTGGCAACCCTGATGAGATTACAATACATTCAAACACTAGAAACAACTTCAAAGAGTGAAAAATAAACATGTGTTCATAGGCTGCTGGTAATAGGCACCATGGCAGCTCATTGCAAACAGGTGAGTTATGGGGAGAGGTGAATTAACCTCTGCTACACACCAGATTGAAAGTTCCTTATGTGACAGTCACATGACCTAAAAGAGGAGTTCCATGCCCATATAAAAGCAACAGGACACAAGGACACAGGTCCAGCGACTTTCTGAAGGTCACTGAAGTCGACATCTTAATACCTTTATAAACTATAGTAAGGGGCTTCATTATGGATTATAATCTACAGGGAGTAATGTGCTTTATTTACTAGCATTTTAGTATCACATAGTTTGGTCACTGACCATCATATCTTTGCACATGTGCCCACACGCACCTTACACTCTGGGTTCTCTCTTGTATATGAAAGGCACCTTGCTCTCTGGGTTCTCTCTTGTATATGACAGACACCTTACTCTCTAGGTTCTCTCTTGTATATTACACGCACCTTACTCTCTGTGTTCTCTCTTGTATATGATACGCACCTTACTCTCTGTGTTCTCTCTTGTATGTGACATGCACCTTACACTCTGGGTTCTCTCTTGTATATGACATGTTCCTTACTTTCTGGGTTCTCTATTGTATATGACAGGCAACTTACTCTCTGGGTTCTCTCTTGTATGTGACACACACCTTACACTCTGGGTTCTCTCTTGTATATGACACGTTCCTTATTCTATAGGTTATCTGTAGGTTATCTGTTGTAAATTTCATGTACTCTATTTTACAAATATTCATCTTGTATTTTTCTTTCTATTTCTATTTTTCTTTCAAACACTTTCCACATAAAAGCTCTCATAATCCCATTATTTCCTCTATTAATGTTAGCTAAAGGTTTCTATGTGCCGCTAGGCAAAACATTTTGACATCCTTCTTCCAACACTAAACATTGTATACCTACTGTATATGTACTTATTAAATGCTTGTGATCTGTTTACAGTGATTTCTTTGTTAATGGGAGAAAAATACTCTCTGAAGATACATCTCAGTCATGTTCAAAATTTAAAGTCATGCTATGAGGATTAGTGCACACAAATTGTGAAAACAAATGTAATACCTTCTTTAAATGTAAAGGCAGACTTCAATCTATCAGTTAATAGAAAAGTTATTTTTGTAGATATTATTTGTTAAAGGACAATTATACTCACCTTCCCTCCGCTCATCTTCTTTGTTCATTACCTTTTACCCAGGGTGAGGACCTGAACCGCTAGGTCCTCACCCCTGGGTTCGCGTTACTTAAAGCAGTCTTAGTGCAACGCTGCTCTGGTAGGCTCCGCCCCCTCCTCCTCGCCGCTGATGGGGAGGAGGAGCAACAATGTATTATCAAATCATTGTATATGTACAGTTGAACATATTGGAATCCCCAGCATGAAAGCACTTTGTGCCATTCTAGGTACACAGCAGGACTAGAGTTTGTGCCTTGTGAATTAGCTAAATTGCAAGTAGCATCTATCTAAAGTGAATTAATTATTTCCCCCCCCTAAACTAGGACCTAGTCCAGGGGCATACCTGCAGGGGCCCGGGCCCCCCTGCAAGATTGGAGGTCGGGCCCCTGACCCCCCCCATCGATCTTTGCATCAACCAGATGTTTTTAAGTAGCTGATTGCACGTATGAAGGAAACATACGCATGATCAGCTGTTTAAAAGACTGGACGCGAACTTCCGGAAACAAACTGGAAGTTCGGGTCCGGTCTTTTAAACCGCTGATCGCGTGTATGTTTCCTTCACGTTACGCGCGATCAGCTGCTTAAAAACAGCTAGTCACTGCAGAGATCATGGGCTTGTGGCAGGCTCTACTATCGTCTGGGCCTCCCCGCGGTTGCGGGGGTGGCGGGGGCGGTAGTTATACCACTGACCTAGTCCACCCTGATCATTAACCCAGTTGAATCTGCACGCTGCCTTGGAGTAATCTTTGACTCCTCTCTTTCCTGTCCTCACGTTAAAGGAACACTAAACATATTTCATGTACTTTGTTCGGCTGGGTACACACCAGCAGATATTTCTGACCGATAGTGCCGTGGATCAGTCGGTCGGCTGGAAATATCTAATGGTGTGGGGCGGCTGGCCATGACCGAGCTCAGTCGGCCGTTCATCAGAATCAGACAAATGGGTGATCGGGTCTATTAGTAAATCACAGGCGATCGTGCGCTTCCCTATGGGGCTGCAAAATCGGTCACATACTGTCAGCGGCAGCCACTATTGCCGCAACCAACAGTCATTTTTCCCTGCCAAGCTAGGTCGGGACAAATAATAGCCCTGTGTGTACCCAGACTTAAGTACATGAAATCTGTATCTATTATTAACAGGGAGGTGAGAACACTTATTGATACCTCCCTGTGAATAATAGAATGCCCAGGGAACACTGCAACACTTACCTTGCCTGTGCTCTACTTGCAGCTCCTTCTCTGCTGTCAGTCGTGCTGTCCTGACCGAGCGCCTATTTTCGGCAAAGTCACACCAATACAAAGATAGGTGCTCGGCTTTATTGAGCTACAAAGCCTTATTCTCACCCTATTTTATTTATTATGTATTAGTGACGTCTGCTTATAGGCGCTTCACACTGCAAAACCAGAGGCCTGCACTACACTGATGATGGCTCAATAAAGCCGAAACCGGTCTGTAGTTGGCGCTCTGGTATTGCATTCAGCTTGTGGAATGCATTAAAAATCTTTTTAAAGATATAGCTTTCCTAAGAGCTTCCATGGAAACATGGTAAATTCCCAGAATGCTTTGTTCCTTATTTGCATATTGGTGAAAAGGGAGTATCAAAGCCTGTATTCTCTCCCTATCCTATTTAATTTATTAGCGACGTCTGTCCATAGGCGCTTCACACTGCAAAACTAGAGGCCTGCACTACACTGATGATGGCTCAATGAAGCTGAAACTGATCTGAATTTGGTGATCTGGTTTTGCATTCAGCTTGTGGAATACTGTAAATTTAAAGGGATAGTGTTCCTGAAAGCTGCTATGGAAACATGAAAATAACCCAGAAGTCTCCATACCTATTTAATTATAATAAAGGAACCAGCTAGAGAACCCATAGTGAGGGATTCAGCTATTTGTCACCCCCAGTGACAATTTCCTCCCAGAAAGCACCACGCACACTCCTTCTAGCTCATAGAACTAATTTAATTAAATAACCACACAAGAGCAGTTTCTTTTGTTGTATGGGTTGTCAGCCACAGCTTTATAAAAAAAACACCAATGCAAATATTGCATAACATTCAACCCTACAGATTAATGTAGACAGTCTCACATTTAGAAAGGCGATGAGCATGTTCAATGGCAGAAGGGTCCAAAACCCCTTGGGGCATTATTTTGTACCAAACTACTAGCCTTTCAAGTGAGCCAAATCAATGTGAGAAGATGCGACAGGTGATCATTACTAAGGTCATTGCTCCCTGCATGAATGACCATTACCAACAGGCCAGAGTCGATTCTATTGGTCTCCACCACTGCCAGTAGTACTTACCACCAAAACAAACCCTGAATGCATCTCCAGTTAAGTCTGCCACTTGAACATCCTCGAAACACAAACCGCCCCACATTAACCCGACTTTGGGCAACTAACTCGATCACTCTCATAGCCACAAAATTGCCAAAGCAAAACTAGCATAAAAAAGCAGAGCCTCAGCCTCTGCAACAGATTTGCATAATAAATTAAATACCGAATACCAATACCTAAAAGGCAACTGAAACAAAATAGGGCACCTAGACTAAGATCCAAAGATAAAACCAATTTGATTATCATTTGGTAACTTAGCTTCCTTGCTGCAAACTACAAAATGGCACCTACAATCATCCTCCCCCAAAGCACGATGACGTAGTTGGGGCCGTGTCCACCCAGTACACCTGGACACTGGATGTCCCAGTCCTCCGCTGATACATCACGTTTGTTAAGCACTGTACAAATAATGTTCCCTCTAATTAATTATCGGCTGTGTTGGCAGAAATAAATTGTCTGCGTTCATTGAAAGTTAAATTGTGTGTGCTACATACCACAGCATTTACATTCCAGAAGATTTGGGGGGGAACAGTGGTCTCCAAAGAAGTTGATTTTAAATGAAAGACCAGGTTCCTACCTTTAAAATGAGCCAGGGGGTTGGGAGGATCTGAATCTGTGGACACAAATACTAGTTCCTCCTTCTAATCTGTGTTTGGCACATGCTCAGTGTAGGAGAAAGCTAAAGAAACAAGGAAGGTATTGAGTTAAAGTGACTGAAAAAGGACTGAAGGAGGACTGAAGGGGAGGGGGGCATAACAGCACAACCCACAGCAAGGAATAAGTAAGGTGTGTACATTTTTGTCTTTTTTTAATGGAGGAGGAGGAGACACAGGAAAGAAGGATTGTCACATAGTTTCAGAACAGGAAGTGTTGGGGATCTGGTGATGCTGCTACCATATCACACATAAAAATGTAAATATATTCATAACTGTAAATAAAAAACTAAAAGTAAATTTAAAAAAATACTCAGGAAAGTAATTCCTGTCAATTTACCTCAAATCGCTTTTGCCCCACAGTTACCCTTTAACCTGTGTACGCAGGCCTGCTTAGAGGAAACATTGTGAACAATCTACTCAACACTATGAAATAAATACAGTACACTGGCCTAGGAGGAGGTAAGCCATTCTTAACATTTTTGGAATGTTGCATTTGCAAAACCTTGTTGTTTATAAAAACAAAATGCACATTTTTTTATTCAGCTTCACCCTAAAAATAATCTATACTACCAGTATTGGTATTAGACATATTAGGTTTGGGTATGAGTGCTTTGTATAACTATAATCGTAGCAAAACATTACCTGGATTGTTAAAGTTATTATCCTTAAAATATTACACTGCAGTTTTTCATTATATAAGAAAACCTTGTAGAAATTATAGATGCCTGTCTGTCTGGTTTTATTACATGTATCACACACCTAGATTTAACCTATTAAATCTCCTTGTGCCGCAGGCTGGCTTTGGACACTGTAAAGTTTACTGTCTAAAATGTTAACTATTTCAAGGGATGGACATTTAAAATAAAGACTCTGAAATGAAGTGATTACAAGGCGGAGAGTATTTATAAAAGTGATCTTTAGCACATGTCTGTAAAAGCAAAGGCCTTTTTAAAGACCTATAATGGCTCATAATTGCTTTGATCTGCAGGTCTAAACAGAGTTATGGCAGTAGACACAAGACAGTTTAGTGCAAGCACATTATTTAACTCTAATGACGCTGGTGATGTCTAAATCCGGGTACATTAGGATCCTTATTGAAGAAATTCTCATTTATTTTGGTCCCGGTCCCCAAATGTAGCTGTTATCTTGCCCAGAATGCATTGGTAGATTTTAAGTGTCATTAAAAATATTCTTAAAAAAAAGAAAAAAATATTACTTTGGTGTTATCTGTCTATAGGACAGATATGTAAATAGGATTTTGCAAATAAAAGAATCTTATGAGAGGTAGTCATTTTAGTTTTAAAATAGGAAACGGCTATTGTTTTTTATTTAAGCTGTTCAATACAATTTAATAAGCCTTAAGCTAGGTACACACTGTACAGATTTCTGAAAGATGACAGACAGGATCTGTAAGATCCTGTCTGCCATCTTTCAAAGATCTGCATACACACAGTCCCGAGCGTTCTCCTATGTGAGAACGCTCGGGACTGTGTGTTTCCATCGGCCGTGCTAGACTCCTCTATAGGGAGTCTAGCGCGGCCGATGGAAATTTTCGGCCTTTCCCGAACGAGCGTTCGGCCGACCCGATCGTTTGGCGGCCGTGCGCTCGTTCTGGAAACAACGTACACACGTAACGATTAGCCCCGATACCGTCGAATCCGACGGTATCGGGGCTTAATCGTTAATGTGTGTACCCAGCTTTAGTATAGTATTGTATAGTATAGTATAGTATAGTATCGATTGTAGTATTAGTATAGTATTTGAGGTTGAATAAAGACATGATACGTCCATTAAGTCCAACCTACACAGCAATACCCACATTTCCTGTCTAACTGTTGATCCAGAGGAAGGCAAAAAAACTCCAGTAAGAAGGGGGGGATTCCTTTCTGACTCGAGAGGCATTTGGAAATATCCCTGAATCAACTCCAACTTTATGTATCAATAAGAATAATATGCAACACCCTTTATTTTAAGAAACTCATCCGGCTTCTTTTTTAAACTATCTAATGAACCTGCCATCACCAAGTCCAATGGAAGACAGATTCATAGTTTTACCGTTGTCATAATGAAAACACCTTTCGAACTTGAAGACTTAATTTCTTTTCTTCCAGTCTTAAAGGATGTCCTCGTGTCCTCTGACATGCTCTATTGGTGAACAATGCCCCAGATAGTTTATTGTATGGCCCATTAATGTATTTATAAACAGTAAGCATATCCCCACGCAAGCACATTTTCTCTAGCATAATGTATGTATGTATAGTTTATTTATAACATATCGCTATAAAGGAATGGGTATAAGTGTAACTTATTCAATCCGTTGTTTAAGGTCCCCCAGTCCCCTTATTTATTTAGTTGTCCTTCTCTGAACCCTTTCCATTTCCAAGATGTCCTTTTTTCACACAGGATTCCAAAACTGCACCTCATATTCCAAATGAGGCCCCACCAGCCCCTTGCTAAACACTCTTCCCCCTTGAATCCATACCCCTACCTACACAATACAACATCCTGCTGGCTCTAGCTGTTGCCGTCTGGCACTGCTTGGTACATTTAAATTTAGCTAGTCCAACTGATGACCGCGGGATAAGACTTGATTCCTCAACATGCCTGATCACTAAGAATACCATGGGCGATAAGTTTGCACAATCAACAAAATATCTGGGTCAAAATATTGTCCTCTCAACATTCATCAATTATCACTTAAATTCTGCAAATTTTGGAGATTATTGTCTAATGTCGACTATTACAAGGTTACATTACATTAACTTAAAAAAAAGATTTTCCCGATCATTTACGATCGATTTTACAATAAGATTGTGAAAACTTTACATTTTGGGGCCAATGAATGGAAATGTCTACTCTCATGTCAGATTGATCTTAATATTGGTGTAATGACACCTTTAGTTGATAAAAGGCAAATAATCCCCGACTAGACTGTAATCTGTTTAATCTGTTTATAAATGACTTAGAAGGGGGCATTGAGAGCAAGGTCTCTGTGTTTGCTGATGACACTAAATTATGCAGAGCTTTGGAAACTTCCAATGATGTGCAAGTGCTGCAAGCAGACCTAGAAAGATTATCAAAATGGGCAGCAGAATGGCAGATAAGATTCAATGTAGATAAATGTAAGGTGATGCATTTGGGATTTAATAATCCCTGTGCCATCTACACCATAAATAACTCTGTGTTAAGTTCATCTGTAATGGAAAAAGATTTGGGGGTTCTGGTAGATAACAGACTTAGCTGTAGCAAACATGCCAGGTAGCAACAGCTAGACTAGCAAGATATTGTCTTGTATAAAAAGGGGAATAGATTCAAGAGAGAAAATATATTCTCTCCCTCTTTACAAGGCACTGGTAAGGCCTCATTTGGAATATGCGGTGCAGTTTTGGAATCCCATATACAAAAGGGACATCTTGGAAATTGAGGCATTTCAGAGAAGGGCAACTAAATTAATAAGGGTAATGGAGGGGCTTGAATATGCAGGCAGATTAGACAAGTTAGGGCTGTTTACATTGGAGAAGCGGCGGTTGCGTGGGGACATGATAACCTTGTACAAATATATAAGGGCCCATACAATGAGCTCTCTGGTGCATTGTTCACTAATAGGTCATATCAGAGGACTTGTGGATATCCTTTAAGGTTGGAAAAAAGAAGTTTCATCTTCAGGTTGGAAAGGTTTCTTTACAGTGAGAAGGGTGAAACTGTGGAACTGTCTTCCAGCAGATGTGGTAATGGCAAATTCATTGAATAGCTTTAAAAAGGCCTGGATAAGTTTCTAAAACTAAAAAATATTCAGAATTACTGGTATTAATGCATATAGACTGGTTGATCCAGGGATACTTTCCGATTGCCGTTTGGAGTCAGGAAGGAATTTTTTTCCCTTTTTAGCTGTTTTTTTTGCCTTCCTCTGGATCAACTGTTGGTGGGGTTAAAAAAAAAAAAAAAAAAAGTGAATAGGTTGGACTTGATGGATGTTGTCTTTATTCAACCTTAATTACTATGTTCTATTTTACTATGTTACACATTGGGGCATATTTATAAAGAACGATGTTAGCGCAAAAAAATTACCGCCGCACATCGCGGCCGCGAAAATAGCGCTATCGCCGTATTATATACGGCGAGCGCTATTCCCGCGATACCTATCGCGGCCGCGATGTGCTGCGGTAATTTTAAGCCCCTTCGCGGCGATACTATATAGTATCGCCGCGAAGGGACTTAAAATCCCTTCCCGACGCCGCTCCTAAGGGGGCGGGGCACACGCCCACACCCCCCCCCGCGGCGGCAGCGGCGACCACCCGCCGCCGCCGCCGCCCACACCCCCCCCGCGGCACGGGCGACCACCCGCCGCCGCCGCCACTTCCCAGCAGCCCCTCCCAACCCGTTCCCCGTTCGCGGCAATCTCGGAACGGGAGGCTAGAAGGGGCTGCCGGGAAGGGCCGCAGCAGTGGTCGCGACCACCCCCGCGCACCCCCTCCCCGGCAACCCCTCCAAGCCCCCCGCCCCGGCCGCTCCCGGGGAGGGGACGGGAGGGAGCCGCTGGGGGGGTGGAGGCTCCCTCCAGCGGGGCCCTGAGAAGGGCCTTTTGGGGCTTAGGGGGTCCCGCAGCTCGAACCGGGACCCCCCTCCCCGGCCCTTACAAGGGCCCTTGCGCACTGACAAGTGCCTTTGGCGGGGGTCCCGCAGCTGAACCGGGACCCCCAGTGCGGCTCTTAAAAGAGCCCTTGGGCGACGTCTTCTTTCTTCCATCCCGCGGCGACACCAGCTCCGCCGAGGCCGCCGACCCCCGAGAGGTACCCCTGCGGCCGCCAGGGGTACCCCGGCGGGCGCCGGCGACCTCAACAAGGCCGATGTTGCCGGCGTCTTGATCCGACGCGACGTCTTGGGCTGGCGACACCAACCCCACTCGGTCGCCGATGCCAGGCAGGCTCACTGCGGCCGCCAGTGAGCCCGCTGGCACCGCCGGCCTCAGCGGAGCCGATGTTCCAGCCGCTTCTTCTTCTTTCTTCAGCCATCTACTGCGATGGCATCTGAGTTCCGCGGCGAAAGCTCCTCTTATATAGGTTTGCAGAAATCCATAATCCTTTTCTGATTGGTCAATTTTAATACTGTCTTTACATTAACCAATCAGATTTCAGAACTTTCCAGAAATCTGATTGGTTAATGTAAAGCAAGTATTAAAAATTGACCAATCAGAAACGATTATGGATTTCTGCAAACCTATATAAGAGGAGCTTTCCGCCGCGGAACTCAGATGCCATCGCAGTAGATGGCTGAAGAAAGAAGAAAGAAGCGGCTGGCAACATCGGCTCCGCTGAGGCCGGCGGTGCCAGCGGGCTCACTGGCGGCCGCATGAGCCTGCCTGGCATCGGCGACCTGAGTGGTTTGGTGTCGCCAGCCCGAAGACGTCGCGTCGGATCAAGACGCCGGCAACATCGCCTCGTTGAGGTCGCCGGCCCCGCCGGGGGTACCCCTGGCGGCCGCAGGGTACCTCTCGGGGTCGCGGCCTCGGCGAGCTGGTGTCGCCGGGACTGGAAGAAAGAAGACGTCGCCAAAGGGGCTCTTTTAAGAGCCGCACTGGGGGTCCCGGTTCAGCTGCGGGACCCCCGCCAAAGGCACTTGTCAGTGCCGCAAGGGCCCTTGTAAGGGCCGGGGAGGGGGGTCCCGGTTCGAGCTGCGGGACCCCCTAAGCCCCAAAAGGCCCTTCTCAGGGCCCCGCTGGAGGGAGCCTCCACCCCCCCAGCGGCTCCCTCCCGTCCCCTCCCCGGGAGCGGCCGGGGCGGGGGGCTTGGAGGGGTTGCCGGGGAGGGGGTGCGCGGCGGGTGGTCGCGACCACCTGCTGCGGCCCCTTCCCGGCAGCCCCTTCTAGCCTCCCGTTCCGAGATTGCCGCGAACGGGGAACGGGTTGGGAGGGGCTGCTGGGAAGTGGCGGCGGCGGCGGGTGGTCGCCGCTGCCGCCGCGGGGGGTGTGGGCGGGGTGGGCGTGTCTCCCGGGGCGGGTGCGACCACCCGCCGCGGGTTGCCTGCCCATCCCCGCCGCGGGAGGTTAGTATCGGCTGACTTCGCCACCTTCAAGGTGGCGAAGTAAAACAGCCGATACTAGCCGAGCGAAACCAGTACCGCCGCTTTATAAATAGAAGCGGCGGTACCGGGTAAGTATCGGCGCGAAAGGTTAACGCTTCGTTAACTTTTCGCGGCCGTTTTCGGGGCTTTATAAATCGCGGTAAACGCGATTCATGCGTTAATGGCCGCGAAAACGGCCGCGAAAAGTTAACGAACCTTTATAAATATGCCCCATTGTCCTGTACAAAGAGGGGAACAGAACCAATGGAGAAAACACCATTCTCCCTCTCCCCAAAGCACTGGAAAGGCCCCATCCTGAACATAGGGCACAGAGGTGAGATCTGCTAGTTAGGAATTACAAACATTCAGCTAAATTGGCATTTAGCTTTAGTTCTCCTTTAATTGCCAATATACCACAGTATCAAAGGCTTTAACAAAATCAGACCCACCCAGAATCTAAAAGGACAATGATACTCACCTCACCCCCAATCCACACCTAAAGAGTGTCATCTGTAATAGTTAGTTGCATGAAGCGCTCCTTCGCCAAAACCATACGCTCTTCCTCCATCTTTCTGTCACTCTCACAGAGCGCTTC
Source organism: Hymenochirus boettgeri (assembly GCA_019447015.1). NCBI lineage: Eukaryota > Metazoa > Chordata > Amphibia > Anura > Pipidae > Hymenochirus > Hymenochirus boettgeri. Next base: position 274,402,705 of record CM033469.1, on the reverse strand, counting down.
TTCCCATTGGTCCTGTCAGGCACTGGAAACAGAAAAAGGAGCCAGTTGGCAGGGGAAACATTAGGCTTCGTTCACACTAGAGTGCGTTTTGGTGCGGTGACATTGAACCAAAACGTTGTGCACATATTAATGATTGGCATTGTTCTATTCAGCTGCAATATAGTTGCATGCAGCAGTGTGGTACGTTAATGCACAGGGTTCCCATTTAAAATAATGGCATGCATTAACAAAGCTCCTAGTGTGACCATAGCCTAAGTATTACACATGGTCTGTGGAGTACCCAGAGGTGAGTTCCTAGTGGTTCACATCCTTTCCCTGGGTACTTTTCAATTCTGGAAGGAGGGGAGCCAGGGGGAGTCGAGTATAAATATCTTTTAAGTCTTAATCACCTCTTCATAAAAACTTAGTAAGTTAGTTTGATAAGATCTATTTCCCATCCATGCTGACTATTATTAATAAGATCATTTCTGGAGTGCAGAATATGATCCCGTAACATAGTTACCTGTATATTTCCTACCCCTATTAAAGGGAATGCAGGGCCGCCTCCCTAATGAGGCACAGTGAAGCACATTACAGAGCAGTACCCTGTAGGGTGGCAGCAGTTTTTTTTTCTGGCATCATGTGCCTAGGGCATGTGATTTTTTTCATGTGCCTGAGGTCCAGATGCCAGGGGGGCCAAAAAATGACGTTTGTAAAAAACACACATTTTCAGGGATACTGTCACTTTATAAAAACAAACGGTATTTGTAGTAACAAAAACAACCCTTACTACCAACAAGGTAGGTCCTATACCTTACAACAATATGGAAAAATGAAAACCTTATCCAGACAACAAATCCACACAACAGTAGTAAAAGGGTAATAATAAAAACTAATAGTATTATTATTATTATTGTTATTATTGTGGGTTTATATAGGGCCAGCTTCTTCCCAGAGCTTTACAATGACATGTATACATTCACATCAGGCCCTGCCCCAAAGAGCTTACAATCTAAGCACATTTATTTGACACATACAACCTATCAGTATGTCTTTATGATTGTGGGGGAAACCGGAGTGCCCGGAGGAAACCCACGCAAGCACAAGGAGAACATACAAACTCATTGCAGATGTGTCCAAGGGTGGAATCGAACTCAGGACTTTAGCGCTGCAGCCTGCAAGACATAAATAATAAGGAATAATAAGGAATGTTCCTTTTAATAAAAATCAATATCAATAGACACAATCACATATATATATATATATATATATATATATATATATATATATGCATATATCATAAACCCCATAGATATGTCAAAATTACAGAAAAAATGTGCAAATAGTCCCATATACTGTATCCAAAAGCATAATGTTAGACTTTATAGTTCAATAAAGTGTCCGTCCGTGAATAAAGTGCAAATACCCTAATCCTAACGTCCTCCGAAAGCGCACCTTATAGTGTACTCAACCCTCCCTCGTCCGAATCGCCTCCGTACTCCTTCGTAGCCGCTCAACCCAAAGTAAGTATAAGCAACCAATTCCACATCCAGAGACCTCCTCCCGATCTCAAATGGAACCTCCACACGGCACACCGCACAGCACAGCGCACTGTCACTTGAAATAGCAGGGGGTTGTACAACAGAATGCAGTTATAACTCCTCCCCCTCTCTTCTGAATGGCAATTCATTTTAACAAAATCAATATTGGGCATCATTTACCAGTCACTGTGGACATCTAATACCAGTCACTGTGGGCATCATTTACCAGTCATTGTGGGCATTATGTACCAGTCATGTGTATAAAGCCCCTCCCAGTTCTGGGCAAGCCCCACCCATTTCTGGACAAAGTATCGCCCATCTTCAATTATAAGACCACACTCCTTCCGGTGGTGAGGGGGGGCAGCATTTGGATTTTTTTTTCAGATGCAAAAAAGTCTAGAGATGGCCCTGAGGGAATGTTCACCCTTCAAATGAAAAATTATATAGCCTTCTCATTTAAAGGGAATGTAAATGCAAGTCACGATTGACTGAGTATAAAGTGGCAGAGGTGTAAACCGTACATATCCATTTAAGACCCATTTTTATAATTAGGTCTACTTGATCCTATATCAGTGATTTTGAAACTTGGAACTCATATGTTTGGAATCTACAACTCCCAGCTTGCTTTGGTTGCAGAATCTGGAGTGTTTGATCAAGGTTTGATATCACTGCCCTACAGTATATGATAACAATTTTGTTAAACTTTTTGTTTGTTCCTCTTGGTACCATATTATTCCCACTTTTTTTTTAAACAATGTAACAGTGGGAACCACTAACTAGAACCCTGTGTGATGTGTGCGGTCATTAGACTTTATTTGCAATCATGTGAGATTACATCACATTTATGCAGCAAATTATCTGCATTATCTGCACATCTATGGTCCTTATATGATTTTATTTCTTGGTGTTTAGAAATTATGTATTACTTGTTTAAATAAAAAATTTACAAATCTTCCTTGCAGTTCACTTCCTGAGAGGTATAAAGCTGTTACTCCTAATGCATTCTCATTCAGAGACATGAAGTATGATTCACTGATAGTTTGTAGGTGCCAAGGGAGATGTAAGACTTAATTAATATGCATGCCTCCTCTGCCTAGCCAATTCCAATTAATACACCAAGATATTGTGCTGTACCGTGCTGATACAAGGGGCACAGCAGAGGAGGCTGTCTTCATGTGGCTTTGGCAAAATGTGCTGATGTCACAATGATGATATGCGTACTAATCATTCTATGCTATAGTATCAGTGCATGTAAGGCTAGCTTAAAGGGCAAGGCCAGCCCCAAAATGAAAACTTACATACAGGTAAATCACCCCCCAAAACACTAAATGGTAATAGTTTGAAATCTGAAATATGTATGTCTATCCTGAAATCCTGCACAATCCTATTTCCCCTGTTTCTGTTTCCTGGTTCTTCCAGTTAGCAACTGTCAGTTATGGATTTGACAGTTAACATCACAGCCAATGATGGAATATTAGTCCCCTGTCTGCCTCTTCTGAGCATGCCCAGGCTCAGTACAGGCTCAGTACAGGTTTCTAAATTGCTCAGTTTCCATGAGGCATCCAGAAGCATAGCAGGCATACAGTAATGATTTCATAGGACAAAGCCATATAAAAGATATATCAACATATTTTAAAGAGACCATTCTTTCTAAAAGATGTTCTTATGAGGGTGGAGTTGTCCTTTAAAGGGCATGTCCACCCCCAAAACTAAAATTTAACCCACTACTGGCCCCACTCTGTAGTGTATGAAAATCCTTACCTTATATCTTAGCTCCAAATGGTTCTCCTGTAATGTCCCCCCAAAGTAAAAAAAACTGACCACCAGGAGCCTGACCACCAGGGAAATTGTTTCCGCCTCTGAGCTGTCCTCTCAGAGGTTTTTGGCTTGCTCAGAGCAACCCTTCACTCCCTCCCCCCCCTCCCTCTCCCTTCCTCTCCCTCCCATTTTGTTCTCCCTCCCCCTAGTGTAAATCCCCTTTCCCACATATTAAGTATAGTTCCCCCAGACCCAACCGCAATAAAATATTTATAAGAAAGTCCCCCGATCTTTACTTACCTTCCCTCTCTCCTCCGGCATTCTAAACTGCCAGCAGCCGCATCTGTGATTGGCTGCCTCTTAGCCAATCACAGACGCAGCTGCCGGTCTGGCCCCCTGCTTGCAGTTCCGTGCAAGCAGAAGGCTCGGCATTGTGGTGGAGGAGAGATGGAAGATAAGTAACGATTGGGGGACAAAATGGTAATAGTTTGAAACCTGAAATATATAAGTCTAACCTGAAATCCTGCACAATGTTCTGTTTCCCCTGTTTCTGTTTCCTGGTTCTTCCAGTTGGCAACTGTAAGTTATGGATTTGACAGTTGACATCAAAGCCAATGACATTGATATATCAACATATTTTAAAGAGGCCATTCTTTTTAAAAGATGTTCTTAAGAGGGTGGAGTTGTCCTTTAATATTCTACTGGCTGCAGTGATGTTAGAAATATGTTTGGCTTAACCTAGAATTAGAAAAGAAAGTTGCTCAGACCTGCCTTTTAATGCAGATCACTAAAGGGAAAGGAGCAAACATATTTGCTGAGTTTGCAGGGGCAAACAAATTCCTATGCATCCCTATGGGATAATTTGTTCTGACTGCCCCAATTTAAGTGGATGATGTGATTATCTGGAAATTCACAACTTTAAAATGTCTCCCCCGAGAGTCAGTCATCTGCACAGTTTAAACATGGTTGTTTATACCATACGAAAGGGTCTTTATTCATTGAATATCTTTCATTACTTCTCCAAGTAATTTTTATTTAAATCAAAAAATATTTTAAAGTTGTAACATTAAAAACAGCAAATCTCTGTAATTAAATTTTCTACCACTACATTTAAAAATGCTTTTTAAAAAAAATGATAACACTTCTTCCCAAGAACTTCTGCCGGTAATTCCTTCGTGTTGTGCTTTTCCCATAGACTTTAATAGAATGATACATTCTGCTACTGATCATAATGGGATAAGAAAAAAACTGGATCAATACTCATATTGCTTTTGTAGGTATGTTTTGGGTTCTGTGCCAAGTACACACAGCATGCCCACTTGGCTGGGTTGTCATATATTTTAAAATAATCTGGGCTGGAAAGTTCTTTCCAGTTTAACTTGGTTTCATGTGAAACTGAACATATCCACTTAACGGATAGGCTGGGGTGTAGCTACCAGGGGTGCAGGGGATGTGACTGCACCAGGGCCCTTGGCCAAGAAGGGGCCCCATTTTGTGCTAAGGTTCCAAAACTACCAGTCTGTGTGCCAACCATTTTACCAGTTGTCTGTGTACAAAGCATTTTTACCATTGTCTGTGCCAAGCATTTAACCAGTGCCTGGCTGTGTGCAGTACCAGTTTCCCAACCAGTTTATCAGTGTCTGCATGCCAAGCATTTAACCAGTCTTTGTGCCAACTATTTTACCAGTGGTTATATACAAAGCATTTTACCACTATCTGTGTGCCAAGCATTTTTCTAGTGTCAGTTGGTTAGTTAATTTAGAAGGTTTGAGGATATAAGTTTAGAAATACTATTTGAATCTGATGGAATAGTTTTGCTAGCTGTATAGGTAAAGGATGTTTGTCTGTTTTAAAATGAATTTGGATGTTTTTTATGGAAATGATTATTTGGTTTGCTGTGCTAATTTGTGTTTGCGGTGGTGATGGGGGGCCAATGTCTAAATTTTGTATCAGGGCCCATAAGTCTGTAGCTACGCTACTGCGGATAGGTAAACCTTAAAGTCAGTTTTGTGGATCTATATATGAACCCAAACTTGCTCTACAACCATTCAGAAATGAGATTGAAAAGGAAACTCTAAAGCCGATGAAAATTACAGAAATTTACCCATTTGATCCTTTGACCTTTGGCAGATTTAATGGGACTCGATCTTTGTTTCTATCAAAAAAATCTGAAAACTGACATCAATATTTGGACCAATTCAATCAATTTCATTGAAATGGTGGAAATATTAACATCGTGTTAGCAGCTATCCAATCAATAAAAATGACACAGATTATTTTTTTTTTATCACATATTGTAAATACTGATCAATGACAGGAGACAAAAGATCACTTCCTGAGAATTTCTCCTCTGAGGTAGGGTTGTGTTTAGGGGGGAGGTTACTGGTGCCTGGAATCCCCTCTTTCTGCCTGCTCAGTGCAGTCTGCTGTTTCACTTCTCCTGGTGCCCATAGACTGTTACATAGATTGTTACATAGATTGTAACATAGTAACATAGACTGTTACATAGATTGTTACATAGACTGTTACATAGATTGTTACATAGATTGTAACATAGTAACATAGACTTACATAGATTGTTACAAAGATTGTTACATAGATTGTTACATAGACTGTTACATAGATAGTTACGTAGACTGTTACATAGATTGTTACATAGATTGTTTTATTAATTGAGCTGTGAGTGAGAAGCAGTATTTTTTGTTTCAAAAATGTATCCAGTCCACCCTGTGATTGACAGCAGCATAGAGATCTGTATCAATATTAACCCTGCAGCTGCCTGAGGTGATTGCTGAGACTGGGTTTATATTCAGTACTTACTGTACCTACTGCACTGTTATAGAGATAATGAGCAGGAATAGAGGACATTAGGAAATCCTGGTGATGGTCGTATAGCTGTCTGTCAACATTGTATTATATATATATTATATTATATATACACAGGAGTGATTGTTCCATATATTCTTTATACAGAAGGATTTTTCAATGCGCCCATACATGGTCCAATGTTATTATGTGCTGTGAGTGTCACAGCTCTGACTTTGAAGGACACTAATGATATTGAAGGGCAAATGTGGATTTCTCTGTAAAAGAGAACATTAGGCTGGTTATACATCCCAAATTTTTCATCTGCTCTGTTCGCCCCTAGCGAGCAGTCAGCCGGGAAGAAGCACTGTCACTCCCGGCTAATGTCTCCTATGGGCCACACAATTGACCCTTCATCCGATCCAGATTAATGACATTGGTCACTGCCATTACCGAAATCCCCTCAGATTTTCAGCCCGACCAACCGATACACAGAAATATCGATCAGTAGGGCTGAAAAATCTGCTTGTATGTACCCTGCCTTAATCAATATATATTTAATAGAATATATGGATGTATTTGGTCACAAACTTCTCTCCGGACTTGTACAGTGGTGACCCAATCTGGAATCTTTCTTTTTGGCTCTTAAAGTCATGCAAACCGATTTACAATTGGTTAGTTTGACTTTAAGCCTCGGATTGCGGTGGCTGTGCAAGTACCGAAAGAGGCACTCGCGCACCAAGCTTATGTACCAGAGGCTGCACGGCTGTTTGCACATAAGTGTGTAATGCCAGCTGGTAGCTGGCATTAAATTCTTACGTGTGGGTGAGATTCACCCATAGTCGTGCAGTAAATCCGCTACAGGATATTTGCCCAGCATACTTGCAGCTCTGGGTAAATCTCCCATCATGTGTTTTATTTCCTGTTACAGATTATCCACACAGCTGATCTTATGGGAAACTTTGGAAAGTATCAAACAATAAAAGACAAACACACATAAAAATGTAATGCACATGAGTGAGAAGGGGCAGCAACATGAATGACATTTTCCCCCTACAGCATGTTTGTCCCTGGAGAATTGATCAGTAAATGCAGATTATGATTATTAATTTTAAGGGAAATTGTGTCTCACCACCTAATTTAAACTGTGGACTGGGAAGCAATGATTTGTACATGGCTTATTTTAGTGAATGAAAAAATTCTAACTTTGAAGCCCCTGATGCTGGCAATGAAAGGGTAAAGTTAAAATTTCAGCAGTTCAGCTCTCTATACATTGGGAGCCACCTGAATATAATTGATTATTAGACTTAAAAGATATCTCCACTGGTAAAATAATTGGTATTCAGTTTTATTGATGAACAGACGGTAAAGGAGCTGTGTCTCGCCTCCTGTTCTTCAATAAGTATGGAAATCTAATGCGTAGTCTAATAGGTCCCGGTGGACTTTGTATTATATGCGCATCGCACATGTGCATAATGTACAAAGTCCGTCAGGACCTGTCAGACTACGCGGCGGAGGAGAGAGCGATCGGGTAAGTACCTTACCGTCTCTCCTGGCTCCTGAACGTTTTATTGAAGAACGGGAGGTAAGAAATAGCTCCTTTACCTCTCGTTCATCAATAAAACTCAATACCAACTTTTTTTTTAACACACTGACTGTTGGGAAAAAAAACATTTATTCTGTGATTAATCTGTTTTTCTGCGGTTTATAATTTGTGTCACAAAATATTCAGTTTATCAATGGATTAAACAAAATTATAATTCACTTGGATTTTACATTGGACTGACAGTTAGGGAATGTTCACAATATTCAATATAAAATCATTTTCATTCCTTGAAAACCAAACTTCAAAGCTTTTCTAGGCTGTCACAAGGGGTTGATGTGCAGTATTCTATTGCACTGATGTATTGGCGTATATACTATTCTCCTTGTTGTTTTGTAAAGCAGTCTGCACTCTTTTAAGAGAAGAGGGACAGAGCAATTTAAACATCTGCACTTAATTCACAGACTTGTAATATTGCAAAGCCTTACCCTGCCACCTTCAGGATGCAAAGATAGGAAATAATAGAAGGTTAACATGTGAGGCAATATGAGATTGGGTAAATAGACCTGTATAAACCCAGTGCAAGGATTGCATTAAGGCAAAAGGTCCATTGTCCTTCAGGAATTGTGTCATTGCTAACCATGGATTAAAAACCTTTACTGTTAAAGAAGAATGATTGCTCTGTATAAGAGAGTAACGTGGAATCATCACTAGGCAGCTAGTATGTATGGATGTATAGCTTATTCATAAAGCGTCACTTGGGGAGGCAGCGGTTTACAATAATTACATTAGGATTTCTTAGCCTGCAAATACAATATTTGGCCTGATGCCGATTCTGCATATTTTAACACACAGGACAGAGTGAAAATTGCCAACATGTCTGATGATTTTTTGATTGGTTTTGGTAAAAAAATGGGGCAAAAAAATGTCAGTTGTAGTGGATCTTCCAGATCAACCAAAATATAGCGCCAAGTGGTCAGTGAGACCAAAATCTAAACCTGTGCTTACCTACTGTAGCCTTAAACTAACCGTACACACAGGCATTATCACGTCCTGTAAATAATGACCAGTCCCAGATATTAATCCTTTATAAATATTGATCTCTTGATATTGTTTCATAATGAAATCTCTCTGTGTAGTAAAAATCTACTGATTAGCATAGTGCAGCACAGTGCGCTATATCATTGTGTTCTGTACCAGGAATTGAGCACATTTATTAATGGAGATGGACTAGAACTCAAACTCGAACCCAAGTTCGAGCCGAACTATTCGAATTCAAACAAATTCGGACTTCTCAAACTATCCCTAACCCGGATTTTCGATATTTTCGGACTTTCGATAAATATTGAATGTTCTACCGTTCGAATATGCGAGTAAAATGCCTATTATACCTATACGCGAGCATCGAATCCGCAAGTAAAGGGTCCATTAAAACCTATACGCGAGCATTGAATCCGCAAGTAAAATGTCCATGGTATCTAGGCGCGAGCATCGAATCCGCGAGTAAAGTGTCCATTAATGCCTATACGCGAGCATCAAATCTGCGAGTAAAATGTACATGATACGCGAGAGCTCAAAAATAGCGCGAGTGAGAGTAAAATTGATTTTTCGAATGTCCTGGATATTGGAACATGTTCCCCAGACCATTTCCCAGGTCCCAGAGCCATTTACATTAAGTTACCATTGATATTTTAATTGTATTTCATTAGAACTTTTTGAACTATCTGACTCCCATTGACTTTAATGGGTCTGTTTTCGAACTTTCCATATAGTTCGAAAGTTCGAAAACAGACCGAACTTTCGAAAGTTTGGCCATCTCTATTTATTAATGCTTTTCTTAAATCTAATTCTAGATTGGGTAAAACCATTGTCTTTTGACAAAGGTTTTAACCCGAAACATTGTACACCTTACATCTCTTTAAGGTGTGTGATCATGGTCTTTTTCCTGTACGTGTCAATGAGACTTATCACAAGGTGGTATGTGGTTCTATGACTCTGCACATTTGAAACTACTAAAAAGAGGTGGGCGGTGGACCTTGTTCTTGGAGATAATTCTAGATTGTGTGTTTGATAGATACAAGAAAATGAGCCTACAAACCTACTATACGTGAGATAATTAAACAGATATGTGATTGTGAGCGAGACAGCATCAATGTTTTAGGTGATTCATCAAATTTGAAAAGAAAATCTGTCCAGGAGAAAAATCTTCCTTCGACCCTATATGTCACACAAGGTGGGGAACATTGATCAGTTAGGGATAACTGCCATTATACAAAAAAAAATACCCTGCTTCTGAGGGATTTTTTCCTTTCAGTTGAATTAGGAACAGTTAATAGTTGCAGTTTCTGTGACTCTTGCATATTTAAATAAAGATATTTAAAGTCTCTAAAGTGATAATTAGCTGCTCCCCCAGCCTTGCTTAACACCCCATGTCTGGTCACTAGATATATACAGTATCAGGTTTCCACTTTACATGAATACATTTATAGCAAAATGCCCCTTTTAGAAAAAAAATTTAATAAATCTTAGCACTACCATCACCCTGGTGAATAGAAGCAGAGAAACACCTTCTTATAACAGAAGGCATCTTGCAGTCTCATGCTATATGAAAAGCATTGCCCTCAAAGCCTAAGAAACAAGAAGTAATTTCTTACTCCCATGTTTCCCAGAGTAAGGGGCGGACATATGCAAAACACTTTATGTCCCTTAGCTAATGCATGTGTCCAGACCCACTGGCTAATAACATGCAATAAAGCTTAATATATAGAGCCAATCATCTGACCTGCAGACACGACGTGTTTCGATCTTGTTAGATCTCGTCAGTGCAAGATACAGATTCATGGCTCTATGGGGTAGGACTTGGGCGTACAGTAGAAAAGGCAGCTAGCTGCTTGATTGGCTCTATATATTAAGCTTTATTGCATGTTATTTGCCAGCGGTTCTGGACACATGCATTAGCTAAGGGACATAAAGGAGTGTTTTGCATATCTCTGATCCTTACTCTGGGAAACATGGGAGTAAGAAATTGCTTCTTGTTTCTTAGGCTTTGTGGGCAATGCTATTCATATAGCATGAGACTGCAAGATGCCTTCTGTTATAAGAAGGTGTTTTTCTGCTTTTATGCTCAGTGAAGGGCTTTTTGCTTCTTTTGGCCCCTCTCTCCCTAAGCTTTCTAGCTGCCTTTTCTCCTGGTGAATAGATGCATTTTATTTACCTACTTTTATAAACATAATACTTCTGCATGTGAAATGGTCTGGGACTGACTGTGCTGTACAAGAGAAAGAGCATGACATGCCCTAACCCTCTGATGTATTAATGGTTAAAGGTGGCTCTTTACATCCGAGAATGAAAGGGGACAGATATCACATGTTTGACAGCATTTGCCCAAAGCTAACAAAAGTGTATGTTAGGTCTGAATACAAGGCTTAGAGATTTGCCAAAAACAGTCAATGTGCCCCAAGGGACAAGATGTTAGTAAGCGGATTAAGTGAACGAGAAAGGGTTATTAACACAGTAAGGTGTTCAAAGGATTATTCTTTAACAGCTTCACACTAAACCTGTTGTATTTATTTATCATGGTGTGCTGAGTATGCAGATCTGATAGAGTTACCAGGTGTCGTACAGGTAAATAGGAATATTCTGGGAGCTATCATGCTATTTAGTCTCAGGGCTGTATATGGGATTAGTGTTCTTTTAAGACACAGATACTACTATTTTTATTTTTTTTTGCCTACACTATTTTTTTTTCACCTTAAATCTGAACCTTTAAGATAACTAAATTGTTCCTTATGGGCTAGGCCACACTGCTGTGCTTTTTTTGCTTTTGCGCTTTCGTTTTTGTCATATCATTGAAAACGCGGCAATGCACCGAAAATGCGCGTTTTCGGTTGCGATTTGCATTCCGCATTTTAAATCGCAATCGCATGCGTTTTTCAATAGTTAATGGAAAAACGCTTGCGCAAATGCAACGAAATCGCAAATGAAATTGCATGCGCTTGCGTTGCAGTGTGGCCTTGCCCTTACTGCTGAAATAACATGATATTTTTTTTTATGTGTTTCTGTTGTCTGGCTATAAAAGGAACCACCAATAAGGGCCTTGATAACATAATAATTACTAATCCCCTCGTGTTACGTTGTTTCATACAGTTACATTGTCTTTGCTTTATATTTTTATCATCATAGACACTAGCATATAGTCATTTAGACATGTAACTGGGACATTGCCGCCGGCATTCCAAAACTTTCCTTTAGGCAATACCATCCTGATCCTTCCTAAATGCACGGGAAGTTTACATCTAAACTTTTAAACCTCCTAATCCCTCAAATAACTAGGGCCTCGTTTACTCTGACTCTCTGGGCAAATATATGAAATTAAAGTCATGCTAACTGATTCACTAAGGGTTAGCACGTCTTTAGCTCCATATTAGCGTTGGATGTGCGGGTTACACAAAAATCACCCGCGCATCTGATGCTCGCTATTTAATAACGCTGGTTTTAGCACAGGATTTTAACACCAACAAATAGCTGGTGTTAAAATCCCGCAGTGGGTAAATTCCTTATCAGGATTTACCCACATTTGCAAACGATATTAAAGCGCGGAAGGAGCATTTACCCAGAGCGATAGCGGCTCGGTGTAAATGAGCCCCCTAGTGTTTTATGCACTGGCTTTCTGTACCAAAGACTTACCTATAGTTTCCCAAAACACTATTTATACAGCCACATTATAGCCATGTTTACACAAGGTGAAATAAGATATTACAATATTAGCTAGCGTCATGATTTCTACTGAAACGCAACAGACTTTTATTGTCTTTTTAGTTTCTTTCTTTCTTTCTTTCTTTGCATCATGAAAAATGAAATTCCTATAATACCCTGAATTTATAATCTATATTAAGTGAACTGTTATATTGTTTCTACTTTATAAACACCAATACATTCTGTACCTCAAACAATCCAATCATAGATGGTTTTCTTCTCCTGTTTGCCACTGGTCCTATGCTAGCCACATTCAAGTCTATGGTAACTGCTCCAAATGAAGATCTGACCAGTCAAAAGAAGTAAATATTCAGGTCTTTTTTTATATGGGAAATTTTGTGAATATATAGGAGAAGTTTACATCAAAACCATTGCTCCCTCTATTTATTGTAACATACCAAACTATGCTTAAAGGGGTACTGTGGTCCCCAAACAGGTTGAGTTTAAATTAAAGGCCAGTTTCCTACCTTTAAAACGAGACATCAACCACCTCTCTATGTGCTCCACAGCCCAAGATATAAAGAAATGACTGACCAGAAGGTTAATGTGTGGGAGGCTGACATGTGACATTCCTAAGGCTTCTCCTGCACAGTGCCGCTGGCGAGCACAGCCTCAGACTCCCTCAGTGTGTGAGGAAGACAGGAAGTCCCTCCTCCTCTCTGCTGTGTGAAGTCCTGACAGAGTAGCTGAGGGATCGTTCACACTAGAAACTGACAGAAACTGACAGTAACGCACAGCATGTGTTTCTGTCAGTTTGTATCCATTTTTTTCATACATTTGTATCTATTTTTTAAAATGTGTATTACATAGATTTCTATAGAAAATGCATGAAAAAACAGGCAGAAATGCTGCATGCAGTGCGTTTTTTAAACGGACTGGAACGGAACGGATTATAACGCAGCAGGTGTGAACGATATTATGAAATCCTGTGGGGTTTTACTGTCTGTCCATTTTTTTAAACGCACCTGCGTTTGAAAAACGGATACAAACTGATGTAGTGTGAACGAGCCCTAAGGGAATCTACAGCCCTTCTTTCCCACTATGTGAAAACAGCCTTTTCAGGCAGAGTTCTCACTCTGCCTGAAAAGGCTGTTTCCATAGAGTTTTCTGTAGGGGGGGGCACCCGCGAGTGGGTGGGGCTTATGTGTCAGCGAGTGGATGGGGCTTAGGTGTCCACTAGTGGGTGGGGCTTAGGCATCTTTGGGTGGGCGGGGCTTGGGCACCCATTGGTGGGTGGGGCTTAGGCACCCACCGGTGGGTGGGGCTTAGGCATTAGGTAAGAGAATGGGCCAAGGGGGGCCTGCAACTGGAGGGACCATGGGTTCCATGAGTGGGAGGGACCAGGGGGGCTGCAAAGGGGAAGAGGAGACACAGGGCAGATTGACTGACATGGTTTCAGAGCAGGAAGTGCAGGGGACCTGGTGATGCTGCTGACATATCACACACAAAAATGTAAATATCTTCAAAACTATGCAAAATAAACAATGAAAATAAATTGCAAAAATTCTCAGGAGAGCAATTTCTATCAATCTACCTAAAGTCATTTTTGGACCACAGTTCCCCTTTAACTTAGTACTTCCTCCATCCTTCTGTCAAAATCCTACTGATAACTGCTCATTTCCCTACAATGGGTCCCTAAGAATAGAGCATGTGCTCCATTAGTATGCAAGCCCTATTTAGCTCCCCTATCACAGTGCACTCTGGCCCTGGAATGAATTAAGGAATCATGGGTTTAGGTCACTTAAAATGGCTTCTTTACCTGTATAAGGATGAAGCAAGATTGCAAGATTTTTGTACCACACTGGCAGGAAAGTGTTACAGGTTTTATCTAAAAATAAAAGGGAGGAAGAATGCTTTTTACAAATTGTTCTTCTTTACCATGCCCTAGTACCCCCAACAGAAAATTAAAATGTTTCAGTCCTATTTCTCAGACCTTTCTTAAGAAAATAACAAAAGTTCTAAATACTGTAGTTTTCCTTTTATTCATCATTATACTTAAGTTCTCCTATAGTCAAAAAACTCCAAAGTGATGGTGCCATCCACCTCAAGCTATCCAGTGAGTGTGTTTTATACTACACCATCCCTGATTTGGTTAGAAACCAGGAAATTGTAATGGAGTTACATTTTAATGGAGAAATTTATAAAGGCAATAACAATCTATATCGATCGGGAGGGTTTTTTTGCGATACCGATTCTTTATCAGTTTTGTCATTAAAGCTGGTTATACACATGCAATCCCACAGCATGTGTGCCGACAGACCACATTGGTATCTGTCAGCACACATGCTGTGGGAACAGCACACACGGACCCAACTGATACCCATACGCTCCCGTTCCCCGACGGGATTTATTGTTCGTATGTATGGCCACCTTAAGTTGTTCATAGAAGCAGCGATATTATGATTTATGCTGGCCTTGCAATCAATTACTACATCAATTTGAATCATAGAGCAGGGTTTTACCTGCCGACGTTCCCACAATATTTCCAGGGAAGATCATTATGTCCATTGGACTTTATGGGAATAATGATGATCACGAGAACTTTAGTCGACTAATAAAAAAGTGTTTCACATCTAATTTACATCAATATTCTTTGATTCTTTTAGAAAGGTCAGTGTGTGGGTGCATTATGTGTGTGTTCCACTGGAGTCCACATCTATCATTGTTCATTCTCACCACAATAAATATATTGAAAAAACTCAGTAGGTGTCCAGGGCTTTTAATTAACAAAACCAGCAAAGAAGCCAAACACTTGCTTTTTGTTGAGCGATCATAACACTACCTTGAGCAAACCATGCTGTAAATCAAGTTTTCCTTAACTGCTAAATGGTTCTGGTGTTCTAATGTTATGTTTCACAATAGGGGTCTGTGCACAGTGGTGTCAGTAGGCACAATATCCTTGGATATACCATTTAAAAAAGCCAATAACAAGAGAAACCTCTGAGGTTTTAATGTGTATACATAATGTTACTGCCATTGATGAGTGTTCTGGCCTACACACAACAACAGAGTGGAGAGAATGAAACAACCTTTTTGACCTTGAGCATTGAGGAATGTGTACCATGGGAATCACTTGGTTAATATCAAACAGCCACTTCCAGAAACACTTCCAGGACCTTGGACTGCAATGGCCACCTCAGGTCCCCCCTGTCCCTGGTCTGCTTCCCACCCAAGTTACACATCAAACCACAGGCCATGGCATTTACTAGGTGTCTTAAGTCTGCCTCCCCAGAACAAACAGACTCTCCAGAGCTGCTGATAGGTCTAACAACTGTCAACAGCTGCCTAATGGATACTCATGTCCTACAATAGGGAGGGGGCAGCGAGAGGGGAGCCCTGTTTTAATAACCTAATAGGCCAGTAAAAGAGAACACACACAGAGGTAGTCTGGGGAGTCAGCTTTATTTTCACAGACAGTTTTTTTATGAGACCCAAGAGGGTTTTCATTTAGAGTAAGGAGAGTGTGTGGACATTTGAGTCTAAAAAGAAAACAAATTGTCACAAATTGTCGAGAAATTGCAGGGTCTTTTGGTCAAGGGGTAACCTGCCTGAAGCAAAGAACAGTTCAAAAGGTAGTTCTCAGGTCCCTCGGGACTGTGTTTCTGGTTATTAGGATTTGTCCTTTTCCAGCTCTTTGTGCTCTCTTGTACCAAAATTTGAATATTGATTGTGAAATAGATATTTTCATATTTTAAACATAACTGGTGTATGCAAAAAATTCAAAAGAAATGTTGGCGATACATCAATTATACACAAATTCTGAGCACAATAATTAGGTATAAGTGAATAGTGAATAGTACAGGTATCAGTATCATGATTAGTTTCAGTTTCAGACCCCCAGAGATCAGGTCTCTCTTATTTTAATTACCCAAGGGGCTTCACAAAAGTACAGTGGACATGGGTAGGAGATTATTGTTATTTATTACACTGCTTACAATTGGGTTTTAAAATTGCTATTGACCAGAGGGAAAACTACCATGGGAGCAGCACCTGCAAAGCAAGGGGGCACGGTGGCTAAAGGGGGTCTAACGTCTTACTTTTCCTAACACAGATATAGCCCCTCATCACAGACAACTGCTAAAGGGCGAAGGGCCACATTATAGCTTTGCTGGAGTTTATCTAGTTACACTACTGCAATTATTTCAGCCCATTACCTTGTGCAGGCCCTAAGCATCTTTTGTCAGGTGTACGTGACTAATTTATTTTAAAAGGATAACAGCACTATGGGCCCTATTTATAAAAGCGTGGTATCGATAAGTAGCAATACCATACCTTCAACGATCGTGGTCAATTCTTTGTAATACGATTGCCTATAAAATACCATTTGGGCCCTAAAAACACAGGATCCCTACAGGCCAACACACAAGGACCAATATTCTTATAAGAAATGGTATTTTATATAATTATCATCATATGTATTATAAACAAATGACAATTTCCAGGCATGACTGGCCCGTGGATATTGTTTTCTTGTGTGGTCAGACACATTTAGCTGCTTAAGGTAAATTATGTTACCTGTTTGCCACTGAGTCTGTCTAAGGTATGATATTGACTTTAACAGTTGTCTCAAGGTTATCAATGAATCATCTGTTTGGTAAAAAGTTATTAAAAGTACATAGAGAGATATCCTGTACACACCTGTAGTTAGAAACAATGTGGAAGTAGTTGCTGTGCTGCTGAGACACCTAGGCCAATAGTGTGTATCATATGCAGCAAGAAAAAAGAAACATGCGATAAGCTGGAATATCAGCCTGTTGCATGTGATCCCCTATCAGTAACTTTTATGCAAATTGATTACAAATTAAAAATGTTTATGTGACATATGTGTGTGATAATATGTGATTATTAGAGTTTGCCACTAGATGGCTTACTAACATATTTATGTTTATTCCTGGATAAGGTGTGTAATTGGCTAATTGACATGATATGTCTGTCACAGCACAGGACAGCAACAGTGCAAACTAGGGAGTGAAACTTTCAATACCTTTATCCTTGCATTCACAACAGCTAGATAAACCATTCTATGAGAAATGACCCTAATATTGAGGGCACTTGTATTGTCACCATAGTTTTCCATGGAATTGGACAAATAATATAAAGATATTTCTGATAATTGAAGTTTCCTTTGAATGTAAGATGGACCCTTTTTCGGTAATGTCTGTACCCTGCTTAAGGGTTGGTGAGATTTAAGGATGCAACTTGGCCTTCATCTCAGTTGCTTTGAAATTTGGTAGGGAAGCAAATGCTAATAAGACACCTAAATACCTACCTATAGCTGCCATTAGGTCTTTCATAAACATGACAGTTTTCCCAGTTAATGTGCTCCATTAGTATTTCTCATATCATTAACTAGATTGTAAGCTCTACGGGGCAGGGACCTCCTTTCCTCTTGTGGCAAAGCTCTAACACTTCTATTTATATCATTTATATATTTATATACTGAATTATCTATGTATTTATCCCCCTTTATTGTATTTTGTAACTGTACAGCACTGCGTACCCAAGTGGCGCTTTATCAATAAACTATACATACATACATATGGCATAAATTGCTCATTTGATCATGGCCTTAACCTCAAAACTACCAATTAGACCCTATTGTACATTCCAACTAACATATCTAAACAGTCCATTTAAAAGCTACTTCTTTAATGTTTTCTTTTAGATGTGATCTCTCATGGGTGTTCTCATTGTGCAACAGGCAACTTTAAAAGCATCATTCTGGAATAATAATTACATGTTGCTATGTGAAAACACTTTTAAGGCTTGTAATTAGTTTTCAATAATCGAAAACCCTAAGGTGTTAACCTCATGTGTATCTGTGGGCATTTCAAATATGTTGTAGCATAGTGAACATGTTTAAGATTTACTTTTTAATTTTTTGGTGATATAATCTAAAAAGATTTTTTTCCATGTTATTGCAAAGACACAAAACTGGTATTAAATTATACCCTGAAACCCAGTACCGAGAAGTCACACATTTATCTTAACAGCTAATCGTGGACCTCTGGGAGGGGGGTGGGTCAGGGGCCTGGCCTCCAATTTTGCGGGGGGGCCGGGGCCCCTGCAGTTACACCCCTGCCCCTTAAGCTAGGTACATGCTAGATAAATCTGGTTTGTAAATCATACACAAGTTGACAATTGCCAGCATCCGATTGTTAAGAGTAAAAAATAGTTTGAAATGCACCATCTTACACTGTCGGTCTATATACACCATACTTCACCACCACCATTCCTGTCTATTGGTGCCTGATTCGTCTAGGAATGATTGTTCTGTATATACGATTGTTCATTATGTCCAAAGACGCAAACAATCACTATAGGTTGCAATGTTCAGGCCCGATCCATACACATTGCTGATATTCCTGATGTGAATTCTGAATATCATCTATATATATGGATACCTTTACAGGCTCCAGGTTTTTTGCATATCAGTGTTCTCAGCAATCCCATGTCTAGTCCTCAGAACACATATTACTTATCATACGTTTATTTTTACTTTAACTAAACAAATGAGGACATATTGGATCATGGATTCTTAAGGCAGAAAAATAAAAAACTGAATAATGTGATAATGGAAGCTCTTAGATTTAGTGAAGTCAAATGATAGTGGGAATGTTGACCTTCTGGTACCTACAGCACTGGATTCCCTCTATGAGCTTTTTCTTTTGACATATTCTTAACAAAGTAAAATAATTTTTTACAAGATTCAGAAGAAAATGTAACCACTGCAGCGTTCAGGGCCACATCTTCCATTAGGCAGAGTGAGGCATTTGTCTCACTCTGAAGAAGAAAGGCGGCACACAGGCAGTTGTAGAAAAAAATGTTCCTTGACCAGTCAAGAAAAAAGAATTTTACCTAGTAACAGATATAATGTTGTTAAAATCCTTTAATATGGTTAGGTTAGCTTTGATAAGTTTGTTAGACTGGTTAGGTTAGAGTCTACCTTGACATGGTGGCAGGCTTACAAATCTTTTGGCTAAAATATTTTACACTACAGAAAGTATGGCATTTCTAATGTAACAGTTGAGCCAACATTTATAGCATATAAATAACATATAGCACAGGCTATAAAATCTGATTTGAGCACCAAAAACTTGAAAGGAGCAATATGGTAGGGGCAATACAAGCTGTTTGAGAAAGGGATGTAATACATAATTCTAGTAATTTACATTATTGCTAATTGACTGTCTGAGGAAATGTTTAAATACCTACCATGTGATAGAAAGTTAAAAATCATAAAACTTTAGCCATGCCCATCCACAAAGCCACACCCATTCTAATATGGCGGCGGCGCCACAAAGAAATCAGGCATAAAGTTGATCTCAGCAGCAAAAACCCTAGTAGTGCCCCTGGCAGGGTTATTGAGATGTCTTTGTCGAATAACAATTTTAGATGTGAAACTTGGGTCATAGTGCAAGGTCAAACGTAGACCCTACATACTAGCTTGGCCCACCTGTTGTCTGTATTTTAACTAGTAGATTTTACACCACCTCACTATGGTGGCTCAGATACCATTCCATGGTTTAGTCTCTTTAGATATACAGTTGTGAATTATACATGATCATATGAATTGTCCCAATACTGTCCCAGCTTAAAGGGTATGTACACTGGAAAAAAAGTTTTTTTAAATTGCCCATTAGTGGAAACTATAATTCCCCCCAACTATCACTGTACCTTTTTTTGTTGATCTGCCCCCTATTTCATTAGATATTCAATCTGAAACATCTTACCTTTCTTGCATTTCTTGTAAGCAGTTTTGCTGTAGTTGGAATGGTTTGACAGTTGGTGTGCTGTATACTGTATGCAGTTTTGACAGTTGGTATGGTGGAAAATAGTCAGGTCAGTGGTCAGAGCCTGAACAAAACAAGTACAGGCTCATTCACTCAGAGCCACTATCACTCAGGGTAAATGCTGCTTTCGCAATTCAATATCCCATTTGCAAATTTTGAATTGCGAGCGTCGGATGCGCAGGTGATTTTTGCATAACATCCACGACTTTAACTCCATATATTTGCCAAGCGAGCCTGGGTAAATGAGCCTGATACTGGATTGAAGGCATGCAGCAACACACAAACCTCAGAGTAAGTGCTGCTTACATGTATTTATTTATAGGTTAAGATGACGTAAAGTAATTTTTTCAGTATACATACACTTTAAAGCTCAAATTTCAGTAAAAAACATTTGTACTGCCAAGAATTAAATGAATTGTAGCGCAGCCCCTTTATGAAATGACCCTGCCTGTTTTTTATATAAGTTAGCATTTCAAAACTGTAGAATATCATAAACTAGTACCTTGCTGGGCTCAGTTGTTTCTCAGTGGGATGATCACTTGATTCACCAACAGATAGCAGCACAAAGGTCAGATTAGAGTCTTGCGTAGGTCTAATACCGTATATACTCGAGTATAAACCGACCTGAGTATAAACCGAGGTACCCAATTTCAGCTAAAAATCCTAATAAAAGTTGTTGACCCGAGTATAAACCGAGGGTAGAAATGCCAACTCACTTGGCATTGAAGATGTTTGGAAACTACAACTCCCAGCATGCTTTATTAGCTGGGAGTTTAGTTTCTAAACACATCTGAAGCCAAGTGAGGGGGCATTCAAGATGTTTGGAAACTACAACTCCCGGCATGCTTTATTAGCTGGGAGTTGTAGTTTCCAAACATCTTGAATGCCACCCTCACTTGGCATTCAAGATGTTTGGAAACTGCAACTCCCAGCTAATAAAGCATGCTGGGAGTTGTAGTTCCCAAAACATCTTGAATGCCCCCTCCCCCTCCACCCCGTTCAGTTTGTACCTGTGGGCTCTCTTCTCCTGTGGGCTCTCTTCTCCCTGTGGGCTGTCTTCTGGCTCTCTTCTCCCTGTGGGCTCTCTTCTCCCTGTATCGGCATTCTGGCAGGCATTCCTGTCTCTTCCCGTGGGCTCTCTTCTCCCTGTATCGGCATTCTGGCAGGCATTTCGGCAGCCGCGCGCTCATTCCTGTACTGGCGCGCCGGCTGAGGTCACTGCCCGGGGCCGGGCTTGCGCCGGGCAGTGACGTCAGGCCGGCGCCAGTACAGAAAAAGATCGCGCGGCTGCCGGAATGCCCAGGTAAGCTCCTGACTCGAGTATAAACCGAGTCCGAGTTTTCAGGCTGATTTTTCAGCCTGAAAAACTCGGTTTATACTCGAGTATATACGGTATTTCACACACAAACCTGACCTGAAACCGTAAAACTTTTACCTGTACCCACAGCCAATTTCTACACGTTGACTTTTACAGTATATACTGTATATAGATGCTGTAAATAGCATCTATTAAAAATCCCAATTTTCTAATTTAAACAATAAATACTAATACACAGATAACTTCAGTTTGACTTGGAAAAAATCTTTTATATAATGCCACGTTGTTGTTCCTAACAAGATTTATCACCCAAACCTAATACAGAGATGCGTCTTGTTACTTAACGTACCCATACAGGGGCAGATAATTACCGAACAGACAAACGGCCTCAGATCTTCTGAAACCACTGATTTCACCTAGTACAGTAATCTGGGGAGATGGGGACTTGAAGATGGAGTTGACAGAAAGCTTTCCGTCTGACTCGATCTTCATTTTTTTGATAAACCACACGATATTGTAGAGCGGTTGATTGGAAAACCACTATCGATATTTGATCCTTACTCGAAATATTGTATTGTGTATGGGGAGCTTTAGACAAACAGCCTGTACTGGTATATAGGGAGGGGGTGTCTCTCATATATAAGGAAGGGGTGTCTCTCATATATAGGGAGGGGGTGTCTCTCACAGCACAGAAGATCATTCCTCCTCCATTGTAAGGTGATCCACCAGGATAAATCTGTGTCGCTCATGCCAAATGTGTTAATCCGTATAGCATAAATGTGGGCCTAGGCACTCCTTCAGGCAATGTGCCAGTATATTCCAGGTGCTGCTTCCCTCTGTCCTCTACCTCAAGGACTCCACGCTATAGCACAAGCAGAAAAGGGTTGATGGAAGCGCACACTGTTTGTCAGAAAAATTCTGTTTATTGCATCACACAAACACACAACTTTTCGGAGAACGCTATGTCTCCTTCATCAGGTGTCCTGTTCTGACAAACAGTGTGCGCTTCCATCAACCCTTTTCTGTTTGTGCAAATGTGTTAATCCTAGTCAAATCCTGGCTCCCTGATGACATTTTAATGATTGATTTATTGATCGGTAAGTCAGTCGAACTGATAATTTGTGTATACCAGCTTGGACGATTGTTTGAAACAACTGATTTGGTGTTAATATTTGTTGCAAATGATCATTCAAGCCAGTGCTGCTAACACTACTGATCACAGCAAAGCTGATAATAGATCAGGCCTTGTGATGGTCTTGGCCAAATTAGCCAACCCAGTGCTGCTAACACTACTGATCACAGCAAAGCTGATAATAGATCAGGCCTTGTGATGGTCTTGGCCAAATTAGCCAACCCTAACAAGAGGCACAGCAGAGACTACGTCAGAGCAAGAGACAAAACGACATGGAGAACAAGAGGCCCAGTCTTCAGATTTAATAAAAAAATAATGGATATAATTGAAATAGATTTCTGTGAATGGCCTTTGTCTCAGTGATAATGTTCCTATAGGTATTTTTCAATCTTTTTTTTTTCATTTACTTCATTTTTGTTATTTAGTTTAATTACCTATGTAGTTAAAAGACTTGCAGGTTTATGCAATAAAAGTTCTTATCATTGAAAATGGTGCTAATTTTGCCCCAACCAATCAGAACTTATGTAAGATATGAAAGCTAACATCTGATTGGTTAGGGCAAAATTAGCACCATTTTAAACGATAAAAACTTTTATTGAATAACCCCCTTTGTTTACTCTTTCTGCTAGTATTTGGCTTTGTGACAATCCGAATCTGTAATTCATGGTGTTGTTTCTGTCATGGTGCTTTTTCAATGGAAGCATTCGAATCAAATGTTTCATATTGTTGTTTAAACCTTTCCCTGTTAATTACTGCAGTTTCTGGTGCAGTAAATTTGCATCTATTGGTCTTTCTTGATGTCAAATGTGATGTGGAAGTTGATTTCCAATGTTGAATATTTTTGGCAGTAGAGCGAAGAGGTTAACGCACACCAATAAATCTTCAACCGTATTGCACTCAGATATGATGCAGGGAAAATGTTTTCAGCTTTTTTCCTTGAAGGCATCCCTGCTCTTAAAGTCACTTGGTAGTAAATCAAAGGTTAAATAAACTTAAACAGCCAGTTTAAATGGTAAAAGGCAAAAAGTTCACTTACTGGCTGAATCATAATCAAAGGGAGAGACGTAGAAAAGAATAACATGAATGGGAGATGACTAGGAAGGAGATTATTGGAGATGAGGAAAGGTGCTGAATCAAGATCAAAGAGAGTTATAGTTCAACAAGTGAGTGACACAGAAACTTTGCTGAAGTAAATTTTAACTGCTCATTTTATTAGCAGTATTATATAGAATTAATATATAGGATATATGTATGTAAGCCAGATCTCTCAGAAATATGCTTCTCTATCCATAAAATAAAGAGTAAAGCCTTGTACACACATCCAATTGTGTATCCATTCCCTCTGGCATCCGACACCAGAGGAAATCCATACACACACGCAACTATCGTCGGAAACTTCCATTTGCCGCATGTCTGTCTTGTGCTCAGGGGTTTGGCATCCAATCTGATGTGTGTACAGTCCTTAAGGCTAGCTATTCACAGCTCTTTTAAACTGATTAGATGGAAAATAGAAAAATCAGGCAGATTCTCGAGCTGAAGAAGATCGGTCCTGATTGCAAAAGGTAATAATATGCAATTGGTGCTTTCCCCCTGAGTTTCATTTAGGATGTAAGGATTGGCAGCACCATGGTTCAGCAATCTACAATGTATGGCCGACATTAAAAAAAACAAGGGTACCTTGGTAAAGAATAAGGTAGGCTAGGTGTGATTGCAAGGGCTTGTACATTTAACAGAAGGAATGGGTTTCCTAACAAATGAGGATAAGCAGGTAAGAGAAATAAATTCATTAAAGATTTAAAACACTTCTTTTTAATGGCCCTTAAAGGGCATGTCCACCCCCAAAACTACAATCCCCCCACTACTGGCCCCACTCTGTAGTGAGTAAAAATCCTTACCTTACATTCCAGCTCCAAATGGTTCTCCTGTAATCCCCCCCAAAGTCCCAAAAACTGCCCACCAGGAGTACTGCAGAATCCATATAGGACTGCCTCCTGTCTCTCCGGGAGAATTTTGCCATGTGCAGAAGAGCCCTCCCTTTCCCTCCCTCTCCCTCCCTTTCCCTCCCTCTCCCTAGCGTAAAATCCCTTTCCCATATGATAGGTCTTGCTCCCCTAGCCCCAACCGCATTAGTATTATTGCAAGAAAGTCCACCGATCATTACTTACCTTACCTCTCTCCTTCGCCGTTCTTCACTACCGGCAGCAGTGCCCGTGATCGTCTGCCTCTCAGCCAATCACAGACGCGGCTGCCAGTCCAGCCCCCTGCTTGCAGTTCTATGCAAGCAGAAGGCCAGGACTGTGCGGCGAAGGAGAGAGGCAAGATCAGGGCACTTTCTTGCAATATTACTAATGCAGTTGGGGCTGGGGGAGCAAGACCTATCATATATAAAAAGTTTTTTTAAAGGGTGGACATGCCCTTTAAACTGGGTCCACACCATCCAATAATTTAGCCTAAACGTCATTTCAGGATCATCTGACCAGGTGTACCCAGCTTTAAAGGGGAGCTGTGGTTTCCAAGTTAAGTTTAAATGAAAGGCCCAGTTTCCTACTCACTCTGCCTGAAAAGGCTGTTTCCATAGAGTTTTCTGTAGGGGGGGGGTCTGAGCATCCGCGAGTGGGCGGGACTTGTGCGGCCATGAGTGGGCGGGGCTTATGCCCCGTGGGTGGGCAGGGCCACATGGGGCTGTAAGAGAATGGGCCAAGGGGGGCCTACAAATGGAGGGACCATGGGGTCCATGAGTGGGAGGGACCAGGGGGCTGCAAAGGGGAGGAGGAGACACAGGGCAGATTAACTGACATGGTTTCAGAGCAGGAAGCAGGAAGTGCAGGGGACCTGGTGATGCTGCTGCCATATCACAAACAAAAATGTAAATATCTTCAAAACTATGCAAAATAAACAATAAAATAAATTGCAAATATTCTCAGGCGCAATTCCTATCAATTTACCATTTTTGGACCACAGTTCCCCTTTAAGGTGCCCATACACTACTTATGACATTAAACAGATGTCCAATCTCTCATAAGATAAATGTCCAATCTATCTTAGAACCGCCTAGCCCGTTCTTTCATGCAATCAATTTGAGATCACAAAATGAATTGGCCAGATAAGAAAATCTCACTAAAAACCGCTGCTTATAAAATGTGGTCTTTAGACATTAGATTAATATCTCAAATCTATCTAATGTCTGCCTAGTATATGGTAAGCTTAACTGTATATGAGCTGTCAAAACATAGCTTGTCGTAGCACAACTAGTGTACTTGTTGCAATTGTGGCATGAATTGAGTTAACTAATCTTACTTAAAGCACTAAATTGTAAAGTGTATCATTGTACCAATAAAACACCCAGTTATTGCCTTATATCTTGTGACAAAGGTGCCATCTCCTGTCACTAAACTAACACCTGATAGACATTCTGGCGCCCAGTCTTCTGTACTTTTATTTCCAGGGAAACTACAAAGGCCATCCCTTCCTCCTATCACTCTATCACCTCTCAATATTTCACAAAATGACACTCTTGCTCAGATAAACTATGAGGGGGGGGTTGTTTAATGACTTTGGCTGCAGCAGGTTTGGAAAGATAAAGCTTGCTTCATAACTACCTTGGTGTTATATCTTCTTATCTCTTCGCTCCCTTGTTATCAGTTTTTCGGTTCACCTACTGCTCATAACTCCATCCTACATAAACATATAAAAGTAAGAGTTTACTCAGAGTTTTATGAGGCTCCACAGACAATTACCTTGGTGCCGGGACTGCTGGGTGCGAAGGGACACAGGTCAGGGAGGGAAGGTGTACATTTAGTGTTTTATTATCCTGTTTTTGTAACACCTGAGCAGTGGGTGTGAGTCCCTAGGGATAAAGGCCTTCCCTAGAAGCAGCTTGTGTGGATAAAAGGTTAAG
This sequence comes from Hymenochirus boettgeri, assembly GCA_019447015.1. Lineage (NCBI taxonomy): Eukaryota > Metazoa > Chordata > Amphibia > Anura > Pipidae > Hymenochirus > Hymenochirus boettgeri. The sequence continues at coordinate 274,376,183 of CM033469.1, read as the reverse complement.
TTAAACCTCTTTTAACATAAAATCCTGCATAACATGAATGTTTGATCAATGTTTTATTATGATTTAAAAAGAAATATGCATATCTTAGGGATACAGTATAGTCCAGCTTCTGGTATGCTATTGAATCATTTTAGCTCATGGTGTTATTTTCAATTCTCAAAACACTCATATGCCTACTGGACTAAATAACAATTAATCTTGAACAATGTTCTTGTGGCATAGAAAGTTACAAGGGTAAAAACTTCTATCAATGCTGTTATTTGTAATGCACCAGGTAGTACCATACCTAAAACTGCCCTCACCAAAATAGTACTCAGGAACCTGACCATGAGGTAAGGCATTGTCGGCCCTACTTTATATTCATATACATGCAAACTAGGGTCCAGATTTGCCCAAAACCACATTTTGTACTAACAAAACTCTAATTAAAGAAACAGAAGAACAACAAGGTCCACAATATCTTGAAATAATACCCATTTTTGACGGCCTGACTAGAAATAATCTCTTCTTGCAATAGAACAGTCTGAATACTGAAAGCCTGGGTGGACATGAAGAACATGAACTAGCCAGAATTCAATTGGATAGTCCAACTGCACTGGATCACTCAATATTCAGTACAGAAATTCCTAGTGCAAAGTGTAGGATGTGCGTCTTGGTGGATACATACATATAAAATTAAAACATACACATAACTGATTGTGAAGTATTTTCATTGATGGAAGTGTTACGTACGTTGAAAATAAAGTTTTTTCTTGCCTTTATGTGCTATGTCTACTTGACTATTGTGCAGCCACATGGAAGCATGCAGTACCCGGATTTGAATGTTAAAATGGTGTGCAGAACTGGTATTATTATATATTTAAACTGCCTACAATCTGTAATTCATCTCTACTACCTGATCTAAAAAGCAGCTATTAAAACAATCAATATACAGTAGTTCATATCTGCTACTGCACAGCTATAAATTGAACTATAGTCGTAGATAAACTGGTAGCTGGTTGGCTGGCAAAGTGTTCATCTTTTTCAATAGGAATAGAACCACTAGCTAACCACTGACCCACCAACTAAACCTGCCCACCCAACCACTTCATTTTCAGCTGTATAAAATCCATTAATCTGTCCAAAATGATCGGAAAAGCTGATAGAAATTCCTTACCTTGGGGCACAGATCATCTTCAGATTTTACCTTGAAATCTGTGGGAGACGGGTACCTAAAGGGTGTGAATTGGTGTGGGAAGGTTGACAGCCTACTGTGTAGATTGTGCATGCCTACTGTGCCTAATGGTAAATCGGGCCTTAGATGCAAAAGTAAGTTAGAGTATGAAACAGCAAGTTAATAAATAACAATAAAGTGTTAAGTGGGCCCTAATGTTTCCTGGTGGGCCCCTGGTCTAATTTTTTCTGGTGGACCCAACACCTCAGTCCAACACTGCATATAATGCTTTACATTGAAGAGACTTGCTTTAAAAACTTCTAATTTGATCTTCCAATGGTGGACAACTAAGAACTATACCAGTATAACCCATAGAAGGAACAAATATTCTTTACAGTACATTTTATATTTATTAATACATTGTCTGTGATCCATAAATAATCCTTCTACATAACTGTTACTTGAGCTGATCTACCTTGGGTTAAAGGTTCAGTGCAAATACATATGCTTTTCAGAAAAAAAGAGCAGTATTTTTTCATCCTAATGACCTTAATCTGCCAATTCAGCATTTTGTCTGTGTATAAATAAATGCAACCGAAATACTGACTTCCTGTTTGCAGGACCCCTAAGAGACCCTTGACCCAGCGCTTGGGTTGATTCAGTAGAGATCTGAGCATCTTTGACCCACTCAACAGCCAATCAGTAGAAATTACTGTTAGGAACATTCCAAGGAAGTGGTGCACCCTGGGAAGAAGAAGGACCATTAGAACCTGAAATTTTTCAAAATGAGAATATGTAGAATAACTAAGAAGGCATTACACAAACTAACAATTTAACAAATATTGATAATTTCCACTGAACTGTCCCTTTAAATTACTCTGCTTCCTTATTTGTTTAGTTTTAAAACAATGCACTACAGGCAACAAATTAAGAGAAGTTATGGTTTATAAGACCTTGTGGGAACATTTTATATTTTCTGATTTTGTGGCTGTAATTTTTCATTCTCCTTTAAAAATGATCCTTAAAATAATGATCACTCTAGGTCAGGTTACACATGCTTGCTAAAGGACTAAGAGTCCCTCACACCCCCACCCTTCCCTATGCTAATGGTTAGAGAACAGTTTATAATATCATATGATAAACAAGAATCAAAAGCGTAATTTGTTATAATCAGTGCTTAGAAATGTCATATAGGTCACATGACTCACTACAACTATGACCCATCCATTACTCACCTCTGACTGGAACCTTGTGCTTTTTTGGTGGTTTCTAGTATTTATGTATTTTACATTGTACTGTAACATTATGCAATTATAATACATAATTATCGTTTTTTCTAAGATGCCAGAATGCAGTTTTGTGTCAAAAAAATTTGTATGTTAACAGGTCTTCACTTAAAGCAGGGTTATACTAACCTATATACTAACCGATATGTAACAGAAAAAGGGAATCTCTTATCTTAAACTGCCCATACACATGGATGATTTTCGGGAAATCCCTATTTTTGAAAATCGTGAACAAGTTTTTTCTGAAAATTATAGGTCCAATATCTAAAACTACTGACGTCATCATCAAGATTTATTGGGTCAACTTCCATTGCAAAGATATTGCCTCAATTTACTATAGTAGCATGAGCTGAAAACATCACGAATTGTTCCATTTACTGAGTATAAGGAACAATCATAAATGTATATTTGCAAAACAAAGTTAACAAGTTAATCAGAATTCACAATAGAAGCTGCTATGAATTTGCAAAAGGGGTCACATGTTTATGGCCACCTTAAGGAGAACTCTACTTACTTTCCCCAACACTAGTATGGATGGGTTCCTGGTTTAATACGAACCCATTTCTGAGTCGAAAGTATCGTTTTCAAATTCTGACGGAACTTTTGTCATTTTCTAAACTAATTTTCAAATTGTTATTGTATTTTCAAGATCAGAAATTTAAAATGATTGTTCATCACTAATCCTTAAGATGAATACTTAAATTACTAGGTCTTCACCAATGGCCTTGAGTTGATCAATTTTTATACTTACCATAATGTTCTCTCACACCAGTCAGTCCAAAATCTTACCAATGGGAACCCTTGCAGAGTGAATCTTCCCATAGGTCTCAAATTCAATGGAGGAAGGGGCGGAGGTGGGTGGATGGGTGAGCGGAAATAAAGTAAATCAGTTAATCTACAGTAAAGCCAGGGGTGAGGAACTTGCGGTTTAGGTCCTCATCCAGGGGACTTTTATTGCAGGATATTATTCTCCTTTAAGAAAAAAGTCATGATTAATTTGTTTGTAACTATCTTTTTATTTACATTAATGCTTACTGTTAATGCAGAGGCCTTCATAATACAATGACGTTTTTTTTCTGAACAAATATTAATTTAAAGTTGTCTGTTATATGTTTAAGTAATAGGGCAAGAACATTTTGGATCTGAATTTTCCCAATCATTTCTAAATGTGCTTGATATAAGATTGTGTAATGTACATTATCATCTTCCTGTTCACTTGATAATCTGTAATACCATAATCAGCAGATGTCGTATTGCATCTGACCTGATTGCTAATCTGTATTTTAAGTCCCTTCGCGTCGATACTGTACAGTATCGCCGCGAAGGGACTTAAAATTACCGCAACACATCGTGGCTGTGATACATATCGCGGCAATGGCGCTCACCATTATAAATATGGCAAAAGCGCTATTTTCGCGGCCGCGATGTGCGGCGGTAATTTTTTTGTGCTAAATTCGCTTTTTTATAAATATGCCCCTAAGAGCTGAACATAACAATATTTCTCTTACATAACCCCATGTGTGTTTCCAATGCAAAGAATTAAAGACTAGAGATGTTCAAAACGGTTGAGTTTCATTCCGTTGTCTAACTTTCGAAAATTTCCGAAAGTCCGAAAGTTAGAATTCAGACCCATTTAAGTCTATGGGAGAGTGATAGTTCGAAAAGTCAGAGTGATTTACAGCTAAACTAACAGTGGTAACTTACTGTAAATGGCTGTGGCACCTGGGAAATGGTCTAGGGAACATGTCACTGTCACCAAAACTTGTTAAAACACTTCCTGAAGTCAGGCGGGCAATTGTTGGGTTTTGCGCAAGCTACATTTGACGATACATTCGAGGATTATCGAACGAATGAACAATCCTTCCTAGGGTTAGCGAACGGTACATTCGAGGATTATCGAACAAACAAATGAGCCTTCCTGTGTTAGCAAACGGTACATTCGAGGATTATCGAATGAACGAACTATGCTTTCTGTGTTAGCGAACGGATTTTCGAACAAGCGAACGATCCTTCCTGGGATAGCGAATGGTACATTTTGGAACAACCGATTCTTCCTAGGTTAGCGAACGGTACATTTGAGGGTTAGTTCAGATAGGACTATGTGGTTATATGGTTATTATATTACTGGGTTATTATATGACTAGGTTATTATATGGTTATTATATTACTAGGTTATTTTATATGGTAATTATATGACTAGGTTATTAAATGGTTATTATATTACTAGGTTATTATATGGTTATTATATGACTAGGTTATTATATGGTTGGTTATAATACGGTACATTCGAGGATTATCGAACGAAAGATCCTTCCTAGCTTAGCGAATGGTACTTTCGAGGGTTAGCGAAAATGAATGATATATTCGAGGGTTAGCGAACGGCCCGTAAGTTCGATAATTATTGAATTTTCGATAAAAATCGAAAAATCGAAAAATTTGGGCAGGAGAAGGATTGATTATTCCTACATCCTGATATAATTAAAGAACTACAGCATGTACAGTTTTTAATTGCCAGGTTAGCATCTTTCCTGTATTAGGATGCTAGGAGGAAGCCTGGCAAAATTAGTTTTCTTCATTCTTCATAGAAACGATAATAGGAGGTAGGAATTACTAATCCAGGGGACCTGAGTACTTTTCATTTTAACTGTTTTTGTAATAAATGCACAAGTCCTCCTGGAAAAAAATGCACAGGAAAAATGGATACAAACGCAATATATTTCCCCCCTGCATAGACATTCTTACATGTTTTCATGGAGGATCATGGTTTGTGATCAACGTTATTGCCGTAATGTATGTTGCAAAATAATTGGTCTAGGCGGTTGACCAGTCTAGGCGGTTGTCAGTAGGTAAGAATTTCGTGTATGGGAGTTTCTTATCAGAAGGTGTTGGGGTGAGATTCCATCACCACCATCTAAAGTCCTATTCTATACTGGTGATCTAGTAGGTAAGCTTCTAGTCCTCATTTAGCCATAAACTTACAGAGAGAGCTGAATAACGTTCCAAAGATAGGGAGCAGCTAGAGAGAAGGTTCAAGGAGGACAATCCAAGGACATATGTGAAGAAGTAATGAATAGATTTGTCCGAACTTCGCAAAATCCAGTCCGTCAAGGATCCGCGAATTTTCGAAAAAAATTGAAAATTCGAAAACCCGCGAGCAGACCCATTAAAAGGAAAAATATCCTCAAAAATACGAGATTTCTCGAGAAAACTCGTAATTTCGAAAATATGTATTTCCGGAAAATAAGAGAAATCCTCGTTTTTTTGAAAATTCTCGAAAAAAAGACTAATCCATGGTTTCGGGAGTTCGGAAAGCGGGAAAATCGGGATAAATCCGTGGCGGATCCGGGTTCGGATCCGCGAACCGGCCATCCCTAGTAATGAATGACGAATGAATGAAGAAAAGTAATGAATGAAGAAAGTTAGGAGATTGTAGTTAAAGAAGGAATTTGTAAACTATTTAGCTCTACAGGGAGTCACACAGTCACGTGGAGTAAGGAGGGTATTGGTTCTTTCAGGAGGGATTCGAAGCAACAGAATTTCAGATGAATTTTAGTTATTGAGAGGTATAGTAGTCCAGATGGTACTGGATGAGGTTGTGCATAATATTTTAGTAAACTCCTAATGAGGACAATATGCAATAGGGCAGGGGTCACTGTTCAAAAACCTTACAATTATCCAGACAGCAGACAGTAAATCCTTAACACGTTTTTGTTTCCAGACAGAGTAGCACAACCTTTTATCTGTAAATATTTATATAGATAATGATCTTAGGCTTGGGCAAAGAATCATCTTGGGTAATTTGAATTTACTTGAGGTTCCAACTACCGTTTATTAAGTGGTGCTAGGACTATAACATAATAACAAAATAATCTATCAAGCAAGAGTCTGTATCAGCACTTCTTCAGGGATACATTACAATGTTTATAATCATGTATGGTAAATTTAGGTCCTTGGTGATTATTATTGTGTCTATATATAAACTTTTAATATCTAATTCATATAGGATAGGGTTATGTACCGTACAATAAAATTATACAAGGTGACGATTTAATATCAATGTTTAGTGTCCTTTATATCGGATTTTAAAAATTATACAGAGGAATTCCAATAGTACTAAAATGGACTCTTGTATCTTATATGTAAATAGCCCGATCCTTGGTCAGTGTATCTTTCTTAAACAAATCAGAATATGGCAAGAGAAATACATTGAAATATCATCAGAATGTGTATCTATAGTAAGGGTTTTATTGTGTACTTGCACAATGTCATATTATATTTATTGTATTTACCATAACTGTATTACTGCAATGGGGCCTTCAATGTCAAGTTAGCGAATGAATAAGATGTATTCGTGACGCTTGAGCGTGGAGTAAAATAAACTAATGATGAATGGACTGAAGTGCATTCCCTAAAAGCCTGGCTATACAATGCAGCGCTAACATTCCCAGGAGGCCATATAAATTACATACACATACACTGAAAGTGCTGTCTGGAGGTTTAAGTATTTTGCCAATTGTTTCTACACTGCTTTCAATAAATCACTTTAATTAATTCAGAGGCATCCTCCCAACAGAATTGCTCAAATTATGGTAGAAAATATAAAGAAAGAATTCCAATACACAAAGTAGAAATCTGTAAGGATAATGGTTAATGTTTCAATCTCTTGCAGAAGAGTGATGGACATCCAATTAATTAATTAATTAATTCAGCACTTTAAAATTGGATGAATGCACGGCACATTTTTACAACCTTCATAGTAGAAAATGTATGTCCATAGTTATTAGCTAGAATCTGAAAAGATCTGGGGAACTTCTGGGCACCACATGTTTTATACCGGGCAACTTTTTAGGCCACGCTCCTATCCCCATCCAGATTAAGCCACTTTGAGATGGATAGACAGGCAGAGACATTCAGAGAGAGTTAGACAGAAAGAGACTGATACATAGACAGATATATAGAGAGTGATATATAAAAATAGACAGGCAGACTTAAAGATACAGATACAGAGATATATAGAGTGGAAAAGGAATCCAACAGATGTCATAAATGCCCACAGACTGGTATATATAATTGCTCCCACAGATGGGGTTATTGCCACATAGTAACTCTAAACGTCCAACAGTCTGGTAGTATGAAGTGCCACCAGAGATCGGCTACATAATTGCCCACAAAGACTGGTGTATATATAATTGGCACACCGTCTGGTTACAGTAATCGCCCACACAGACTCGGTATATATAAATCCCACACAGACTTTATAACATAACTGCCCATGATAGAATGGTTATATAATTGTCCACATAGACATATTGCATAATTGTCCACACAGAGGTGTATATAATGCTCACTCAGATGGTATAATCAGTGACCCTCTGAGTAAAATATGCTCCCAAAAAAATACAGACAGTACTAAACTTGTGGCCTGGGTCTCTCCCATAACTTTAAAAAAACAAGACCCACTTGGAAAAATAAGGCCGCACAGAGTGCCACTTGAGAGAACGAGACCACTCCATAGCGGCACTTGTTTTTTAAAGGTTTTGGGGAGACCTGGGGCAGTGGGAATTAGATTGGGGCATGTGCGGTTGGCCAGTGCTAGCGTACCCCACAATGGAGATGGGTCCGCACGGGACGATGGAAACGACACGAACCCTCGTTTCTGAAAATAGACAACATTCCAGAAGTCAATCTGGAATTTCTAAATAAGTTGAACATTGAGGATGAATCAAAAATAGGCCTTGAAACAGTTTGATAATCCTCAAATATGATCGCCCCCACCCACAGCCCGATCATATGGATTTCGAGGGTGTCATCGAACGTTCAGTCTATTTATCTAAAATTATTAAAAATAGCTCGAACATTCGTATAATAATCAAAAATTCATTCGTTTTCGGATCTTCAGGATTTTCAGGATCGGGAATCCGAAAACAGACAGAACTGGTGAGTTCTGCCACTCTCTACCCACCAAATAATGAATTATTCATTTTACTTATGGTATGGAATAAACACTGTTGCAGGCAAACTATATAGATTGTCAAAAATGGTAGGTGAGATCATGTTGATTATAAATGGAAGGTGATGAATTTCAACCATCTTTTATGCTGCCTATACTATCAGTGTGTTATGCTAATGAATCTCTTTTAAAAAATTCTGATCAGTGTATTTCTTATATCTTGGGCTGTGCAGCACATGAAATGTCGTTGGGGCTCATTTAAAAGAAGCAACCTGGCCATTTCTTTTAATAAATTGCTTTGGAGACAACAGTTCCCCTTTAAATAGTCTAAATATCTCCTTCAGCTCTAGATTGTCAGGTAGCCTAACAATGATTTGAAGTTATCCAGGACACTCAGTAACACAAGTAAAACTTAAAAGGAAATTTACATTCACAGGACAAGAGACTTACAGGAAAAACAGCCCTCCCCCCCTTTATATTATTGTCATCTGTCATGGCAGAACAAAACATAAGCAAATATTCAAAAACATTTTTTTTTCATGGAAGAAATAAAATAAATACTCTGAGGTTCATATTGTGACTGACCGGGAAATCTACTTGAATATTTATGATTGTTTAGAGAGAGAGGAGATTCGGGACAGCATGACAGCAGTACATGGTCTCCTGCCAGTCAGAAATAGAGTCCTGCAGCCTGTACAACCATCATAACTATATAAGCAAACTGGTATTTTGATTACAACAGGAGAAAGTGCCTATTTGTGCTGTTTAGATCAGTTTCCTTATATTAGGTTTTATAATATAATATTATTTCCTTGACGGGTTTTATTTAAAAAGAGGTACAAAATGTGACCGTGATCTAGGTAACACGAGCGATATTTTGGGATAGCCAAATATTACGCATTTGCTCAGTCGGACCAAAAATCGGCTGTAATTTTCCAGAACGCTGACATATATTGGGATTCCTTTGGTCCAAATCGTTCATGTTGGTTAATCATGGGCGATTGTTGCAGTTTACTATGGGGTACATGTAGGCCGCTATTTTTGCACTGCCAAACATTGATTTGGCCCAGCCAACCTGTCGATAGTGACGAACAGTTGGTCAGGCCAAATTATGGGCGGTGTACAAGCCTTTAATCTTAATCTGCTGCGGATGAAGAGCATGGCAGAATTGTGGGCCTTATATTTAATAAACCCAATTTAATTTGGGTATTTGCAAGATAGTAAAGGGCTAGTAAATTCCGATAAACTGTGGCACACGTGAGACATACAACACGCTAACCCTGAGCACGCATAAAATAGTACGGCACGCAAAAATCTGCCCAAAAATAGACAAGCTATTCGTATGTTGTATCATACAAAGTAAGAGATTTACCACTATTGCTCTACCATATGAGCAGATACCATATGACTGCAGATAACATATGAATGCAGATACCTATGACTGCAGATACGCTTAATACAGCATTTGCCGATTGTGGAAATGCCAATTTTGGAGTTTTGTACAATATTTATTTACGGCAAATATTTGCTTATGTTTAATTGTATTAAACCTTCTATTCAAACCACTCGAGATGGCTTGTCTAGTCGCCCAATTCCTTCTAAGTTTTATTTTAATTTGACTCATTTTTGTTTATATAATTGAAAACGTTGTACATTAATAAGCCTGTACAAAGGTACATAACATACACATTTCTTTTACAGCATAAGTAAAGAAAATGTGTATGTTATTTCTTATCAACCTTTAAAGGGTGTCTCCACTCATTAAATATTGACTTTTAGAATCAGTAATTGAAAATGGAGGTAAAGGAGCTTGTGCCCTACTCAGTTCATTCAATAGAACAAACAGGAGCCAGGAGAGGAAGGTACGAACTTCCTGCTCGCTCGCTCCCCCAGCATGTCGTCTGACAGGTCACGACGGACCGTGTCTCTATGCGATGCAATTCTTAAACCTTCCTCTCATTACCTTATCTAATGCCTCAGTGTTGTTATATATATATATGTTATAGCCCCCGGACATGTTTCCCAAAAGTCAATATTATGAGTGTAGATAACCTTTAAATGCATATAATTAGTGTATATATACAAAATATGTGATACAATTGAACTTGGCATCAATAAAACAAATTAAAAACAAAATCGAACGCGTAATCCTAGCCTTAAATGCTATGGCCCATACATTTGGTAATCAAATTCCCAAAAATGATTGGCCCAGGTGGTTATTGGAAAGTCAAGGTATTGTCTGGTGTAATAAAACAAGATGAATTCGACCACTAAAATGTAAATTAAATAATTTCCAATTTATGTAGAAAGCATTAGTGTAAAGTTATTAGTTGGCATTAATTTTAAAGAAAAAAAACTCATATCCCATAGATATATTACTAGCACAAGGGGCCCGTGATGCACCGTGGAAATTAGTGTGTATGTTTTGCAATGTGTAGATTGCAGTGCTCAAAGGAACCATCCAGGGGGGCAATAATAAAATTAGTCTTGAATTCCTGAAAAAAACCCCCCAAGCAATCATGTTATATAAAATTAACCAAACACACACTTATACCCCCCCTTACCTAAACTACCTGCCCAGCTAGAAATAGAGGACTATGTGGAATAAACCTGCAGGGGTCACATTTGGGCAATCAAAGAGCCCATACATATATCCGATTTTACTTCCCGGACTCCAGCACTCCAAAGACTTAGACCAATCCGGCATAGAAAAATGGGAAAGTCGTTTACGGCAGAAATCGATTGATACATAATTAAAATCGGATATATGTATGGCCACCTTAACCTATACAGTATCCGATTAAACATGGAAGGTTCATACTTACTATTTACCACAACAAGTTCCAGATTAAACAGACTATGCGGTTAGGACTTGTACTGATTGAATATACGTTAGGGAAGAGGGGTGGATAGAGGAGCTAAAGCTCCCCAGAGTCTAAAATGAAATAGAGCCTTCTTATAAAACAGACTGTACCACATAGGAATTCATGATTATAAGAGCATTTCCTAATTAATCTAAACATATAAACACATATTTCTCACTTAAGAAATGGGTGGGAACATGCCAAAGTATCTATTTATTTGCCTGTGGCAAAGGCATGTGTTCTAGAGGTAATACAGCCTAATGGTAGTGTGTTTAACTTGTGATTTTGCACGTGTTTGAAAAACACAATTACCAGCATTCTCTGTTGAGTAAGTTTTTTCTTAAATATCTGCAGCTAAGGCTCTGTTCTAAGACAACTAAGCTTGTGACCTTTCACATGTTTGAAAAATACAAATCCCCGCATTCTGCTTTGCAGTTAGGGTCTCTTAATGAACTTTTCACATGTTTAAAAACTACACTTCCGCATTTCCTAAACTGCACAGAATCTGGAAATGTAGTTTTAGACATCCTGGAATAAATAAATTTACTGCCTTACAGACATTAAAAGCCCACGGTCATGCTTTAGTGCTTGCAACCAAGGGTTGAACATGCAAGAGATCATCTTGTAGTTTTTTACATCCATACCAAATGGGGTCAGTAGTAAATCATGGCCAATCATGCAGTTCCATCCCCCCCCCCCCCCCCCCATAGGGACCACATGATCAGTCTGTCATATTGTGTCAATGCGGTGCAGCCAATGTGCTGTGACCAAACAGTCTATCTGTCCTGGCCAGAGCTCTCACTCAAAGCAGATGTTTAGTTGGGACAAATGAGCAGCGCTACGTGTATCCAGATAAAATGGTATTAACCTCAGATCTGAAACAGATCCAGGTACTATGACCAAATGTGCCAATCAATCTGAACAATACCATTGGAATCCTGAGACCCTATACAGGACCAGAATAACATGCTAGGTTCATACCTAATGGTATTTACCACAGCAAGTTCCAAATTTATACTCATTATGGGTAGACTTGAAACCAGGATAATAATTAGCTTTACAAGTTATTGGAGAGGTTGGATAAAGAGCTAAAAGCTCCCCACAGAGTATAAAATAAAATGCAGCCTTTCTATAACTAAGGTACCTGACAGCCTCGTGTTAATATAGAATATTGGGGGGAAAGGGGAAAAGCTGTCCCTTTCTCTAAGATTCTGGGTAGTTCAAGACAGCAAAGTCATTTAAAACATTACAGACACCACTTCCGGTCTAGCACACCAGAAATGGTTATATCATTACTTCTATGGAGAGGGAGGGGAGTAAATGTGAGAGTCTGAGAATTTTCTAATTGGCTAAGGATGTCACGTGTTACAAACAGCACATAAAGGGTAATACAGGAAACTTCCTTACCACTCAGTCTTGGTCATGGACAGTGGCCTAAGAGAATTTTTTGATTTGATAACAGTGTAAGATCAGAACTCTCATTGGATGTTAGTAATTCATTTCCTTTAGTGTCTTCACGGAGACCCTGTAGAAATCCGGGAGGTGTGACTTAACCATCCATTTTGAGTTTTCCCATTCAAACTTAGGGGTGTCCAGTAAAGTAGTGTACTTATTTAAATGTATATCACTTGTTTGGTAATTCAGTAGAAGTATATTACCTTGTATGTGTTATTTGTTATGGTGATTTAATTAAATAGTGATGATACACACAGACATATAGACCTTTCCTCAGGTAATAGTGTTAGTACCCCACCTAGGTAGTTTGCTCCTAAAACTCAATGCAATCTCTGTTAAAAAATATAAATTTATTTATATAATTAGAAGGGATTAAAAGGTAATTCAGGGCTGACACAATCTGCTCTTCGGCTAGGAAATATAACAAAAAAACATTAAGGGACATTATACTACCAATAACTGGAGATGTTTCTCATTAAGCTGTGTGTCCACAAAATAAGTTGTAAGGTGGGCTGGAATTTTATTGAAGAAAACAGGAAACCAACAATTGTTACAAACACATACACAGAACAGAAATATAAGCTGAGTGTGTAGATTGAGGTCTTGGAAAATATTACACACATCTGCCTTTGGTATTACACGTCAGAGGTCTCCAAAAAAAACTTGGCGATGTGAAACATACATTGTGGCAGGAATTGTGTCCAGTTCAGGTTTCTAAACTCAGCGTGTAAAGGGTCCAGCTGGAACTTCGTGTGTCAAAGAAGTCTGAGAAGGGCAGGAACAGAAAAAACAGAGCGGCCTGAGGTCGCCAGGCTAATCTACCTGGTAGACCTGGAGAGCCCTGATTTTGTAATCAGGACTACTGTTGTTTCATGTAAACATGTTTTTTGGAAAGGAAGGGACGTGTAGGGTTTGGAGACAAAATGTATCACCGGTCAGGAAGATGAGGTGTGCGGACTGAGGAGTAACAAGAGAAGTTATCCTTTTAGCATTCAAAATCCAACTTTGCATTGCTACTCTATACTCTTCCACTTGTGGCCAAATCATTTATTCTATATGGAAAAATCCAAAAAGCTATTATAGTTTTACTTAAGGCCCTATAGTTAACCAGTACACTATCCAGTACATTCGATAATTATCGAATTTACGAAGTTCGGAAACATCGAAAGTCCGAGTTCAAGAAGTTCGAGAAGTCATAAAGTTCAGCTCGAACTTGGGCTTGAGTTCGAGTTCTAGTCCATCCCTAGTTAATGGAAATACCCTGGGAATGTGCTGGCACTGAAATTATAGGTAGGAAAGTCTGCTGGCACTGAGGGTTAATTGTAATACTCTGCTGGCACTGAAGGGTTAATGGCAATACTCTGGGGAAGTGCTGGCACTAAAAGTGTTAATGCCAATACTCTTGGAGGGATAGGCCGCACTACTGCACTTTTAAGCGCAATGGGATTGCAATCTGATCACGCTGGCGCACCAAGATGGCTAGAAACTGCCCTTCATAAAACCATTCAGCCTAATCTATATGTATATATGTTACAGAGTTTGCTGGTACCACGCGGAATCCAAAACAAACAAATGACCAAAACTTACACACCCACACGCTTGGATACAACCTATGGGGACTAATGATGGACCCTGAGTTCAGGCCAAACTTCATGCGCAGGAGAGTCCTCCCCCCCCCTCCCTCTCCCTCCCGTTTTTCATCCCTCCCCCTAGCTCTAAAACCCATTTATATAATGTAGTATAGGTCCCCAGCGCCAACAAGCCTTAATAGAATTTAGAGAAAGTCCGAATCGTTATTACCTGACCGCTCTCCCGGCATTTGACAGACGGCAGGCACGCGTCCTGATTGGCTGCATTTAAGCCAATCAGGGACGCGGCTGCAGGTCCCGCCCCTGCTTGCAGTTCCGTTGCAAGAAGGAGGGCCGGGGAGGCGGCGGAGGAAGA
>CM033469.1:274146204-274354147 GCA_019447015.1 Hymenochirus boettgeri | reverse complement strand
GGAACTCAATGGCATAATGTCCAACAGAACGATTGCCCTGTTGTAGTTGCAACAAACGGGTGGAAGCACTTATTTTACAACCAGGAGCGTCGAATACCTTCCGGAATGTAGCAAGAAAATTGGTGATGTCAGATACTAATGGGTCATCATTCTCCCACAATGGAGAGGCCCAGGCCAGGGCTCCACCTTCCAACAAAGCAACTATATAACCCACTTTTGCCCTATCTGAGACAAAACGGGAGGGTTGTAATTCAAATTGAATTTGGCATTGATTAAGAAACCCTCTACAGCCTTGGGGGTTCCCATCATAGCGAGGAGGAGAAGGAATACGGGGTTCATGGCCAACTTGCATTGCAGGTGCAGGATTAGACGGGAGAGAAGGTGAGGTGTCAACAGGTGATAGGCGTGAGGCCAATGAGTCCATAAATTGTGCCATACGGTTCTGTTGATGTTCAAAAACGTCCATCCGGGTAGATGAGGCTTGGAGAGTTTTAGATAGTTCGGACATTACTCCCTCAGAGGCATCCATGGCCCGCTTGTACTGTAATGCTGCCCTGACTCTGTTGGGGTAGAGTACAGGGAAGACTCACGTTTTAGTTGGATGAAGGAGGAAGTAGTGGGAACTGGATGCTGGAATGCACTGGAGACCGGAGCTGGATGCTGGAGTGCACTGGAGACCGGAGCTGGATGCTGGAGTGCACTGGGAACGATGGCTGGATACAATAGCTGGATAGATGGTAACAGGAACGATGGCTGGATACAATTGGCTGGATAGATGGTAACAGGAACAGTGGCTGGATACAATGGCTGGATACAATGGCTGGATACACTGGCAACAGGAACAATGGCTGGATACAATGGCTGGATACAATGGCTGGATACAATGGCTGGATAGATGGTAACAGGAAGCATATGGCTGGATACACTGGCTGATCAATGGCTGGATACATGGCTGGTCCAATGGCTGGATAGATGGTAACGGGAACAATGGCTTGATACAATGGCTACAATGGCTGGTCAAGGCTGGATACATGGCTGATACAATGGCTGGATACATGGCTGGATACTGGCTGTATACACTGGCTGGATACAATGGCTGGATACAATGGTAAAGGACATGGCAGGATACTGAATTGGACTCAAGAGTCCAAACAGCAAAAAACCCCTAGACGCCAGAAGCAACTGACAGGGCCGTCCTAGGGATGGACTGATTGGATTTTTAAAACTTTCCACCGGCGGCCCCCTCGTGGTGGACTTCACGACGGCGCTCACGCAGGCAAACGCGCGAGCGAGCGTCGGCCGTCACTGGGACTCGGAGCTGCCGCCCAGCGGATCGTCGCTGGAGCAGGACACCCGGTAAGTACCTTACAATGGGTGAGTATTATGTAATTGTACATATATGTTTTTTCTCAATTACAGAGGAAATGACTTACTTTCGGTCAACTGGAAAATCTCTTTTGCTTACATCCCATAAACTAAAAAGTGGCACAAAAACATAATTAACCGAATATACTACACTTTTACTCACTTGATATTACATAAAATATGCTATAAACTAATTAGTAAAAAAAGTTATTACTCTTTTTTTAATTCCTTATTATTGTATTAACTCATTTTAAGGTCATGTGTTGTGGATATTCCTTAGCTATATAACCCTTCTGGTATCTGTAGCACCATATCAAAAACCCAGAAAGACATTTTTTTGCATAGCAGCCATAAGCATCAGTACCATGGGATGTGGGCCCTTTATCGTTAATGTGTGTACCTCAGTTTCCAACGTTCCCAGCTGTCGGTGACCAACTGGACAGATATTTCCTGTACTAAGGGAGTCGCTTATTGCTAAAGAAATGTGCAGTCCCAACTATTCTCCCTATACTTTCCTAGGGAGAATGCTCCAGAACTGTGTGCAGGGAGATCTTTAAAAAAAAGAATCTTAAAGATGTTTTGCCATGACACAATGTGTTGCAAACAATGTTTACTTTAAGCATTTTTAGAATATTTTATATACATTTCTATGTTAATCTGAAGACCAATTTTTAAACATTTCATACATTTTCAAGGCAATACATCATAATGATGCAAATAACATACATCCTGTGGGCCTCTTCTTCTGCTTTTGGTATGCTGGCTAGCAGCTTCTAGGCAAATCCTAAATGATGGGGATCCTCCTTGCCTTGTTAGTGCTTGACCTTAATTATGATTTGTGGGTCTTACGTTTATCCACCTTCTTTGAAACTGACCAAATGTTATTAATGGGAAATAATCGTAGACTTTGTATCAGCCATGGGTCCATCCAAGGCATGCTAGATCTTGATCCTTTTATTATCACTTTTTCTTGTAGATGTTGTTTTCATTACGCTGGAAAATACACCGATAATCACCAAATTGCCCATGGATTGGTTAGAAGAAAGGAAGGTTTTGATACCATTCCTTTTTTCATGGCAGAAATTTTTGGGCATTTCCAGATTTTCCACACAGTTGAAGGAGAATTCAACAAACAAAATTTGCACACTCTGCTGTCGAATTCCTTCTTTCACACAAGGCATTGTATAACTCTTTCTTCATTGTGTATACATATGCATTCACCCCACTTGTTGCCAATATAAGAAGCTCTGTAACTAGTGGCAACACAACTGTAAGGCTGAGGCCAGACCATAGCGCTACAATGGTGTTTTTTCCAGTGTGGCTGGTGTGGCTTCCTTTAACACACAATGAATCTTTAAAGCAATGGTTACCTACCTCGACAAGTGAACTATTCCTTTAATGTAGTGATTGAAGACGGAGGTTAAGGAGCTATTCCTACCTCTCGTTCTTCCAACAATTCACCAGAGCGACGGGACGAAGAAAGAAGAAACTTACCTTACAACACAATCCTCCGCACGCAGGGAATTCCTCCTGACCTTTTTGCGTGAACTTTTCCTTTAAAACTTGAAGTTCTTATGATCATGTCAATGTTTTTATCGGTGCATTAGTCTTAAGGCTTATCACAGTCATATGCCATATCATATGGGTGTACCCCAGCCTTAGCAGCCATTGCCTTGCATTTTAAGGGCCATTTTGATGCAAAGCCATGATATTTAACACTTTTCTTTGCATAATATTACCATTGTACACACACCGCATTTTCCAGAGACCCCATATGGAGGATCAATATTATTACATGTATGTATGGTGGCGAGCTCCTATTACCTTTGTTTCCCTGATACACTAATCATACTTTATCATCTTTGCAGGAATTAATTTTTTATGCCTCTTTATTTGGATGTGGTGAAAAGGTAATGTTATCTGTGTAGATAATACACATACATCATACCACAGTGCTGGTCAGTATTTGTGTGTGCAGCCTGCCAATTTTTGTTATACCGTACACATAAGCACACAGCTTAGAGAGCACACTGCATTCGGCTCCCATCAACATCCAAAATAGAGGAAGTGGCCATAAAAATGGTTTTAACAACAGCAATCATAGTGATTAGCTTTACTAAACCTGT
This sequence comes from Hymenochirus boettgeri, assembly GCA_019447015.1. Lineage (NCBI taxonomy): Eukaryota > Metazoa > Chordata > Amphibia > Anura > Pipidae > Hymenochirus > Hymenochirus boettgeri. The sequence goes on along the minus strand of CM033469.1, from coordinate 274,350,656 downwards.
TATCATTTATAATCTTTACGATACACTCCAACTTCCCCTTTAAATAGGTTCACTATGGGAATTGCCATTGTACAGATCTTGCTAAGATTGGGTTCCTTCATTATCCTCCTTCTGCAGTCTGTAACTATTTTGTTTCTGTTAGTGTACCTAAGCTAAGACTGTGGGGCATTTATTGTTAATGAAGGCAGCGTCACATTAAAACATAAGAAGGCACCTGATTGGCACACACACCTTACAAAACCGGCAATGAACAGAAATGACAAGAGTGACCACATTGAACACAACTAAACAAGAAATATTATTATTGAGGATTTATATACACCAACATCTTCTGTAGCGCTTTTACAGTTCCTGTCTACATTCACATCATGCTCTGCCCTGAAAGCTTCCATCTAAAGCACATTTTATTTGACACATCAAACTTTTAGTATGTCTTTTATGATTGTGGGGAAACTGGAGTGCCCCGGAGGTAACCCACGCAATCACAGAGACACACTCCTGTCGAAAGATGTGTCCAGGTGGAAGGAACTCAGACTTCAGCCGCTGCAAGGCATCAGTGCTAACATTGAGCCACCAACCGTGCTGCCCTACAATCCTTCTAATGTTGAAACTCATATAGTCACCTGTGGCCATATTAAAAAATAAACCCACTTATCTTTATTGTCTGCGATATAACCGTGGGTTTTTGTTACTGTAAGGCTGCAATTGTACATTTACAGCGAACATTTCCGTTTGTAACTCTATAAACGTTTGTTAGTAAGAATCCCATGTGGTAGTAAAATGTGCTATCATCCATTTACGATTGCATGCATACTATGAAGCGAGTTTAAATTAATGATCGTCATACTAAAAAGCATACTACTGCACCTTTATAATTTGGCCCATGGGTGTGGAATAAACCTCTAGATAGCTATGTCCCTACCTAACAGAAGGGCACCAAAATAGAAATCTATTAGAAAAAAATCAGCTGTTTGAATGGTGTCCTGCTGGCATTAATACAACATAAACCTCCAAGCTGTCTTTGGTACGGAGGTGGCTTAGCAGCCAACTATTGCATACACTTGGTCTTAGGGCTTTTTCCAAGTTTATGTGAAAACTAAGTTTTGCATTGAGGGCCTTTGTTAATTTTTCTTACCATCCAGAGAGTCCGTTATTTAAGTGTTGCAATCTATCCCCTGGGGGTTATTCATAACGAGTTCTTATCGTTTAACATGGGCTAATTTTGTGCCCCACCAATCAGATGTTAGCTTTCAATGTTACTTAAGTTCTGATTGGTTGGGGCAATTAGCACCATTATAACGCTAAGAACTTTTATTGAATCTCCCTGAAATGGTTTTGAAGAAACTATTGATGCTCACTGTGTTTTTTCCCTAGAAGGTTTATTTGTGCCTCTCCATTATGGGCCAGATTTGACTGTTCTCACAATACTGCTGCATCCTATATTCTAAAGGGTCTCTTGTTTCTAGAAACATATTAACCCACCCATTACTGCTTACAGAATATCACAGGGGTAACACACAGCACACACAGGACGTTACTGTCTGGAACGCGTAACCAATTAATGTACACCGATAGATAGTGAACAGTTCCAACCTCAGTCAGGATGAACTGGTGCCCCCTCTGGTTTTGTGCACACAAGAGTTTTAGCAAGCTGCTTTACATAATATTTAAAAGGTGAAAAGCGATCAGTTAAGAAACCATGTAGAACAACGCATATACGTAAACACTTCTGTCCACGACCACGACCTCCAACCACGACTGATAACAACAACACGACAACTGGCGCATTTTGGGACAATAACACCGCATGTGTATACGTCGGTCTGCGTTGTTCGTTAATCTGCCATGGTGGATAAGCAACAAACCTCTGACTCGAACGCATACACATGTGTGATTAGCGGCCTAAACGGGCGTCGTTGCGCACGTGAATGCACTCGGGGGGTGCTTACCGTACGTCTTTATGATCCTTTAATAAGCCTTGGAAAAAGAGGAAAGACTGCCCATTATTTAAATCATTCCTCTTAATTTGCACGTGAGGGACTCTCACACACCCCAACAGTTTTATATGAAAATGTGAAACTTCCTATTTGTTTTACAAACACCTGCAATGTTATTTTTAATAGAACTTTGTGTATGTATTTGGGAGTTTATGTATTACTCAGGGCAAAGCTCTCCTGATTTGAAGACTCTTCATCAAAGCCAGAATTGGCTACAATGAAGCCACAAAAAACTGAGTAGAGATGAAGTGAACGAAACGTCTAGTGTCCTTTCACCCTAGATGAGACGGCATCTTTTTTTTAAAACAGCGGGCTTTAGAAAAGCAAAACCAAATTTGCATTAGTGTTTCCATCCTTGGAATACAAACCTGTTAAATGAAAATGCCATCAACAAGACAAACTTTTTTTTAATTCTATTTTTCCTTTTTCATATGGATTTTGTTCTAAAATCCTAAAACGTTTATATATTAAAAAGTGAATCTTGGAAGTATGAAATTGAATATCTAAATTCTGCAGAAAAAAAGGACAACCGAAATGACTGGCAATAGTGAAACATTGGCTCCATCTGGTTGGTGAATTGGGATTTTCACAACATGGGTCCGTTTAACATGCAAATTTATCTATAAAAGTATCACATGTAATTCGCATATTTCTATGTCCTCTGGATAGGTAGAACCAGAGCTTCCCCTGCAGACTTTTTATTTTTTTCTCGTTCTACTGATTTGAGACAAAAGGTGCAGGGCCCGGCCTTAGGATAAATAGCCCCCGGAGCAAGATTTGTTACTACGCCTATCCACCCAACCCCCCCACACACAAACCCCCCCTGGCCCCACAACACTTGTGTCTAGTGAATGCTGCTTGCTTCAAATCAAGAACCACCACCCCTGCGCTTTCTGCTTTCAGTATCATCTTCAGTGCATGCTTGTAGATATGGTGTCTACATCTTATTAACAAGTCACGTACTAAATCACAGGCAAACAGCACACCATACAGACATCTTAAGTAAAGCTTATATGAGTTGGGGCTTAGTATGTGTGAGTTGCTGATACATATCATTTTATCTGAGGACCATAAACTAGAGGGGCTTGGCACTGATGCACAACTTTGAACAGACAGGTCCCTGACCTAAGAACTCCAGCTGTCCCCCCCTGGTAATGCAGACCCCTGCGTCGCACAGGTCACCATATCAAAGGCCGGCCTGAAACGGTGTATATCACCTAGATAATGGGGTGTCCATCCTGTGTCCCTCCAGATGTTGCAAACTACAATTCCCTACATGTCGCGTCACGGTATGGGTTCCCATATTAAGTGAACAATCATAGGACGATGCACAATGCTGTCAGAATTAACGCAGTTTAGACGCATCAGTTTGTAATCAGTGCAAACTTCTTACTATATCAGCAGGAAACCCTAAGCTATAGAAAGGCCTGGAGTTTGTAGCTAGCAAACAGCCTAGAGGGCCACAATTCAATATCCATTAAAGGAGTATGCACGCATCTGAATCAGACTAAGATTGGGGCAGTGCATGGCCAGTATTTATCAAATTCTGAATCAGACTAAGATTGGGGCAGTGCATGGCCAGTATTTATCAAATTCTACCTATACATAATGGTTTATATCTACCATTGAAAAATAAATACATACGTGAGAGGCAGGTTCACTGTGACACAGCTCCCATAGCAATGATACACATTACAGCCTGGATAACATAATGGTTCATATCTACCTATACATAATTGGTTTCATATCTACCTATACCATAATGGTTTATATCTACCAATACATAATGGTTCATATCTACCTATACATAATGGTTCATATCTACCAATAACATAATGGTTCATATCTACCTATAACATAATGGGGTTCATATCTACCTATACATAATGGTTCATGTCTACCTATACATAATGGTTTATATCTACCATTGAAAAATAAATACATTTGCTTACTGAATTGCATGGGGGAGGTCCTGCTACAGGAAGTTCACCACAGAGCCAAGAAAAGAAAGTTTAACAGCTGGAGGTATGGGAAGGGAATAGCCAAAAATAAACACCACTACATTATTTCACTATGGTACAGCTACCCACTAACACCAAGTTACAACTCATTGAACTTATATGAGTGTGCCGCTTTTCACTGTTATTATATATGACACTTACCGGTTGTGGCACAGGACCTTAAGAGTGCACCTTCAACTTTTCCTACCCGGAACTAGATTAATTAGTGCATGGAAGCTTTAAAATCTTAGATATTGTGTAAATGTATGACACGAATTCACAATGTTGTTTTGGTTATTCTATGAAATACAGTTTGCACGATTTGGCTACAGAGCATCTAATCACTATCAACGCCCCCTCCCACTAGGTAATCAATTTACCCAGCACTTTGACAGACTCTGTGGCTACTAGATCGTATTTCTGCTAAATGTGTAGGATAAGCGGTTATTATAGGTAAGGACTGGCATAAACATTTCCTACACTTACATCTGAGATTTTAAAAATGGATTGAGTTGTATCATGATAAATGTTTTCTCTTCTCTCATGTTCTTTTTTTTTTAAACTTTCTTTTGCTTTTTGTAACTTACTATTTAATGCACTTTTAAATGTCACGTATACTGCCAATAATATAGTAATGAAGTAGCTCTTATGATGTCTTGGTTTACAGCTCCTCTTTAGTCTTGGTCTGTGCTACATGGAGCGTTCACATACATCACATCTTAACACAGCTGCAGTGTCCATGGTTATCCCATTTTACATCTTACTGGTAGCACTAGTGACCTTTCATACGTGAGTGTCTCTGTGCTGCAGACCACCACAAATGCGAAAGTGAGAAAAGCTAGGTACAGATGCGTATCTGACGTTCGACATATGTACGGGATAAGTATGAGTCCTCATGTCTCACATTTTGCTTGCACAGAAGATGATAGAGAGACACTCACTGTCTCTGTGCATCAGCCACTTAAACACTTGGGCAACAAGTAATAAAGGGTAAATAACACATTTCACATCACAGAAATTGCAGAGATCAGACAATGTAAAAATCATCAATGACCAACTAATCGTCCATACACAAGCCAATTCTTTGCCATAACAGCTGTTCGTAGGCCATTCGTGGTGCACGCCCGCAACTGTACATCTATATATAGCTTAAGACGGGGGGATACTTAGCCTGAGAGAAAGAAGTACTGGATTGAGGGCATGCATAAACATACACACCTTAGAGTATGTGCTAGTATGAGCCAGTCTGAAGGTGATGAGTTACTGGACACAAGTCACTGCTGTCCAACACAGTCATTACACACACAATGGTGTTTATTTGGCTTTATTCTACCTGAATATTGCCATAGCATCACACATGTTTGCCAGAGCAAATTCTTTTAAATTCCCACAGTGTAAATAGGGTTAAAATGTATTTCACCACATTCACCTACTACACCCAGCTGTATAACCCTGGTAAATAAAGACTTGCTATATCTTATTTACATAGGAGATGTCTTAAGAGATGCAATATAGTGTAGTCAAATTAAATACAGTATAGCCAGCAAAACCAGCTCCCTCAAATAGAAATCTCCATTCACTGTAAACTTTTATGTCCTTCATAATAAATCTACATTTCATCCTAATCTGCTTTAGTTATTTCTATAACTTGAATCCTGAAAGCATTTTGTAAGCTATGCGCATGATAACGCAAGTGCGATGTGCATGCGCATAGAGTACGAAGTCCGTTGGGACCTGTCAGAGTGCGCGGCGAAGGAGCAAGAGACCAGGTAAGTTCTGTAACTTCATTCCCAGCTCCTGAACGTTTAATTGAAAAACGGGTGGTAAGACACAGCTCCTATATCTCCCGTATATCAATAAAACTGAATGGCAAAAAATGAATTTACCAGTGGAGATTCACTTTAAAAAGCGCACACTAGGGTGGCCCAATTGGAGTGGCTACCCTAGGTACGTTGTGACCATTTGCTCTGCAATTAGTTAATTGAAGCGCATGCAATCACTATTTTTAGATTCGTATTTTAGCTCCCTTCCCTCTCATCCTTTGCCTAATCTGTTAAAGGGGAATTATACAAACTGACCCAGCTCCTCTTCTCATCCTACCTAGTAAAAGGACCTAAAGTGCTGGATCCCAACCCCTGGACACAGTCTGGATCAGTTCCACCTCCACCATCAGTTCACTTTCTTGCCAATGGAAAAAATTGCTTCTTGTCAGGTGTGTTTTACCATAGGCCTTATGTAGAACCTCTGATTCAGACTGCACCCAGGGGTTTAGGTCCTCAGTCTGGTAAGGGAAGAAGGCTAGGGTGCCAAAGCTGATTAATATTTCTGATTTTATAGCTAAGAGATACAGCTAACTATTAGATAGAAGTCATGAAACCAGGGATGTTTTAAGGAATACCCCACTTAGAGCTAGGGTGCCTATGTTAAACCAGGGTGCCCAGTGTTCTCCCTAACATCTCCCTGTCAGTTTTTACTTACTGTGTTAGATCTGCTCTCCTAGTTCCTGCTGTTTGTAATTTGGTCAACTTGTAGTGAGTACAAGCCTGAAAAACTCTCCGCTACCTGGACTTGAACCGTTCCACTTTTCCAGTACTTGGAAACCATTTTCAAAATCGACGTGAAGGTGCAGGAAAGGAGGGGGGGGGATGAGCTCGCTAATAGTATGAGGGGAACAGTTCTAAATGCAGGTAAAAACTGCTGCAACTTTATAACAGTGACCCTGTGGCCTAGCATTCATGGAGAATCCCCTATCCTGTCTCTTTTCCTTCCACCCCACTCCTCCACTTATAACTAGAGTGGTTGAGGAGTGAACAATTCATGGTGGAGACTGAAAGCAGTAAATACTGTATATCAATTCAATGCTGGCAGCTTGGTTGGAAAGAAGGGTTTAAAGGTACTATCCGGCTGGCCCCTCAAAGTGTTAATGGCAATACTCTGGAAATTGCTACACTGAAGGGTTCATGGCAAGCCTCTTGGAATGTGCGGGCATGAAATGAGTAGGAACCTGCTGGTACTGAAAGTTAAAGTAATACTCTGCTGGCACTGAAGGGTTAATGGGTAGAGATGGCGAACCTATATAAATTTCGGGTCCAATTTCGAACTTCTTCGAACGCCTTCAGAGAAAGGTTCTAAAGTTTGAAGTTCGATTCTGACCCTTTTTCAAGTCTATGTTCGGAAAGTGAAAGTTCGAAAAAGATCAGAGTGGATTTACAGCTAAACTAACAGTGGTTGAACTTTACTGTATGGCTGTTGCACCTGGGAAATGGCTCTAGGGGACCAATGTCACTACACACCCAAATCTTCTTAAAACACTTCCTAGGGCAGCTCTCCCAAGAACGGGCTATTGCAATTGTTGGGTTGTGTGGGCGCAAGTGCTACATTCGACGATCATTCGAGATTTTATCGAACGAATGAACGATCCTTCCTGTTAGCGAGGGTCCGTTCTTAGGCTTAGAGAATGGTAAGCTTCAGTGTTGGGATACTTTACTGTTAAAGGCAACCGCCTCTGACATGGAAGACCAGGTTCGAATCCTGGCTAAGGGTACTATACAAATGTTTGGATTTATTAACCATATAATACCCGTATTATAACCATATAATACCTAAGTAATTAATACCTAGTTATATTACATAATCCCTAGTAATATAATAAACATAATATAATAACAATTTATTATTATACCCTAGTAATATTATATGGTTATTATATACTAGGTATCATATGATATTATATTATAGTTTATTATAATAATCACACATTTGTACATCTGCCCCTAGCCAGGATTCAAACCCTGGTCCTCACCAAGCCCAGACGGGACCTTTACCATTACACTATCCGCCACTACATAATAATAGTTATGGGGGGGATTTGTGGAGTGTTGAGTTTAGCTGGGTTATCATATGGTAATTAATATGTGTTATTAATGTACTAGGTGGTATTGAGTTATTATATTATTGTTAGGGGTGTTATTGCGAACATTTGATGGTTGATAGTGTAGTGGTTAAATGGGGGGAACCGTGTGTGGGTGCCTTGGGGGGACGATTGGTGTGGTAGATGCTGTTGGGTTTGTTTTTTGTGTGTCTGAGGGTTTGATCTTGGCGGTTAGGTGGCAGCTGTTACCAAATGTTTTTGGATTAGGTTTATAATACCCGTAAACTATTAATGGGGGTTGATGGCGTGGCATCTAATACCGTAGTAATGATAATAACCATATGAATACCCTAGTACTGTAATACAATATAATTGAAGCCCGATAAATATAATAACCATAGTGCTAACCTAGTGATAGTATAATTGATTTTGGATCTCTCATGGCTGATTTTGTATGTCACGGGCATAACGGCTGGAAGGGTCGTTGCGTACGGCAGATTGTTAGTGGATGAACCCTGTATTGATATAATAGGAGAGGTGAGTATAGCTGTGCCGGTGCTCGAAGGTCGGCACCCGCGGTCTGTCATTGTCGCCACACCCGAGCGGCGTAGTGCACCATATCAAGTGCAGGCCCTTTTTTCTTAACCTCACAGTTATCAGTCCACCTTTATGGCCATTTATCTAGTTAGTTTGGGCCGCAGGCTTCGTGTGGGTTTTAGTTACATATGTCGGTTGGCGGTATAGTGTGGTAGCGGTGGATGGGGACGAGGGGTCGGGACAGCGAAAGTCCAGGGCAAGGAAATGGGTCGGTGGGAGTGAAGTGGAGGGGGATGTGTCAAGAAGGGGTTTCCGCTCTGAGGGTGGCTGCGGTGCCAAGGCTTGGGTGGCGTGATTCGAGGTTCGAGGCCACCCCTTAAGGAAGACCCGGGGGAAGGGCGGGCACTGAAATTATATAAATCGGCTGGCACGTGGGGAGGGGGAATTGTAAAGACCTGCTGTTCTCTGCGTGATCGGGGTTAATGCCGTGTTTCTACGCTGGGAAGCGGGGCTGGACTAACAGTGTTCATGGCAATGGGACTTGGAGGGGATGGGCCGCACGATCGGTGTTGGGGGGCTGTGTGTGTTGCACTTGGGTTAGCGCGCATGGGGGATGGTGGGCAAGCGGAAGCACGCGGCGCCCAAGAGGCGAAAACGGGCCCGGCGAAACAGTCAGCCTAATCGAGAGTATAGATGTGACAGATGGCGGGACCGTGTTGCCGGGGGGTTGGGGGGGTGGGGCGGGGGTTGGGGGGGGGGGGGGGGGGTGGGGTGGGGGGGGGCGGGTGGGTTGGGGCGGGGACGGCAAAGACTAGAACGGAGGAGAGGGAGCGGTGGCGGGTGAAGCGGGGGACACCACCCGACGGCTGGGGGGTTGGGTGGTAGGGTGTAAGGGCATGGTGTACCGGGGGTGGGGGGATTCGAAAGGTGCGGGGTGTCGGCTTTTCGCGGGTGGACAAGTGATCGGCCAGCGGGTGCTGGATTGTGGGTGATGGTGGCGGGCTGGGGAGAGGAGGGGTGGGTAAGGTCGGCTGCGCGGCTGCGGGGGGGGGGCGCCCGGGCGGGTGCGGGCCGTGCGGCCCCCCGGGCACCGCCCGCCCCCGACGCGAAACCCAGGACGAAAGGAGAGAGGGGCCCCCACGCCAAACCGCCGGAAGAAAGGGAAAAAAGGGGCGCGTCTTCGGTCTGTGATGGGGGGGGTGGGGGGGACGGGGGGGGTGGGCGTGCGGGGGGCGGGGCGGGGGGGGGGTGTCTGTTTGCTCGGCGGCGGGTTGGGTGTGCGGGCACCGACACCCAACCGCCCGAGGGCTGTCGGCGCACCAGCAACCCGGGTCGCGGTGGGCGTCCGGGTTGGGGGGCCTGGCGGCTTGGGGGTCGGGGCCGGCGGCAAGGGGCCGCAACAACCACCAAAAAAAAAAGAAGGACACGGGCCAAAGGGCGGGATCACGCACCAAGACCCGACCGAAGGGAGAGAAAAGGGAAAACCCGGGAAACCCGGCGGGCGGCGCGGCAGAACGGCCGGACCGCCCCCAGGGGCAGCAGGAAGCAAAGGCCGACGCCGGGGCCGGACCAGGGCGCCGCAGAGCGGGTGGGCGGGGGGGGACTGAGGGGGGGGCCCACCGCGGACGGGGGAGCCAGGCGGCGCGGGAGGGAAGCACCGCAACGCAAGAGGACAAGGGGCAGGAGCGGGGGTGGGTGGGCCGCGCCGTGGGTTGGGAGGGAGGGGTGGGAACTGGGAGGAAATGGCTCAAGCGCCGACGGTGGGGTGGGAGGGTGGGGGCGGGCGGCGGGGCGGGATTAGGGTGGCTTGCTGGTTGAGTGTGGTGCAGGGCGAAGAGGGGCCAAGCTAGGTCATCGGGGCGGGGTGGACGCCACGGGTAGGTACGGGGCGAGGAGGGGGAATGATAGTGTAGGAGACGAGGGGGAGCCAAAAAGGACGGGTTGTGTGCTGGTGTACGGGGGGGAAAGGGGGGCAGGGGGAGCCGGCACAGAAGGGCCCACGAGCCAAAAAAAAAGGGGGAACAGCTGGGAGGGGAAGGGAAAGGGCTAGGGGGGGGGGTTTGTCTTTTGTTTCCAAAAAAACAACACGACAGGAGGCCCGAGGGAGACAAGCACCCCGAACCCAAGGGACAACGCAGGGAACGAGAGCGGGGTGCCGCGGGGCACGGGAGATAGAGAACGGACCGGGGTGGCACAAGGACCGGAAGAGGGCACCTTACTTTTCCCTACCCGGGAACTCGATTAATTAGTGCATGGCAGCTTTAAATCTAGATATTGTGTAAATGTATGAGCACGAATTCACAATTTTTTGTTGTTTTGTTATTCTATGTAAATACAGTTTGCACGATTTGCTACAAAAAGGAGTAAACGAATGTATCCAGTGGTTACATATTTGCAATCTGTGCACACCTAAACCTTTAACTTGATAATGAATGCTGCTAAATGTGGGATATGAGTCACCTCCTCTCTGGGACCCATGAAACTTGTTTCTCTTTCACTGGGCGCCCAGTCCATAGACTGCTCATACAGAACTGTCAATCACTTGCATGAAAGATTCACACACGTTTATTTTCCCAATCACAAAGACAATTACCATGGGAAATCGGAATGGGGACAGACTAGACCCGTGCTACGAGACGTCTCCGTCAGCACAAACGGAGATTCAACACATCTTCATCTAGTTTCCATCAGAGCTCTGTTCTTTACCTTTTGCACCTAAAATGTGTTACTTTGCGCATCCTTGAAAGTAGAGAAAACAGATTTTTTTTATTATGTGCAGGAGGGAAAAATTGAATGGCAATGTAAGAATAAAAAAACCTCAACATGCAGTGTCAAATAAGCGATTCATTTAAAATGATTATATCCTCGCCATTGTGCCATTGTGAGCATTTAGTTATGGAGGAAGTTTGGAGTGTTAGATTTTTTTCCCCATTGTTATTGAGAAGAAGACAAAAAAAAACAATAAGAATGTGGAAGAAAAAAAAAGAGGTGCAGGTCCATCAAGGTGGAACTAAGAGAGTGTGAGAGAGAAACAGATGTTTTGGTTCCTCAGTGAGACCCTGATTGACTCCTGATGTGGAAGGTGTTAGGGAGTTAATAAGTTTCAGCACTTAATGATTCATGTGGACTTGTCAATGGAAGACATAAAAGCATTGTATAAGGGAAAATGGAGAAAAACCTGTTAGATTTCTCACACCTACTAATCAATTGAGATGGGTTCGACACGAACTCAGGTACGACACGGAACCCCTCAGTTTCAAAATCCGAAAAAGGTCAGTCCGAATCCGGACGGATCCTCCGGATTTCGGAACTTCGGAACACATTTTCAAAGATTTTGGCATGTACTGAGCTATTTTCAAGTTTCTGATCGTATTTTCGAAAATCTAACGTTCTAAGCTATTTTCAGTAATTTTTTAAATTACAATCCGAAACTCGAAAGTGGTATCCGATCATATTTTCGAGAATTTTTGAACATTCAAACATATTTTTGAAAATTATCGAAAATAGTTCCTTACATTCGAAAATCTTTGAAAATTTGTTCTGTTTTCGGATCTTTGGGATTTTCCCGAGATCTGGAAATCCGAAAATGGAACGAAACTATGTAGTTTCAGCCATCTCTACTAATCAATATGTTCCACCTTTACTAGTGTGAGGCTTTTTCCTATCTCAGCCTTATTACAAGAACATTGTGACAAATTTTGGGCAGCAGAGCAGTCAATAAACAATCTAATCCAATTCTTCATTAAATTATATCATTGCATGTTGCTTTTGCTTTTTCATACATGGGTGGTAATGCTGGCCCGACTCTGTTGGGGTATATTACAGTGAATACTCACGTTTTAGTTGGATGAGAGGAAGTATTGTGAACTGGATGCTGGAATGCACTGAGACCGGAGCTGGATGCTGAGTGCACTGGAGACCGAGCTGATTGCTGGAGTGCACTGGGAACGATGGCTGGATACAATATCTGGATTATGGTAACATGAACAGATGGCTGATGACAATTGGCTGGATAGATGGAACAGAATACAGTGGATGGCTACAATGGCTGGAACAAATGGCTGGATACACTGGCAACAGAACAATTGCTGGATACAATGGCTGGATACCATGGCTGGATACACACTGGCTGGTACAATGGGTTGGTACAATGCTGGATACAATTGGTTGCAGGAACAATGGCTGGAATACATGTCGATAATTAACAGGGGACATGGCTGGTACATGGCTGGATAAATGGCTGATACCATGGCTGGATACAATGGCTGGATTACAAGCTGGATAGATGTAACGGGAACAATGGCTGGATCAATGGCTGGATTACACTGGGCTGGTATACAATGGCCTGGATACAATGGAACAGGAACATGGCAGGATACTGGAAATTGGGACTGGCAGATCCAAACATCAAAAAAACAAAAGCCCTAGACTCCAGAACCCAACTGACACAGCGGGCGTCTAGGGATGGATTTAAAAAACTTTCCGCCGTCCGGCTCCCCGGCGTGGTGACGTACGACGGCGCTCACGCAGGACGCGCCGCCCACATGTCTTTCTCCTGTAGCGGACACCCGGGTAAGTACCTTACGTACCCCCCCCTCCTCCACTGGGGGCCCAGACCACTGCCCTCCAGGTTGGAAAAAGGGATTGCTTATGGAATGTCTTGAGTAACGAGGTTGCATGGAATGTCACAAGTTTAAGTCCAGGAGGCGTTCTTTGGAACCAAATCCTTCCATGAATCAAGTATTGTAGAGAGTTTCGACATATCTGAATCAAGAATTCTGAATTTCAAACTCCTGCTGACCATCACCTAAAATGGGGCTGGAGACAGTTAGAACTGGGAAAATTGGTTGACAAATAATGTTTGAGTAAGAGATCATGGAAGGACTTTTGAATTTCATAGTAGGTGGTAACCAAGACGGAAAAGCTGTAGGACTATAATCATTTCGGAGATAGAAAGGGCCAATGAATTTGGGACCCTAATTTAGGGGGTTGGTAACTTGGGTAGCGGAACAAAATGAGCCATTTTGCTAAAACGATCAATATTAACCCATATTACTGTATTTTTCTTGGACGGAGGTAAATCAACAATAAAATCCATGGATAGATGCGTCCAAGGACGCTATATTCACTGACCATAAAAATTTAGAATACATCCAAACCGCCAAAAGATTGAATCCAACAAGGCCCGCTGGGCACGTTTTTTTGTTTCACGCTTTAATTTACCATCACCTTTCGCCCATTAACAAAAAACAATAAGGTGACGCCTTATCCCAGGTCATTTGTTCTCTAGAATCCACCATAATTGACAAAGGCCCTATTATTCCCAAATCCCAAAATTCTGTGTACGTATTCTTCCCAGTTGTCTGCCGAAATGATTCTGCTCATGACTCTTCCCTCTACTCTACTACTCCAATGACAAAGTTTGCATTCCCCCTGCCTTACGCACACCGCCTACTATCAATATCGCATTGTTCCTAAACAGGTTCTGTCATCCTGGATTCAAAACCATTTCACTTTATCATCGTCTGTTTGGGTGGCCTGATCTAGAAAAGAATGTCAAGAACTTTGTATCATCCTGTTCCATTGTGCCATGTCCAATCCTCCCGTAATCTCCTTACGGTCTTCTTCAACACTTGTCTTTTCTTTTATGGGATGACTTGTACCTTCCAGAAGATGCCGCCACTCTTCCAGAGCAAGTTTGATGGCCAGTAATTCTCGATTGCCAATGTCATAATTTCTCTCACATGGGGTGAATCTCTTAGAAAAGTAAGCACAAGGATGAAGTTTTCTCTTTATTCCGTGAGTTTGAGATAAAATTGCTCCAGCACCAATATCAGAAGCATCAACTTCAACGAAGAATGGCAGATGATTATCAGGATGGACTAAAACGGGTGCAGAGGCAAATGCTTCTTTAATCCTTTTAAAGGCTTCTATAGCTTCCTCCATCCAGGCATTAGGTTTGCCCCCTTTTCGAATGAGATCTAAGATGGGAGAAATTATGGAGGAAAAGCCTTTGATAAATTGCCTATAGTAATTTGCGAAACCGATGAAACGTTGGCTTTAGTAGAAGAAGGAAGAGGCCAATCGAGAACAGCAGACACTTTAGAGGAATCCATTTCAAAACCCTGGGCAGAGATAATATAACCAAGGAACGGAACTTTAGTAACTTCAAACAGACATTTTTCTAGTTTGGCATAAAGACGATTGGCACGTAATCGGGACAGAACTTGACGAAGATGAATACGATGAGAGGGTAAGTCTTGAGAAAAAACTAGAATATCATCTAGGTAGACCACTACAGAATTGCCTAGAAGATCTCTGAAGATATCATTGACCAATTCTTGAAAAACTGCTGGGGCATTACAAAGCCCAAACGGCATTACCAGATACTCAAAATGACCATCACGGGTATTAAAGGCTGTCTTCCACTCATCCCCTTTCTGACCGGATCAAATTGTAAGCCCCTCGAAGATCAAGTTTGGAGAATATTTTGGCCCCCTTTAATTGATCGAACAATTCGGTGATCAGGGGAAGGGGATAACGATTCTTCACCGTAATTTTGTTTAATCCCCTATAATCTATGCAGGGACGTAAACCTCCATCTTTCTTTTCGACAAAAAAGAATCCAGCCCCAGCAGGAGAAGTGGAAGGACGAATGAATCCTCGGGACAAGTTATCCTGAATGTATTCCTTCATGGCCATGGTTTCAGGCTGAGATAAAGGGTAAGTCCGTCCACGAGGGGGCATGGTTCCAGACAGGAGGTCAATGGAGCAATCATAGGGTCTATGGATAGGCAAAGTCTCAGCTGATTTCTTACAAAACACATCCAGAAAGTCTTTATACGGTTCAGGAAGAAAAGAAGCGTCCTTTTCCGGGAGAAGACTGGAGCATGGAATAGTAGGTAAGGAAAGACAATGGGAAATGCAGTTAGAACTCCAAGCAATTATTTCTCCAGAAGTCCAATCAATAGAAGGGTTATGGAGTTGAAGCCAGGGAAGGCCTAAAATAATGGGTGTGGAGGGACAATCAATGACAAAGAAGGACAACTTTTCATTATGCAGGGCCCCAGTTTGGAAGGATAACTCTGGAGTGATTTGAGTGACATATTCTGAAGATAGGGGTCTATTGTCAATAGCCAGTACACGGAAGGGGTTAGACAATGATTGAAGGGGAATATCATGTTGTTGAACAAACAAAGAATCAATTAAGTTGCCTGCTGCGCCTGAGTCCAGGAAAGCGTCCCTGGATAGGACTTTAGAATTGAATTTTATTGTTACAGGTACCAGAAAACGAGGAGAAGGTTTCTTTTTGCCTAGAAGATTTTCTCCTCTAACCTCTAGGCAGAGTAGTTTCCCGGCTTAACAGGGCAGGTTTTGGCAAAATGTCCTGAGCCAGCACAGTATAGACACAGGCCCAGAGATCTTCTACGTGTCTTTTCTTCTGGAGATAACCGAGTTCCCCCAATCTGCATGGGTTCTTCGGTAGTGGGCGTAGGAGCAGAGAAGATAGGTTTTACTGGACGAGGAGCAGATCTGGAAGGCAATTGACGATCTCGGTTTCTCTCGACCTGTCGCTCCCGAAACCGTGTATCAATACGAATACAAAGAGCAATCAGATCTTCCAGCAAGGAAGGCATGTCTTTGGAGACAAGGTCATCTTTGATGCGGTCTGTAGGAAGGCCGCCACAAGAGCCTCGTTGTTCCAGGAGACTTCTGCTGCAAGTGTACGGAACTCAATGGTACAATGGCTGGATACAATGGCTGGATACAATGGCTGGATACAATGGTTGGATACAATGGCTGGATACAATGGTTGCAGGAACAATGGCTGGATACAATGGCTGGATAGATGGTAACAGGAACAATGGCTGGATACAATGGCTGGATACAATGGCTGGATACAATGGCTGGATACAATGGCTGGATACAATGGCTGGATACAATGGCTGGATAGATGGTAACGGGAACAATGGCTGGATACAATGGCTGGATACAATGGCTGGATACAATGGCTGGATACAATGGTAACAGGAACAATGGCAGGATACTGAAAATTGGACTGCAAGAGTCCAAACAGCAAAAAACCCTAGACGCCAGAAACAACTGACAAGCGGGCGTCTAGGGATGGACTGAGTGGATTTTTAAACTTCGCACCGGCCGGCGCCCCTGCGTGGTGACGTCACGACGGCGCTCACGCAGGACGCGCGAGCGAGCGTCGGCGTCACTGGGACCGGAGCGCCGCCCAGCGGATCGTCGCTGGAGCAGACACCCGGGTAAGTACCTTACAATGGGTGAGTATTATGTAATATGTACATATATGTTTTTTTCTCAATGTACAGAGAAATGACTATACTTTCGGTAAACTGGAAAATCTCTTTTGCTTACATCCATAAACTAAAAAGTGCAACAAAACATAGATACCGAATATACTACAACTTTTTACGCACATTGAATATTACATAAATAATGCTATAAACTAATTAGTAAGTATTACTCTTTTTTTATTACTTATTATTGTATTACTCATTTTAAGGTCAGGTGTTGTGGATATTCCTTAGCTATATAACCCTTCTGGTATACTGTAGCACCATATCAAACAAACCAGAAAGACATTTTTTGCATAGCAGCCATAAGCATCAGTACCAATGGGATTGGCCCTTTATCGTTAATGTGTGTACCTCAGTTCCAAGCGTTCCCAAGGCTGTCGGTGATCCAAACTGGACAGTATTTCCTGTACTATAGGGAGTCAGCTATTGCTAAAGGAAATGTGCAGTCCCAAATATTCTCCCTATACTTTACCTAGGGAGAATGCTCAGAACTGTGTGCAGGGAGATCTTTAAAAAACAGAATCTTAAAGATGTTTTGCCAGTGACACAAATGTGTTTTGCAAACAATGTTACTTTAGCATTTTTAGATCATTTTATATACATTTCTATGTTAATCTGAAGACCAATTTTAAACATTTCATACATTTCAAAGGCAAATACATCATAATGATGCAAAGAATCATAATACTGTGGGCCTTCTTCTTCTTAGCTTTTGGTATGCTGGATATCAGCTTCTATGCCAAATCCTAAATGATGGGGATCCATCCTTGCCTTGTTAGTGCTTGAACTTAATTATGATTTGTGGGTCTTACGTTTATCCACCTTCTTTGAGAACTGACCAAATGTTATTAATGGGAATAAAATCTGTAGACTTTTTCAGCCATGGGTCCATCAAGGCAATGCTATGATCTTTGATCCACTTTATTATCACTTTTTCCTTGTAAGATGTTGTTTCATTACGCTGGAAAATACACAGATAATCACCAAATTGCACATGGATTGTTAGAAGAAAGGAAGGTTTGATACCATTCTTTTTTCATGGCAGAATTTTGGGCAGGTTTTCCAGATTTTCCAAACAGTTGGAAGGAGGATTCAACAGACAAAATTTGCACACTCCTGCTGTCTAATCCTTCTTTCACACAAGGCAATTGTATAAGTCTTTGCTTCATTGTGTATACATATGCATTCACACCCACTTGTTGCCAATAGTAAGCAAGCTCTGTACTAGTGGCAACACAATTCTGTAAGGCTGAGGCCAGACCATAGCGCGTACAAATGTGTTTCCAGTGTGGCTGGTGTGGCTTCCTTTAACACAAATGAATCTTTAAAGCAATGGTTACCTCTAAAAGTGAACTATTCCTTTAATGTAGTGATTGAAGACCGGGAGGTTAAGGAGCTATGCCTTACCTCTCGTTCTTCCAACAATTCACCAGGAGCGACGGACGAAGAAAGAAGAAACTTACCTTACACACAATCCTCCGCAGCAGCAGTGGAAATTCCTGACCTTTTTGCGTGAACTTTTCCTTTAAACTTGAAGTTCTTAATGATCAGGTAAATGTTTTTTATCGGTGCAGTAGTCTTAAGGCTTATACACATGTCATATGCCATATCATATGGGTGTACCGCCTTTAGCAGCAATTGCCTTGCATTTTAAGGGCCATTTTGATGCAAAGCCATGATGATTTAACACGTTTCTTTGGCATAATATTACCATTGTACACACAGCAGCATTTTCCAGAGACCCCATATGGAGGATCAATATTATTACATGTATGTATGGTGGCGAGCTCCTATTACCTTTGTTCCCATGATACACTAATCATACTTTTAATCATCTTTGCAGGAATTAATTTTTATTGCCTCTTTTATTTTGGATGTGTGAAAAGGTAAATGTTATCTGTGTAGATAATACACATACAATACATACCACAGTGCTGGCAGTATTTGTGTGTGCAGGCCTGCCAAGTTGTATACGTACACATAAGCACACAGCTTAGAGAGAACAATGCATGCGGCTCCCATCACATCCAAATATAGATTGAAGTGGCCATAAAAATGGTTTTAACAAAAGCAGCATTAGTGATTAGCTTTACTAAACTGTGTATAACATTATAATCTTTACATACACTCCAACATTCCCCTTTAAATAGGTTCACTAATGGGAAATGCATTGTACAGATCTGTGCTAAGATTGGGTTCACTTCATTATCCTCCTTCTGCAGCTCTGTACTATTTTGTTTCTGTAAGTGTACCTAAGCTAAGACTGGGCATTTATTGTTACGTGAAGGGCATCGTCACATTAAAACATAAGAAATGCACCTGATTTGGCACACACACCTTACAAACCGGCATGAAAAAGAAATGACAAGAGTGACAACATTGAACACAAATAAACAAAATTATTATTATTGAGGATTTATATAACACCAACATCTTCTGTAGCGCTTTACAGTTACATGTATACATTCACATCATGCTCTGCCCTGAAGAGCTTACAATCTAAGCACATTTATTTGACACATACAAACTTTTAGTATGTCTTTATGATTGTGGGGAAACTGGAGTGCCCGGAGGTAACCCACGCAAGCACGAGGAGAACACACTCCTTTCAGATGTGTCCAAGGGTGGAATTGAACTCAGGACTTCAGCGCTGCAAGGCATCAGTGCTAACCATTGAGCCACCGTGCTGCCCTACATCCTTCTAATGTGAAACTCATATAGTAACCTGTGGCCATATTAAAAACCCACTTTATTGTATTGTCTGCGATACCGTGGGTTTTTGTTACTGTAAGGCTGCAATTGTACATTTACAGCGAACATTCGTTTGTAAATCTATAAACGTTTGTTAGTAGAATCCCATGTGGTAGTAAAATGTGCTATCATACATTTACGATTGCTATGCAGACTAATGATAGCGATTTTAAATTAATGATCGTCATACTAAAAAGCAATACTGCACCTTTATAAATTTGGCCCATGGAGTGTGGAAGTACCCTAGATAGCTATGTCCCTACCTAAACAGAAGGGCACCAAAATAGAAATCTATTAGAATCAGCTGTTGAATGGTGTCTGCTGCATTAAATACATAAACCTCCAAGCTGTACTTTGTACTGAGGTGGCTTAGCAGCCAACTATGGCAGACACTTTGGTCTTTAGGGCTTTTTCCAAAGTTTATGTGAAAACCTAAGTTTGCCATTGATGGGCCTTTGTATAATTTTTCTTACCATCCAAGAGAGTCCGTTATTGTGAAGTGTTGCAAATCCCCTGGGGGTTATTCAATAAAAGTTCTTATCGTTTAAAATGGTGCTAATTTTGCCCCAACCAATCAGATGTTAGCTTTCAAATGTTACGTAAGTTCTGATTGGTTGGGGCAAAATTAGCACCATTTTAAACGATAAGAACTTTTATTGAATCTCCCTGAAATGGTTTTGAAGAAAACTATTGATGCTCACTGTGTTTTTCCCTAGAAGTTTTATTTGTGCCTCTCCAGTATGGGCCAGATTTACTGTTCTCACAATACTGCTGCATCCTATGATTCTAAAGGGTCTCTTGGTTCTAGAAACATATTAACCAACCCATTACTGCTTTACAGTATATCACAGGGGTGAACACACAGCACACACAGGACGTACTGTTGGACGCGTACCAGATGAATGTACACCGGATAGTGAACATTTCCAACCTCAGTCAGGATGAACTGGTGCCCCCTCTGGTTTTGTGCAAACAAGAGTTTTAGCAGCTGCTCTACATAATATTTAAAATGTGAAAAGCGATCAGTTAAGAAAACCATGTAGAAACGCATATAACGTAAAACACATTCTGTCCACGACCCACGACCTCCAACCACGACTGATACACACGACAACTGGCCATTTTGGACAATAATCACGCATGTGTATACGTTCGGTCTGCGGTTGTTCGTTAATCTGCCATGGTGGATTAATGAACAACCTCTGACCGAACGCATACACATGTGTGATTATCGGCCTAAACGGGCGTTCGTTGCGCACGTGAATGCACTCGGGGGGTGCGTACCGTACGTCTTTATGAGCCTTTAATAAGCCCTGAAAAGAGGAAAGACTTGCCCATGTATTTAAATCATTCCTCTTTAAATTTGCACGTGATGGGAATCTCACACACCCCCAAACCAGTTTTATATGAAAATGTGAAACTTCCTATTTGTTTTACACCTGCAAATGTTTATTTTTAATAGAACTTTGTGTATGTATTTGGAGTTTATGTATTACTCAGGGCAAAAGCTCTCCTGATTTGAAGACTCTTCTATCAAAGCCAGACATTGCTACAATGAAAGCCACAAAAAACTGAGTAGAGATGAAGTGAACAGAACTCGTATGTGTCCTTTCAACCTAGATGAGACGGCATCTTTTAATAATAGCGGGCTTTAGAAAAGCACCAAATTTGCATTAAGTGTTTCATCCTTGGAATACAAACTCTGTAAATGAGAATGCAATACAAACAAGAAAAACATTTTTTTTAATTCTATTTTTCCTTTCATATGGATTTGTTCTAAAATGCCTTAAAACGTTTATATATTAAAAAGTGAATCTTTGGAAGTATGAAATGGAATATATAAATTCTGCAGAAAAGGACAAACCGAAATGACTGCAATAGTGAAACATTGGCTCCATCTGGTGGTGAATTGTGGATTTTCACAGACATGGGTAAGTTTAACATGCAAATTTATCTAATAAAGTATCACATGTAATTCGCATATTTCTATGTCATCTGATAGGTAGAACCAGAGCTTCCCCTGCAGACTTTTTATTTTTTTCTACTGATTTGAGACTAAAAAGGTGCAGGGCCGGCCTTAGGATAAATAGCACCCTGAGCAAGATTTGTTACTAACGCCTAGCACCCAACCCCCCCACACAAAAAAACACCCCCTGGGCACACACAACACTTGTGTATAGTTGAATGCTGCTTGCCTTCAAATCAAGAACCCCACCTGCGCTTTCTGTCTTTCAGTATCTTCAGTGCATGCTTGTATATATGGTGCATACATCATTATGTAACAAGTAACGTACTAAATGCACAGACAGAACAGCACAACATACAGACATCTTAAGTAAAGCTTATATGAGTTGGGGCTTAGTATGTGGTGAGGTGCTGATACATATATTTGATCTGGAGGACCATAACTAGAGGGGCTGTGGCACTGATGCACAACTTTGAACTACAGGTCCATGACCTAAGACTCCCAGCTGTCGCCCCCCTGGTAATGCAACCCCTGCAGTCGCACAGGTCACCCATATCAAAGGCCGGCCCTGAAAAGGTGTATATGCACACTAGATATGGGGTGTCCAGCCTGTGTCCCTCCAGATGTTTGCAAACTACAATTCCCTACATGTAGCAGTCAGGGTAGGGTTCCCATATTAGTGAAAAATCAGAGGACATGCAAAATGACTGTCAGAATTAACGCAGTTTAGACGCAATCAGTTTGTAATCAGTGCAAACTTGCTTACTATAATCAGCAGGGAAACCCTAAGCTAGAGAATGCTGGGAGTTGTAGCTAGCAAACAGCTAGAGGGCCACAAGTAATAGCCATTTAAGGATTATGCCCGCATCCCTTTAGGGATGTGTAGGGATACATCGCTTTACATACAAGTGTGCCACGGTCTGCAGCAAGTTTGAGAACAACTACACTAGGCGACATACCTGTTGATGCTCCTGAAACCTTTCAACAAGCTCCTGGGCCAATTGAATTGATCTCAAAATGATTGGTCCAGGCTGGGGAATAGTAGAGGGATGTCACATGTGAGCCAGTTTGACAGTCATATAATAGATTTCTCAAATGCTAAGATTGGGGCAGTGCATGGCCAGTATTTATCAAATTATGAATCAGACTAAGATTAGGGCAGTGCATGACCAGTATTTATCAAATGCTGAATCAGACTAAGACTGGGGCAGTGCATGGCCAGTATTTATCAAATTCTGAATCAGACTAAGATTGGGGCAGTGCATGGCCAGTATTTATCAAATTCTGAATCAGACTAAGATTGGGGCAGTGCATGGCCAGTATTTATCAAATTCTGAATCAGACTAAGATTGGGGCAGTGCATGGCCAGTATTTATCAAATGCTGAATCAGACTAAGGGGGCGATGCAATATTGGGCGCAAAATGCCCAAGTCAGTGTAAAACCCACGCAATCCGATGTATCATCAGGTTACCGTGGGTTTTACACTGAGTTTGCATTGCCTGCGCCATTTCCGAGAATGCTCGGAAATAGCGTGGCGCAGGCGATGCAAAACCGCCCTTAGTAAAGTTTTGCGCTACTATGTAGCGCGAAACTTTACGCCACTGAATAGGAGGCGTCAGCCAGCGCACTTACCTGGCAGAGATCCCGCGATGTACAAAATCTCGCACGGGGATTTTTGCATCGCGGGAACTCGGGCAGGTAAGCTGCGTCGGGAAAAAATATTGCATCGTCCCCTAAGATTGGGGCAGTGCATGGCCAGTATTTATCAAATGCTGAATCAGACTAAGATTGGGGCAGTGCATGGCCAGTATTTATCAAATGCTGAATCAGACTAAGATTGGGGCAGTGCATGGCCAGTATTTATCAAATTCTGAATCAGACTAAGATTGGGGCAGTGCATGGCCAGTATTTATCAAATTCTGAATCAGACTAAGATTGGGGCAGTGCATGGCCAGTATTTATCAAATGCTGAATCAGACAAAGATTGGGGCAGTGTGCAGACAGTATTATGAATGCTGAATCAGACTAAGTTGGGGCAGTGCATGGCCAGTATTTATCAAATTCTAAATCAGACTAAGATTGGGGCAGTGCATGGCCAGTATTTATCAAATTCTGAATCAGACTAAGATTGGGGCAGTGCATGGCCAGTATTTATCAAATTCTGAATCAGATTAAGATTGGGGCAGTGCATGGCCAGTGTTTATCAAATGCTGAATCAGACTAAGATTGGGGCAGTGCATGGCCAGTATTTATCAAATTCTGAATCAGACTAAGATTGGGGCAGTGCATGGCCAGTATTTATCAAATGCTGAATCAGACAAAGATTGGGGCAGTGTGCAGACAGTATTAATGAAATGCTGAATCAGACTAAGATTGGGGCAGTGCATGGCCAGTATTTATCAAATTCTAAATCAGACTAAGATTGGGGCAGTGCATGGCCAGTATTTATCAAATTCTGAATCAGACTAAGATTGGGGCAGTCATGGCCAGTATTTATCAAATCTGAATCAGATTAAGATGGGGCAGTGCATGGCCAGTGTTTATCAAATGCTGAATCAGACTAAGATTGGGGCAGTGCATGGCCAGTATTATCAAATGCTGAATCAGACTAAGATTGGGGCAGTGCATGGCCAGTATTTATCAAATTCTGAATCAGACTAAGATTGGGGCAGTGCATGGCCAGTATTTATCAAATGCTGAATCAGACTAAGATTGGGGCAGTGCATGGCCAGTATTTATCAAATGCTGAATCAGACTAAGATTGGGGCAGTGCATGGCCAGTATTATCAAATGCTGAATCAGACTAAGATTGGGGCAGTGCATGGCCAGTATTTATCAAATGCTGAATCAGACTAAGATTTGGGGCAGTGATCCAGTATTATCAAATGCTGAATCAGACTAAGATTGGGGCAGTGCACGGCCAGCATTAGATATTTTCTCATAGATTTACACTTTTCATCAACTTTCTTTTAAGTATTATCAGCATAATAATGTATCACCTATTTAAATGCAACATCTATATAAACTGCAGGCTGCTAACAGCTGATATACTAACTATTTCTACTTTATGTGTATTTTGCTGGGATTTCATTTCAAACTGAACAATGAAATACACCTTATGCATGTATGTATCGGTTTATTAATTCAGCTACATGAAAAATGGCTCAATAGACATCAATGCAATCTAAAGTACTTAAATACATTGATCAACAGCTGTCAAACATGAATATTTCATACTAACCACATTATCTCTTCAACCAGTGAAATCTGTTTTGCAAGACACTTCTGATTTGTATATTTTACGTCAGAGCTTATTGTTTTTCTTTTCCCTGTGGCATACTTACAAACATTTCCCTTTTAATGGAAGCATGTTTTGTAAAAGGTTTTGGCAGTGAGAAATGCTAAGGTATAGGCAGCCTGGCATCAGGTGTGTTTCATTCAAGGTTGCCATATCAGTGAAACATGTTAGGACATCTATTAAAAACACATGTAGCATTGAGTTGGAATATATGTTCTTTAACTGCAATCAGTGCAGCCCTGCTAATCACATTTATAAAGTGTATCCCTACTAGTCCAAATGATCCGACAATCCAGGTTTCAGTATTCAGTGTGGACTGTTGGAAACGCCAAATCTTTGGCAGCAATTTTTTACACAGCTTTAGGATAAGGCACTGTGCTGGAATGCAATACGTTTGAGACGAGCAAGCATCTGTGCGCATTTCACAAATGTTACCATCCATGCACTGCAATCTGCTCAAAAGTCCACAATCGAAGCACATGCAATCCAGAAAAAATGGTGATGATGTGCTCCATTAGCATAGATTTTCATGTGCAAATGAATTTAAAGCACCCTCCACCCTCAAAAAGACCCTCAACCCACTGCGCATGCTGAGAACATAAATATGAGGATGTTCCGTTATCTGCTCAAGATAGGCAATGCAAAGGGTTATATTTTGATCGCTACTTACTGCTTGACATTTGTTTGGAAATTTGTGATTGGCTGTAGCATCGTCAGGCCGCCCTATGCATGGGCTGTCTAGGGTCCTGAATAATGGGAAATACTAATTTGATAGTGTGCCTAATACAAAACAGTTACATCTAATATGATCGTTTATGTTTTTAATGTTTATTTATAAAGCGCCACTTGGTAAACAGCACTGTCCATTATAAAAATACAAAGTATACAGAAGTGCAAGCAATTATAAAGAGAAATAATGACATAAGTAATAAAAAACAGGATAATAAAATACATATAATGTATATTCATTTATAATTTATTCAAAATGTTGTCTACCATGAAACATTAGATGTGAGGTCCCTGCCTTGTTCTTTATCATCATTAATACTAAAGGTGAAAAACCAGAACACATTTGGTCTTGGGACAAGTCAGTATTGGTAGTAAAGCCTACCAAGAGTTATGGGGCATGGGCTAGTTGGATGCCCTCTACCATTAATAAATGCCTCCAAGTTCTAGACATTAGAGAGGTCTAAAGGTGGCTTATACATGCGATCCCTATCGCATTGTGGTAACAGATCACATCGGTATCTGTCAGCACACACGGATCCAACCGATTGCCCATACGTGGTATGGGATCAGCCAGCCGTGCTGCCATACACGGAGCGATAATATAAGGTCCCTTTACTTGAAGTAAAGGGAGCCAATACCTACTGGTAGAAATTTTCTCTGTAATGTGTTACCATTATCTGTGATCACTGGCTGGTTGTGTTTAATGCTCCCAATCAGACCTGGTTTTCTAGAATTTGTATGACAATTATGTATTTCCTATTTACAATGTTCTTTTCTAATTGCAAGTGCTTTGAAAAACTGAGTCTTGAAGGCAATGAATGGACAAATATCTCAGGTATAATAAAAATTAACAAGAAATGTCTTTGTGCTCAGAGCATTGGTAAATCAAGGCCAATTTGTGACTAGACTGTACAGATTTCTCCTTTCCTCTTGTTTTCTCTTCTGTGCATTTTTATTCTTCATTTCCCTTAATATTCTCCTTGTTACTTGTGCCTGATGTCCTGGTCTTTTTCAACTTCTCCCTCCTTCTCTTCTCTCTCCGCTCCTTTCCTCTCGTTCTCCCCCCAACCTCTCCTTGTTATTTCAGTGGATTAAGTACATACAGTTTATAAATCAGGCAAATGTTCCCTAATAAGCCTGCACATAATAGACTTGGCTAGTTTTTAATATTTCTCTTAAGTGGACCCATATGGAAATAAAGCTAGAGGGCCTTATATATTTATATTTTATGATTGCGACATATTTTACAAGTGCCTTATTTCAGATTGGCATGTTTATTAACCTTCTAGTGGTCAGGGCCTGCATTAGGGGAAAAGAGGCCAATAACAAATACAGTAAGGGGGGACATTGTGGTTCTACAGAGACCGTACGTTCCTGAGATTAAAATATTTAACAGTTATTGTACCGACCAATAAAAAAGGGTTTACCAGCTTTTGACTATAATATTTAATATGTATTTGGTATGGGACACAGACATGTTGAGAACCTACTGGATGACCACAGGATCTCACCCTGCCCCCACTCACTCCTACATGATGTAGACCTTTCCAGTGACTGTGACTGGCCCTCTAGCAATCTAGAATTAGGTACAGCCCAGCTGGCTGAGTTTCACTCTGCTTCCCCTTTTGATCAATGAAACCTAATTCCACCGCTTGATTTTTTTCCCTTCTTTTTAATAGAAAAGCCCGTTAAGAAATAGACCGCATCATACAGGTTTCATGTCATAATGCCAGAAGCAAATAACCTACCACAAAGCACTGAGATTGAAGTAATTAAGTGATGGTCTGTTGAACAAAAGTACTTGTGTTCTTAAAGGGGAAGTTGGCCTTCAGGCAACATCAGTAACTAAAAAGTGTTTGGAATTGGTGTTAATTATTTTTGTTCTTGGTTTACTTTTTCATGTTATTATGTTCCTGCCGACAAATGTCCCTTGCTCAAATGTTTTCCAGTTGTTAGGGTCATTGTTCAAATCATATTGTTTCAATGTACCCTGGAGACTCAGGCAGGGACAGTAATGGGTAACTAAAGCAACCAACGTTATCATTATTTAAGTAATGAATTTAAAATATAAAGATCAGATCTGAATTTTCCAAAAAACTAACAAATACTTTAAATTATTTAATAAAGACTTTCTAAATAAAGGTACAATTAGAAACAGTAGATCAATACTTTATTTTTGCATATTCCTGTCTAACATATAGAAACAGGAATCTGCTGAAAATGTGTTAATAGAATGGTGAATAAAATGGTGAATAGAATGGTGAATAAAATAGTGAATAGAAAGGTGAATTTAAATGTGAATAAGATGGTGAATTTAATGGTGAATAAGATGGTGATAGAATGGTGAAAATGGTGAAAAATGGTGAATAGAATGGTGAATAAAATAGTGAATAGAATGGTGAATTTAAATGTGAATAAGATGGTGAATTTAATGTTGAATAAGATGGTGAATAGCATGGTGAATAAATGGTGAAAAAATGGTGAATAGAAAGGTGAATAGAATGGTGAATAAAATGGTGAGTAGAATGATAAATATATTGGTGAATGATAATTATATGTTACTCAGGGTCCCCCAAAAGCTAGGTTATGTGTTTCTAAAACTTTAAATACCGTATATACTCGGTATAAACCGAGTTTTCAGGCTGAAAAATCAGCCTGAAAACTTGGACTCGGTTTATACTCGAGTCACAGCTTACCTTACCATTGGCAGCCGCATGATTTCTCTGCACTGGCGCGCCGGCCTGACATCACAGCCCGGCACCAAGCCCGGCGCCGGGCAGTGACGTCAGCCGGCGCGCCAGTGCAGAGAAAGATCGTGCAGCTGCCGGAAGCAGAGGAGACTTCAATGCTTCTTCAATGCTGGCCCTTGCTGGATGGAGAAGAGCCACAGGGAGAAGAGCCCACAGGTACTGAACTGGGTGGGACGGGGAGGGTGAGGGTGGCATTCAAGATGTTGGGAACTACAACTCCCAGCATGCTTTATTAGCTGGGAGTTGTAGTTTCCAAAAATCTTGAATGCCAAGTGAGGGTGGCATCAAGATGTTTGGAAACTACAACTCCCAGCTAATAAAGCATGCTGGGAGTTGTAGTTCCCAAACATCTTGAATGCGACCCTCACTTGGAATTAAGATGTTTGGAAAACACACTCCCAGCTAATTAAGCATGCTGGGAGTTGTAGTTTCCAAACATCTTGAATGCCACCTCACTTGGCATTCAAGATGTTTGGAAACTACAACCCCAGCATGCTTTATTAGCTGGGAGTTGTAGTTTCCAAACACCTTGAATGCCAAGTTTCTACCCTCGGGTTATACTCGAGTCAACAACTTATTGGATTTTTAGCTGAAATTGGGTACCTCGGTTTATACTCCGGTCGGTTTATACTCGAGTATATACGGTAATGCTCCCAGTGAGCAATCATCCTTACAAGTCTACGATCCACTGCCACTTGCTCCTTCTCCGCTGCTGCTGCTATGTGCCTTTTCTGATCACGAGCAGCAACAGAAGAGGCTTGTCCGGGAATGGCAGTCAGCCTCTGGGAACATTATTTTAAGTTTTTAGCTTTTGGGGGGCTCTGAATTCTATTAAATGTTTTTATTAGGGGTGGATATACCCTTTAACTCCATAAGGCCCAATGAACAAAAAAGGGGCCTGTATGTGAAGTTTGTCATTCATCTAGGTAATGATACAGTATATTAGTGGTATTCAGTTTCATCAACTGGACATGAAATTTAGTTCTTGAAGTCCAATTGATCTCAGGCTACTGTTCGTCATTCATGTCATGTTTTTCTAGTAGCTCTAGATGTTTTGCAGCTAGGAAAACATTGCATACAGCATTTTCCTAGCAGCAAGGCTGAGATACCGCCATTGACAACGCGATGTTAGTGTGAAAGTAGCCTAACTTAATACCACAGATAAAAAGAAAGGGGTTGTTATTTCTATCCAAACGACTGTCCGCCGTGATATTTCATTGAGCCAGGCCAAAATCTTAATCAAATACAAGTTCAAATGGACCTGTTGGTAAATTGAATCCGATCAGTCACATAGAAATGACAGCAGTGTCACAGTTTTTTTCCTCAAATTCCTCAAAGGCGAATATCGATCATTGTAAAATAACGATAGTCGTGTAAAATAACAATCACTTGGAAAATAACAGCCATTTGTTATCTATTCAAATACTCAATTTAATCACTACCATTTGTGCAAAAGCTGGAATTAATAGTTTTCCTGCATTTATCACTAATCAGATCATATTTTTTACAATAAAAGCTCATTCCAGCCTATAGCCATTTTTGTACTTTACATGATTTGACTTGACAATGTCTTTGTCATGTCAATTTCAGGAATAATACAGGAGCTCTCTCTGATTGCTCAGCCCTCGCCATCTTGTGACAACCAGACACATATTAGACTGCATTAACCTGAAAACATTAGAGAAAAATCTATATTTCTACCTATTTAACTGGCTCGGAATTTCTGCATTTCAAGCTGGATAACAGTTCATAAAAAGAATTTTAAACAGCTATAAAAATATTTCAGATTACATTTAATGTACAATTGAATTTTATTAGATATGTGCTTCGCATTAAAATGCAACCTAGAGAGACTGCCGTACAGTTGCTGTTAACTATGAATAGGATAAGGAAAAGAAAAAGAAGCCAAACAAAAAATATATATATTTAAAATAACAAATAGGATTAGTTTTGTTTTGAAGTAGAATATCTGTTTTTTGGGTTTTTTTAAAAATAAATAATACAAATACATTAAGGATATATTTTATAGTATACAAATGTTTGGTGTAGGTCAATTGCTCTTAAGCATTTTATGTAACACCATTTTAAACAGTTAACATGTGTTTTTATAATACCCTGAACCACATCTAACAGGAATGAATGAAACTTTGCTGAAGAACTTGAAATGGCATATGTGTCAGATTAATATGTACTTGGATAAAGATAAAGTTTTGGTTTAATCAGCAGCCGCTGCTCAAAATTGGGATCAGCGTGCAGTTCTGTCTTTTTTATCGAAGCAAACTTGCTTAAGGAAACAGACTTATTACAGTTTGATAACATGGGTGTGTTAAATCTCATAAAAAAAGCTGCCCTAACTAATCCCAGTATGTACAAGTGTGAAATAGCTGGCCTTTATAACTTTATTTTACAACTATGTTATAATATACCAATACTGCATGGTATTTACAACACTTAGACTTAAGTGCGATTTTGACAAAAAAGGAACAAAAATGGTGATCGTATGCGTTCTAAAATCGCAACGTATCACAGCGTACAGTGGGACCTACTTCCCGCGATTTACATTATACATAAATTGCCACTGCGGATCGTAAAATGTAAACGGATCGCAAAACGCAGAAAAAATGCTCTAGTGTGGCCTAGCCCTAACAGAATGATGCAGTAACCTTCCACATTCCTGCAAGGTACTAATCACTTTACATCTGCCAGTACTTTGGGGGAATGTGGAAGATAACACTGAATTTGCCTCCCCTGTGCTTAAATTTATTTGCATGGGGTGCGCTGCACAGTTTCTAAAAATATTTGTTGTCAAATTTATGGCAAGAAATCTCTTTTATTATGGTATCTAAAGAATGCAATTACATTTGATATAAGGAATGGAGACTTCTGGGTAATTTCCATTTTCCATGGTAGACCTCAGGAAATGCTATACCTACTAAAAGGTTTTAACAACATTCAACGAGCTAAATGCAAAACTAGAGATCCAGCCACAAACCGGTTTCGGCTTCAGTGTAGCGCAGGCCTCAGGTTTTGCAGTGTGAGACGCTTATAGACAGACGTCACTAATACATTAAATAAAATAGGGAGGGAATAAGGCATTACAGCTCCCCTTTAGCATATGCAAATAAGGAACTGAGACTTCTGGATAATTTTCATGTTTCCATGGTAGCCCTTAGGAAATGCTATACCTATTAAAAGGTTTTTACAGCATTCCATTACCACAGATGATGGCTGAATAATGCCGAAACCAGTCTGTGCTGGCTCTCTGGTTTGCATTTAGCTTGCGGAATGCTGTTTTAAATCCCAAATCTATGTATTTCTATAAATATATTGATATGTGCAGGGCTGGCTTACCCGTTAGGCAATAGACACAACCTTGGAGGCACCTGTGGTTAAAGAAAAGGCTGATAAACTCTCTCCCTTTTTGATTCCCTACTGTTGGTATTTTAATTTACATTACATGGGGTTTTAAATAACCTGTGTCTGGGCAGGGTGTTGGATTATGGGCACCAATAGTCTCCAAAGGGGACAATCTGGCTCAGAATATGTACATTTGATCATTTTAAGATTGACACTTGTGTAAAAAATGAAAATAATAAGTTGCATATTGACAAGACACAAATCCCATATTGGGACCACCTCATATTCATTTTTTAACATATATTTTATAATGTCATCTTCTTCTGCTCTGGTCTCCATACTGTATATACTCGAGTATAAACCGAGTTTTTCAGGCTGAAAAATCAGCCTGAAAACTTGACTCGGTTTATACTCGAGTCAGTAGCTTACCTGAGCATTCCGGCAGCCGCACGATCTTTCTGTGTACTGGCGCCGGCCTGACGTCACTGCCCGGCGCCAGCCCCAGCGCGGGCAGTGACGTCAGCCGGCGCGCCAGTACTGGAATGAGGCGCGGCTGCCGGAATGCTCAGGATACAGCTAAGGATACCGTACCTGCCAGGAGCCCTTGGATGGAGGAAGCCCTTGGATGGAGGAAGCCCTTGGATGGAGGAGAGCCCACAGGGAGAAGAGCCCACAGGAAAACTAAACTGGGTGGGAGGTTGGGGGGCATTCAAGATGTTTGGGAACTACAACTCCCAGCATGCTTTATTAGCTGGGAGTTGTAGTTTCCAAACATCTTGAATGCCAAGTGAGGGTGGCATTCAAGATGTTTGGAAACTACAAACTCCCAGCTAATAAAGCATGCTGGGAGTTGTAGTTTCCAAACTTCTTGAATGCCAAGTGAGGGTGGCATTCAAGTGTTTGGAAAACTACAACTCCCAGCATGCTTTATTAGCTGGGTTGTCGTTTCCAAACATCTTGAATGCCAAATTTCTACCCTCGGTTATACTCGAGTCAAACAAACTTTTATTAGGATTTTTAGGTGAAATTGGGTGCCTCGGTTTATACTCGGGTCGGTTTATACTCGAGTATATATGGTATGTACTTTGCAGGTTATTCTGGAACTCTCATACGGCTCATATCATAGACTAGCACACATGTACATTCTAAATAATATTCATTAATCACAACCATTTAATAGCGAAATTGGAAATTATTCCTGTTGTGTAAAAAATGTGTGCAAAAAATGAATTTATTTAAGTCTACGCACAGTATCAAATTTCATGTGGGCAGAAACCTCCCCAAAGAATTGAAACTGTAATACTCCCACATGTGCACATTCCGGGGGGTGTTCTGCCTTCATATACAATTTGTTATTGGGAGTGGACATCCCCTTTAAAGTATGTAGGGGTTATTCAATAAAAGTTCTTATCGTTTAAAATGGTGCTAATTTTGCCCCAACCAATCAGTATCTTTGATGTAACATTTGAAAGCTAACAACTGATGGTTGGGGCAAATTAGCACCATTTTAAACGATAAGAACTTTTATTGAATAACCCCTACATACTTTAAAGGGATGTCCACTCCACTAACAATATTGTATATGAAGGCAAACACCCCCCGGAATGTGCACATGTGGGAGTATTACAGTTTCAATTCTTTGGGGAGGTTTCTGCCCACAGAAATTTGATACTGTGCGTAGACTTAAATAAATTCATTTTTTGCACACATTTTTTACACAACAGAATAATTCCAATTTCGCTATTAAATGGTTGTGATTAATGAATATTATTTAGAATGTACATGTGTGCTAGTCTATGATATGAGCTATGAGAGTTCCAGAAACCGCAAAGTACATACCATATACTCGAGTATAAACCGACCCAGTATAAACCGAGGCACCCAATTCACCTAAAAATCCTAATAAAAGTTGTTGACTCGAGTATAAACCGAGGGTAGAAATTTGGCATTCAAGATGTTTGGAAACGACAACCCAGCTAATAAAGCATGCTGGGAGTTGTAGTTTCCAAACACTTGAATGCCACCCTCACTTGGCATTCAAGAAGTTTGGAAACTACAACTCCCAGCATGCTTTATTAGCTGGGATTTGTAGTTTCCAAACATCTTGAATGCCACCCTCACTTGGCATTCAAGATGTTTGGAAACTACAACTCCCAGCTAATAAAGCATGCTGGGAGTTGTAGTTCCCAAACATCTTGAATGCCCCCCACCTCCCACCCAGTTTAGTTTTTCCTGTGGGCTCTTCTCCCTGTGGGCTCTCCTCCATCCAAGGGCTTCCTCCATCCAAGGGCTTCCTCCATCCAAGGGCTCCTGGCAGGTACGGTATCCTTAGCTGTATCCTGAGCATTCCGGCAGCCGCGCCTCATTCCAGTACTGGCGCGCCGGCTGACGTCACTGCCCGCGCTGGGGCTGGCGCCGGGCAGTGACGTCAGGCCGGCGCGCAGTACACAGAAAGATCGTGCGGCTGCCGAATGCTCAGGTAAGCTACTGACTCGAGTATAAACCGAGTCAAGTTTTCAGGCTGATTTTTCAGCCTGAAAAACTCGGTTTATACTCGAGTATATACAGTATGGAGACCCAGAGCAGACAGAAGATGACATATAAAATATATGTTAAAAAATGAATATGATGGTTCCCAATATGGATTTGTGTCTTGTCAATATGCAACTTATTATTTTCATTTTTTACACAAGTGTCAATCTTAAAAATCAAATGTACATATTCTGAGCCAGATTGTCCCCTTTGGAGACTATTGGTGCCCATAATCCAACACCCTGCCCAGACACAGGTTATTTAAACCCCATGTAATGTAAATTAAAATACCAACAGTAGGGAATCAAAAGGGAGAGAGTTTATCACCTTTTCTTTAACCACAGGTGCCTCCAAGGTTGTGTCTATTGCCTAACGGGTAAGCCAGCCCTGCACATATCAATATATTTATAGAAATACATAGATTTGGATTTAACAAGCATTCCGCAAGCTAAATGCAAACCAGAGAGCAGCACAGACTGGTTTCGGCATTATTCAGCCATCATCTGTGGTATGGAATCTGTAAAAACCTTTTATATGATAGCATTTCCTAGGCTACCATGGAAACATGAAAATTATCCAGAGTCTCAGTTCCTTATTTGCATATGCTAAAGGGGAGCTGTATGCCTTATTCCCTCCCTATTTTATTTAATGTATTAGTGACGTCTGTCTATAGCGTCTCACACTGCAACCTGAGGCCTGCGCTACACTGAAGCCAACCGGTTTGTGGCTGGATCTCTAGTTTTGCATTTAGCTCGTTGAATTGTTGTTAAAACCTTTTAGTAGGTATAGCATTTCCTGAGGTCTACCATGGAAAATGGAAATTACCCAGAAGTCTCCATTCCTTATATCAATGTAATTGCATTCTTTAGATACCATAAATAAAGAGATTTCTTGCCATAATTTGACACCAAATATTTTTAGAAACTGTGCAGCGCACCCATGCAAATAAATTTAAGCACAGGGAGGCAAATTCAGTGTTATCTTCCACATTCCCCCAAAGTACTGGCAGATGTAAAGTGATTAGTACCTTGCAGGATGTGGAAGGTTACTGCACATTCTGTTAGGCTAGGCACACTAGACATTTTTTCTGCTTTTTGCGATCCGTTTACATTTTCATCCGCAGTGGCAATTTATGTATAATGTAAATCGCGGGAAGTAGGTCCCACTGTACGCTGTGATACTTTGCGATTTTAGAACGCATACGTCACCATTTGTTTCTTTTTTGTCAAAATCGCACTTAAGTCTAAGTGTTGTAAATACCATCAGTATTGGTATATTATACATAGTTGTAAAATAAAGTTATAAAGGCCAGCTATTTCACACTTGTACATACTGGGATTAGTTAGGGCAGCTTTTTTTATGAATTTCACACCACCCATGTTATCAAACTGTAATAAGTCTGTTTCCTTAAGCAAGTTTGCTTCTGATAAAAAAGACAGAACTGCACGCTGATCCCAATTTTGAGCAGCGGCTGCTGATTAAACCAAAACTTTATCTTTATCCAAGTACATATTAATCTGACACATATGCCATTTCAAGTGTTTACAGCAAAGTTTCATTCATTCCTGTTAGATGTGGTTCAGGGTATTAATAAAACACATGTTAACTGTTTAAAATGGTGTTACATAAAATGCTTAAGAGCAATTGACCTACACCAAACATTTGTATACTATAAAATATTCCTTAATGTATTTGTATTATTTATTTTTAAAAAAACCCAAAACCAGATATTCTACTTCAAAACAAACTAATCCTATTTGTTATTTTAAATATATATATTTTTTTTTGGCTTCTTTTTCTTTTCCTTATCTATTCATAGTTAACAGCAACTGTACGGCAGTCTCTCTAGGTTGCATTTTATGCGAAGCACATATCTAATAAAATTCAATTGTACATTAAATGTAATCTGAAATATTTTTATAGCTGTTTAAAATTCTTTTTATGAACTGTTATCCAGCTTGAAATGCAGAAATTCCGACCGTTAAATAGGTAGAAATATAGATTTTTCTCTAATTTTTCAGTAATGCAGTCTAATATGTGTCTGGTTGTCACAAGTGGCGAGGCTGAGCAATCAGAGAGAGCTCCTGTATTATTCCTGAAATTGACATGACAAAGACATTGTCAAGTCAAATCATGTAAAGTACAAAAAATGGCTATAGGCTGGAATAGCTTTATTGTAAAAATATGATCTGATTAGTGATAAATGCAGGAAAACTATTAATTCCAGCTTTTGCACAAAATGGTAGTGATTAAATTGAGTATTTGAATAGATAAACAAATGGCTGTTATTTTCCAAGTGATTGTTATTTTACACGACTATCGTTATTTAACAATGATCGATATTCCCTTTGAGGAATTTGAGGAAAAAAACTGTGACCACTGCTGTCATTTCTATGTGACTGATCGGATTCATTTACCAACAGGTCCATTTGAACTTGTATTTGATTAAGATTTTGGCCTGGCTCAATGAAATATCACGGCGGACAGTCGTTTGGATAGAAATAACAACCCCTTTCTTTTTATCTGTGGTATTAAGTTAGGCTACTTTCACACTAACATCGCGTTGTCAATGGCGTGTATCTCAGCCTTGCTGCTAGGAAATGCTGTATGCAATGTTTTCCTAGCTGCAAACATCTAGAGCTACAGAAAAACATGACATGAATGACAACAGTAGCCTGAGATCAATTGGACTTCAAGAACTAAATTTCATGTCCAGTTGATGAAACTGAATACCACTAATATACTGTATCATTACCTAGATGAATGACAAACTTCACAACAGGCCCCTTTTTTTGTCATTGGGCCTTATGGAGTTAAAGGGTATATCCACCCCTAATAAAAACATTTAATAGAATTCAGAGCCCCCCAAAGCTAAAAACTTAAAATAGTTCCCAGAGGCTGACTGCCATTCCCGGACAAGCCTCTTCTGTTGCTGCTCGTGATCAGAAAAGGCACATAGCAGCAGCAGCGGAGAAGGAGCAAGTGGCAGTGGATCGTAGACTTGTAAGGATGATGGCTCACTGGGAGCCTTACTATATACTCGAGTATAAACCGACCGGAGTATAACCGAGGTACCCATTTCAGCTAAAAATCCTAATAAAGTTGTTGACTCGAGTATAAACCGAGGGTAGAAACTTGGCATTCAAGGTGTTTGGAAACTACAACTCCCAGCTAAATAAGCATGCTGGAGTTGTAGTTTCCAAACATCTTGAATGCCAAGTGAGGGTGGCATTCAGAATGTTTGGAAACTACAACTCCCAGCATGCTTTATATGCTGGGATTTGTAGTTTCCAAACATCTTAAATTCCAAGTGAGGGTCGCATTCAAGATGTTTGGGAACTACAACTCCCAGCATGCTTATTAGCTGGGAGTTGTAGTTTCCAAACATCTTGAATCCCACCCTCACTTGGCATTCAAGATGTTTGGAAACTACAACTCCCAGCTATAAAGCATGCTGGGAGTTGTAGTTCCCAAACATCTTGAATGCCACCCTCACCCTCCCCGTCCCACCCAGTTCAGTACCTGTGGGCTCTTCTCCCTGTGGGCTCTTCTCCATCCAAGCAAGGGCCAGCATGAGAAGAAGCATTGAAGTCTCCTCTGCATTCCGGCAGCTGCACGATCTTTCTCTGCACTGGCGCGCCGGCTGACGTCACTGCCCGGCGCCGGCTTGGTGCGGGCTGTGATGTCAGGCCGGCGCGCCAGTGCAGAGAAAGATCATGCGGCTGCCGGAATGGTAAGGTAAGCTGTGACTCGATAAAACCGATTCCAAGTTCAGCTGATTTTTCAGCCTGAAAAACTCGGTTTATACTCGAGTATATACGTATTTAAAGTTTAAGAAACACATAACCTAGCTTTTGGGGGACCCGGAGTAACAATAATTCTATTCACCAATATATTTATCATTCTACTCACCATTTTATCACCATTCTATTCACCTTTCTATCACCCATTTTTTCACCATTTATTCACCATGCTATTCACCATCTATTCAACATTAATCACCATTTACACTTAATTCACCATTCTATTCACTATTATTTCACCATTCTTCACCATTTTTCACCATTTATTCACCATGCTATTCACCATCTTATTCCCATTAAATTCACCATCTTATTCACATTTAATTCACCTTTCTATTCACTATTTATTCACCATTCTATTCACATTTATTCACCATTCTATTAACACTTTATCAGCAGATTCTGTTTCTATATGTTAGACGGAATATGCAAAAATAAAGTATTGATCTACTGTTTCTAATTGTACCTTTATTTAGAAAGTCTTATTAAATAATTTAAAGTATTGTTAGTTTTTTGGAAAATTCAGATCTGATCTTTATATTTTAAATTCATTACTTAAATAATGATAACGTTGGTTGCTTTAGTTACCCATTACTGTCCCTGCCTGAGTCTCCAGGGTACATTGAAACAATATGATTGAACAATGACCCTAACAACTGGAAAACATTTGAGCAAGGGACATTTGTCGCAGGAACATAATAACATGAAAATAACCAAGAACAAAAATAATTAACACCAATTCCAAACACTTTTTAGTTACTGATGTTGCCTGAAGGCCAACTTCCCCTTTAAGAACACAAGTACTTTTGTTCAACAGACCATCACTTAATTACTTCAATCTCAGTGCTTGTGGTAGGTATTTGCTTCTGGCATTATGACATGAAACCTATATGCGTGCTATTTCTAACGGGCTTTTCTATTAAAAGAAGGGAAAAATCAAGCGGTGGAATAATAGGTTTCATGATCAAAAGGGGAAGCAGAGTGAAACTCAGCCAGGCTGGGCTGTACCTAATTCTAGATTGCTAGAGGGCCAGTCACAGTCACTGGAAAGGTCTACATCATGTAGGAGTTGGTGGGAGGGTGAGATCCTGTGGTTCATCCAGTAGGTTCTCAACTGTCTGTGTCCCATACCAAATACATATTAAATATTATAGTCAAAAGCTGGTAAACCCTTTTTTATTGGTCGGTACAATAACTGTTAAATATTTTAATCTCAGGAACGTACGGTCTGCTGTAGAACCACAATGTCCCCCCTTACTGTATTTTGTTATTGGCCTCTTTTCCCCTAATGCAGGCCCTGACCACTAGAAGGGGTTAATAAACATGCCAATCTGAAATAAGGCACTTGTAAAATATGTCGCAATCATAAAATATAATATATAAGGCCCTCTAGCTTTATTTCCATATGGGTCCACTTAAGAGAAATTAAAAACTAGCCAGTCTATTATGTGGCAGGCTTATTAGGGAACATTTGCCTGATTTATAAACTGTATGTACTTAATCCACTGAAATAACAAGAGAGGTTGGGGGGAGAACGAGAGGAAAGGAGCGGAGAGAGAAGAGAAGGAGGAGAAGTTGAAAAAGACCAGGACATCAGGCACAAGTAACAAGGAGAATATTAAGGGAAATGAAGAATAAAAATGCACAGAAGAGAAAACAAGAGGAAAGGAGAAATCTGTACAGTCTAGTCAATAAATTGGCCTTGATTTACCAAGTGCTCTGAGCACAAAGACATTTTCTTGTTAATTTTTATTATACCTGAGATATTTGTCCATTCATTGCCTTCAAGACTCAGTTTTTCAAAGCACATTGCAATTAGAAAAGAACAATGTAAAATAGGAAATACATAATTGTCATACAAATTCTAGAAAACCCAGGTCTGATTGGGAGCATTAACACAACCAGCCAGTGATCTACAGATAATGGTAACACTTACAGAGAAATTTCTACCATTAGGTATTGGCTCCCTTTACTTCAAGTAAAGGGCCTTATATTATCGCTCCGTGTTGGCAGCACGGCTGGCTGATCCCATACCACGTATGGGCAATCGGTTGGATCCGTGTTTGCTGACAGATACCGATTTGATCTGTTACCACAATGCATAGGGATCGCATGTTAAGCCACCTTTAGACCTCTCTAATGTCTAGAACTTGGAGGCATATTAATGGTAGAGGGCATCCAACTAGCCATGCCCCATAACTCTTGGTAGGCTTTACTACCAATACTGACTTGTCCCAAGACCAAATGTGTTCTGGTTTTTCACTTATGTATTAATGATGATAAGAACAAGGCAGGGACCTCACATCTAATGTTTCATGGTAGACAACATTTGTATAAATTATAAATGAATTACATTAATGTATTTTTATTATACTGTTTTTTATTACTTATGTCATTATTTCCTTCTTATAATTGCTTGCACTTCTGTATACTTTGTATTTTTATAATGGACATGCTGTTTACCAAGTGGCGCTTTATAAATAAACATTAAAAACATAAACGATCATATTAGATTAACTTTTTTGTATTAGGCACACTATCAAATTAGTATTTCCCATTATTCAGGACCCTAAGACAGCCCATGCATAGGGCGGCTGCACGATGCTACAGCCAATCACAAATTTCCAAACAAATGTCAAGCAGTAAGTAGCGATCAAAATATAACCCTTTGCATTGCCTATCTTGAGCAGATAACGGAACATCCTCATATTTATGTTCTCAAGCATGCGCAGTGGGTTGAGGGTCTTTTTGAGGGTGGAGGGTGCTTTCAATTCATTTGCACATGAAAATCTATGCTAATGGAGCACATGCGATCACCATTTTTTCTGGATTGCATGTGCTTCGATTGTGGACTTTTGAGCAGATTGCAGTGCAATGGATGGTAACATTTGTGAAATGCGCACAGATGCTTGCTCGCTTCTCAAACGTATTGCATTCCAGCACAGTGGCCTTATCCTAAAGCTGTGTAAAAAATTGCTGCACATCAGATTTGGCGTTTCCAACAGTCCACACTGAATACTGAAACCTGGATTGTCGGATCATTTGGACTAGTAGGATACACTTTATAAGTGATTACGCAGGGCTGCACTGATTGCAGTTAAGAACATATATTCCAACTCAATGCTACATGTGTTTTTAATAGATGTCCTAACATGTTTCACTGATATGGCAACCTTGAATGAACCACACCTGATGCCAGGCTGCCTATACCTAGCATTCTCCTGCCAAACCTTTACAAAACATGCTTCCATTAAAAGGGAAATGTTTGTAAGTATGCCACAGGGAAAAGAAAAACAATAAGCTCTGACGTAAATATACAATCAGAAGTGTCTTGCAAAACAGATTTCACTGGTTGAGTATGTGGTTAGTATGTTTCTTTTTTCGACGCTGTTGTCTGTTTTGTTTTCTTGCATTGTGTCTTTTGAGCCTTTTTCTGTGCTGAATTAATTCGTCCATCTGCTTGTGTATTTCTTGTTCAGTTTGAAATGAAACCCAGCAAAATACACATAAAGTAGAATAGTTAGTAATCAGCTGTTAGCAGCCTGCAGTTTAATAGTGTTGCATTTAAATAGGTGATACATTATTATGCTGATAATACTTAAAAGAAAGTTGATGAAAAGTGTAAATCTATGAGAAAATATCTAATGCTGGCCGTGCACTGCCCCAATCTTAGTCTGATTCAGCATTTGATAAATACTGGCCATGCACTGCCCCAATCTTAGTCTGATTCAGCATTTGATAAATACTGGCCATGCACTGCCCCAATCTTAGTCTGATTCAGCATTTGATAAATACTGGCCATGCACTGCCCAATCTTAGTCTGATTCAGCATTTGATAAATACTGGCCATGCAACTGCCCCAATCTTAGTCTGATTCAGCATTTGATAAATACTGGCCAGCACTGCCCCAATCTTAGTCTGATTCAGAATTGATAAATACTGGCCATGCACTGCCCCAATCTTGTCTGATTCAGCATTTGATAAATACTGCCATGCACTGCCCCAATCTTAGTCGATTCAGCATTTGATAAACACTGGCCATGCACTGCCCCAATCTTAATCTGATTCAGAATTGGATAAATACTGGCCATGCACTGCCCAATCTTAGTCTGATTCAGAATTTGATAATACTGGCCATGCCTGCCCCAATCTTAGTCTGATTTAGAATTTGATAAATACTGGCCATGCACTGCCCCAATCTTAGTCTGATTCACATTTCATTAATACTGTCTGCCCACTGCCCCAATCTTTGTCTGTTCAGCATTTTGATAAATCCTGGCATGCACTGCCCCAATCTTAGTCTGATTCAGAATTTGATAATACTGCCATGCACTGCCCCATCTTAGTCTGATTCAGCATTTGAATAACACGGCCTGCACTGCCCCCCCAATCTTAATCTGATTCAGAATTTGATAAATACTGGGCCATGCCTGCCCAATCTTAGTCTGATTCAGAATTTGATAAATACGGGCCATGCACTGCCCAATCTTAGTCTGATTTAGAATTTGATAATACTGGCCATGCACTGCCCAATCTTAGTCGATTCAGCATTTCATTATACTGTCTGCACACTGCCCCAATCTTTGTCTGATTCAGCATTTGATAAATACTGGCCATGCACTGCCCCAATCTTAGTCTGATTCAGAATTTGATAAATACTGGCCATGCACTGCCCCAATCTTAGTCTATTCAGAATTTGATAATACTGGCCTGCACTGCCCCAATCTTGTCTGATTCAGAATTTGATAAATACTGGCCATGCACTGCCCCAA
This sequence comes from Hymenochirus boettgeri, assembly GCA_019447015.1. Lineage (NCBI taxonomy): Eukaryota > Metazoa > Chordata > Amphibia > Anura > Pipidae > Hymenochirus > Hymenochirus boettgeri. Next base: position 274,307,965 of record CM033469.1, on the reverse strand, counting down.
TCTAGTCTGATTCGCATTTGATAAATACTGCCATGCACTGCCCCAATTTAGTCTGATTGCATTTGATAAATACTGGCCATGCCTGCCCCAATCTTAGGGGACGATGCAATATTTTTTCCCGACGCAGCTTACCTGCCCGAGTTCCCGCGATGCAAAATCCCCTTGCGAGATTTTTGTACATCGCGGGATCTCTGCCAGGTAGTGCGCTGGCTGACGCCTCCTATCAGTGGCGTAAAGTTTCGCGCTACATAGTAGCGCAAAACTTTACTAGGGCGGTTTTGCATCGCCTCGCCACGCTATTTCCGAGCATTCTCGAAATGGCGGCAGGCAATGCAAACTCATTTAAAACCCACGGTAACCTGATGATACATCGGATTGCGTGGGTTTTACACTGACTTGGCATTTGGCGCCCAATATTGCATCGCCCCCTTAGTCTGATTCAGCATTTGATAAATACGGCCATGCACTGCCCAATTTAGTCGATTCAGAATTTGATAAATACTGGCCATGCACTGCCCCAATCTTAGTCTGATTCAGAATTTGATAAATACTGGCCATGCACTGCCCAATCTTAGTTGATTCGAATTTTGAATAAATACTGGCCTGCACTGCCCCAGTCTTAGTCTGATTCAGCATTGATATACTGGTCATGCACTGCCCTAATCTTAGTCTGATTCATAATTTGATAATACTGGCCATGCACTGCCCAATCTTAGCATTTGAGAAATCTATTATATGACTGTCAAACTGGCACATGTGACATCCTCTACTATTCCCCAGGCCTGGCAATCATTTTGAGATCAATTCATTGGCCCAGGAGCTTGTTGAAAGGTTTCAGGAGCTCAACAGGTATGTCGCCTTGTAGTTGTTCTCAAACTTGCTTGCAGACCGTGGCCACTTGGTAATGTAAAGCGATGTATCCCTACATCCCTAAAGGGATGCGGGCATAATCCTTAAATGGCTATTACTTGTGGGCCCTCTAGCTGTTTTGCTGCTACAACTCCCAGCATTCCTAGCTTAGGGTTTCCCCTGCTGATTATAGTAAGCAAGTTTGCACTGATTACAAACTGATTGCGTCTAAACTGCGTTTAATTCTGACAGTCATTTTGCATGTCCTCTGATTTTTCACTAATATGGAACCCTACCCTGACTGCTACATGTAGGGAATTGTTAGTTTGCAAACATGCTGGAGGGACACAGGCTGGACACCCCATATTAGTGTGCATAACACTTTCAGGGCCGGCCTTTGATAGGGTGACCGTGCGACTGCAGGGGTTGCATTACCAGGGGGGCGACAGCTGGGAGTCTTAGGTCATGGACTGTAGTTCCAAGTTGTCCATCAGTGCCACAGCCCCTCTAGTTATGGTCCTCCAATCAATATATGTATCAGCACCTCACACATCTAAGCCCCAACTCATCTAAGCTTTAACTTAAGATGTCTGTATGTTGTGCTGTTCTGTCTGTGCATTTAGTACGTTACTTGTTACATAATGATGTATGCACCACTATATACAAGCATGCACTGAAGTACTGAAAGACCGCTGATTGGTTGGGGCAAAATTAGCACCATTTTAAACGATAAGAACTTTTATTGAATCTCCCTGTTAGTTTCTTGATATTAGTGCCTGCTAATGCATTGCAGAATCTGTGCCTCGTCAGCAAATACATTTTAACCAATTAAACAAAATGCATTATTAAAACGGTACTTTTCACAATTTCACTGTGTAGCATGTGAGGTATGAACCATAATAATGTAGTACAGAATACAGAATAGAAGACAGATGCTTCTTAGGGCCATATTTATAAACCTGCAGGACCGCTTTTTAGTTATACCGTGGATTAGTTAATTTACGATCGCTGTCGTAAAATACCGTGCGTTAGTAAAGTACTGCAATGGTATTCTATGGGAATCGTAAATCTACGATTTCATAATCGTACACATTTCTGAGTGCTCCCGAAGTCGACAAACGTTCACCATCAGCCTCACGGTCGTTCGGAAATGTCCGAAAGTTTCCCCTGGCACCCCTTGTCTCCCTGTACTTAAAGTACAATAGGTAGTAGATATGACCCAAACCTGAACCTGGTTCCAAAGTGGATTTCACGGATCCACCAGAACTCAGGACTTTGCGGATTTTTTACTTTTTCGTATTTTTCTGAACCGCAGAACTATTTTTGAAAAATTTCAAAAATTCTAAAAAATTTTGCAAAGTTTACTGCACAAAATTAAGTTTCCAGTACTGGAGTGTGTTTTTTAAAGATTGTGGGCATAGATATGTGTTGCCCAGACCATTTCCTAGGTCCCTGAGCCATGTACAGTAAGTTACAATTGCTATTTATACCTTTATTTTAGGGGGATATTTTTCAAATTTCTTTTCCCATTGACTTTAATTGTTCTGCTCACGGATTTTCACATTTTTCCCAAAATACGCGAATCCTGTAGTGGAATGGATTTTTGGAAGTTCGTCCATCTCAAGATTTCAGGTATATGTACTTTTTAACAGAAGCAAAACCTTGAGGTTAGTGCTGTTGGAAACTGGGAAAACACTAGGCAAAATGAGTTGTAACTGCAAACATGACATTTTTCCCAGAAGTCTTTGTTCCATGAAGCTTATTTGCGCAACTCAGCAGTATTTGGAACTGTCCAGAAAGAGATCTAGGTACAAAGCTAGTAGTTACTCATAGTTGAGAGAGAAAGAGATTGTGAGTGTGAATGTGTGGTGTCTAACTGCAGTAGTTCTCAAACTTTTTTGCAGCACATCTGTGTTTTTAATGTTGGACCTAATGTTGTACCTACCTATATTTTATGCACTTTAGGGCACGGCCACACTGCAATGCAAACGCAATCGCATGCAATTTCATGTGCGATTTCGTTGCGTTTGCGCATGCGTATTGAAAAACGCATGCGATTTAAAATGCGGAACGCAAACGCAATCGCAACACACCCGAAAAAGCGCATTTTCGGTGCGTTGCCGCGTTTTCAATGATATGAAAAAAACTCAAACGCAAGAAAAAACGCAGCAGTGTGGCCTAGCCCTTATTTTGTAATCAAATGATAATGTGACTGAAATGAATTTCTATCATAATAATAATAGTTATAGTGTAAAAAAATAACAAAAATATAAGTTATACTAGTAAAATATTTACGCTACAAAAATTCTAAGGCACGCCTCTGGCGCTGGCAGTGATCCCGGCACATCCTTTGAGAAACTCTGTCTAATTGAACTATACAGTATTTATTCTTATGTATTTCTGCATATCAAGTAATGAACTGGAAATCATTGAACCTTTTATCAATAAGCAGTGCAATATTAATTATCTTTGTTTCTGTATTATTTGTTATGCTGTTTACTACTATGGGAGCAGACGGTTAGATGGACACCTTTCAGACTAACGTTTCTTTTTATTAAAATGTTTGTTTTTATCCATTTTGCCTATTTATAATAGTTATAGTGAACAACCCCCTTCAAAGACATGTATTAAATCCCTCCAAACTAAAAGATGTCCATTTACTTGTCTGATTTGTTTTTTTTACATGATTGGGGCAGCCTTGTATCCAGGGGCACTTCTAAGTATTTAAACATTCTATCACATGGTAGGTATTTAAACATTTCCTCAGACAGTCAATTAGCAATAATGTAAATTACTAGAAATAGGTATTACATCCCTTTCTCAAACAGCTTGTATTGCCCCTACCATATTGCTCCTTTCAGGTTTTTGGTCCTCAAATCAGATTTTATAGCCTGTGCTATACATGTTGGTTCAACTGTTACAATACATTAGAAATGCCATACTTTCTATAGTGTAAAATATTTTAGCCAAACGATTTGTAAGCCTTCCACCATGTCAAGGTAGACTCTATAACCTAACCAGTCTAACAAACTTATCAAAGCTAACCTAACCATATTAAAGGATTTTAACAACATCATATCTGTTACTAGGGAAAATTCTTTTTTCTTGACTGGTCAAGGAACATTGTTTTCTACAACTGCCTGTGTGTCGCCTTTCTTCTTCAGTGCCGGGGTGCCGCCTGAGACAAATGCCTCACTCTGCCTAATGGTAGATGTGGCCCTGCTTGTATCACATCTAGTTAATAGTAATTGGAGGTGTGCTTGGTACCTTTAATTTAATATGTTATCACGACACGAGAGCCCCTTGCCATAGAACCAGGTTGCCATAGAACCACCAATCCTCAGTGACCTGCCGTAATGTGTTCTCAAACCAGAGGTGCACGCTGTATTACTTTCTGTATGATACTGTTTCTTAACTCATAAGCTACAGTATTTATACTTTTTGTGGTCACTCCTTTGTTTAAGAAATCTGTTGTGGTACAGAAACATCCAATAGTACTTTATAGCATTATATACGAACAATAAAAAGCACTGATTAAAGCTGCCCATACCTGACAAATCTTGCTGAATCTGACAGGGGATCAAAAACGGACGACAATAACACCAAAGAGCATGCGCTTTTGGCCTTTCTGGACAGAAATCTCTGCTGGTTGGTATTGGCTCTCTCTGCTATAGTAGATCGGGAGGTAAGGCACTGCTCCTTCAATCAGTATATTAAAGGAATAGTTCAAATCGAGAGTGAACTATTCCTTTAAAATGGTGCTAATTTTGCCCCAACCAATCAGATGTTAGCTTTCAAATGTTAAATAGGATCTGATTGGTTGGGGCAGAATTAGCATCATTTTAAATGATAAGAACTTTTATTGAATCGCCCTGATAGTGTATTATGATAACAAAAGCTTAGAGAGAAGTGCATTGACAAAACTGTTTGTTAAAGGACTGGGGATTCCCAACTCATAAAGCAAACTAAATGACATCCCAAAAGCAGATAGCTAGCAGCACAAGCAAGAGACCTGTGTCCCTTGGAACACCTCCTATCACCTCCTATCACATTCCTCTCTACAGATCCTGGGGCACGAACTGACAGGCCCTGTTATTCCACAGTAATACAATGTTTGTGAGAAAGTCACTTAACCCATTCATCTGCAGAATATTTTCAAAACTCTAAACAATAGCACCAAGTACAGTAACTTGGTGAAGTCACACATTAAATACTGCAGGAATCCTAAATAAAATGCTAACTAGTATAACATGTAATAGCATTTGTGAGATTTAATACCTAACCACCAGTGCACTGACAGGCCCACAACATCAAATGGATTAACTCGTTACTGTTTGTCTATTGATATTGTCTGGCCGATAATGGTGAAACTAACATTTACACCCCCGATGCACCGAGAGCCACTATAGCCGGGGTATCCTGTGCAAACTCACCGGCGATGTTATATGTCGATATCGGGTAACTTCTGTTAGCCACGCAGCCACCGCAATGAAGGAGTTTCCTGAAATCCGCTTTCTAAACTTTTTCCGAACTCTGTTTGGAAATCTTCAAAAATCCTAGAACATTACAGGATTTTCGAATGTTCAAGGATTTTTGAAAGTTTGGTTATCCTCGGATGTCCGAAAGTCCTTCGGCCGGATGTCCCGGGTCCTTAGAAGAACCATTGTGGTCCTTACAAGGGCCCTTTGGGGCTAAAGGGGACCCACAGCTTGAACCGAGACCCCCGTCACTGCCACATATAAGTGTCCTTGTGGCCCATGGAAGGGCCTTTGTGGCCCTGACAAGTGCCCTTTGGGGCTTAAGGGGTCCCGCAGCCCAAACTAGGACCCTCCTCCCCAGCACTTAGACAAGAGTCTTTGTTGGGGGTCCCACAGCTTGAAAACAGGACCCCCATTGGCTCTCAGAAGAGCCCTTTTTGGGGGAGTGTCTTTTTTCTTCAACCCAGCTGAGCTCAGAAGTCATCACAGTAATGTCAGAAGAAAGAAGACGCTGGCAACACCGGTTTGCCGAAGGACCAAATCCAATTGTGATTGGTTAATATTTCGATGCTTGCAATCATATGATCACACATTAACCAATCATATTTGAATAATAAAACGGGTCATAGAAACATTTTTTTGCTGTTCTTCCCGCTGGGAAGTGTTCCTCCGACCATTTCCGGTAAGTTACAACTGCTATTTAATCCCTTATTTTAGGCGGAAATTTGCGAACTTTTTTCTCCATTGACTTTAATGGCAAGATTCATGGATTTTCAAATTTCCGAATTTTTTTGGGAAATCTTCGAATCCTCGTGTGGAACAGATTTTCGGACATCTCTAATTGTTATATTGTTAATTGAGTTGTGAGTGAGAAGCATTTTTTGTTTCAAAAATGTCTCCAGTCCACCCAGTCCAGTTCAGCAGCATAGAGATCTGTATCAACATTAACCCTGCAGCTGCCTGAGGGGATTGCTGAGACTGGGTTTATTTACAGAACTTACTGTACCTACTGCACTGTTATGGAGATAATGAGCAGGAATCGGGACATTTGGAAATCCTGTTGGTGATTGTATAGCTGTCATTCAACATTGCATTATATGTATATTATATATACACAGGAGTGATTTTTCAATGCGCCCATACATGATCGTTATCGTGAGTGACACAGACACTAATGATAATGTAGTGCAAATGTGGATTTCCAGGTAAAAGAGAACATTAGGCTGGGTGCACATGCCCAAAAAAATAAATAAATGAAGAAGGATGTTTTTAATTTATTCATCTTATTAAAGGGTAACTGTGGTCTCGAATTCTTCCAAACTAGTAGGAATTATATAAAAAGCCTTCCATCATACCTTCAAAATAAAACCTAAATCACATCTCTAGATAAAATTTGTGAGAAGTTATTGCAGGAAAGGTTCAGCAATATTACTTCCTGCTAGAACACTTCCTCTTTTTAGCCATGTGACCAGCTTGTAGTCATGTGACAAGCCTCTGCCTGCATTAATAGACTCCCTTTCTTAAATGTCAATTTTTTCCCCAGGTACTGATTTCCCCAGCATTAAAGGACAGTTATACTTACCTCCTCCCTGCTCCTCTTATGTATGTATGTATGTATGTTTATTTATATAGCTCCACTTGAGGAAACGCAGTGCTGTACAGTATTAAAATACAATAAAGTCATACAAGGGGGATAAATACACAGATAGTTCAGTACATAAATATATAAATAATATAAATAGAAGTGCTAGAGCTTTGCCACAATAGGAATGGAGGTCCCTGCCCCATAGAGCTTACAATCTAGTTAGGTGGGTAACACACAGATACAATGGAATGGTATTGCTGGAATGAGACGTATGCAGTGCAAATAAAACAATCATACACTGTGCTGGTTACAGATAGGTAGGATGTAAGGCTAGATTTAAACCTGCTAATTGAGGTTTCTTGACGTAGAGAGAGGGGAATAGAATTGGGAGCCACAAGAGGAGCCACAAGAGAGAAAGGTTTAAGGCGAGAGGAAGCAGTCCGAGTGGGGAGTCTGTACAGGAGCTGGTTCTTCGGTGAGTGGAGGGTACGGGCAGGAACATATGGGGAGACTAGAGAGGAAATAAAAGGAGGAGAAGCAGAGCGAAGGGATTTAAATGTTAGGAGAAGGATTTTGTATGTAATGCGCTGTTTAACAGGGAGCCAGTTTGTTGTCCGGTACAGAGGAGATTTGGGATCCGGTTTATTAAAGAGCAAAACAATACGTGTGGCATGCTAAGTATAGACTGAATGGGAGAGAGGTGGGAAGCAGGAAGACCAAAAATAGGGGTGGTCGGGTTGAGACATCCAGGAGGAGATGGCAAGGAGGCAGTCGGAGACATGTGATTGGATGTCAGGAGTTAGCGTAGGGGTGGACAAGTAGATTTGTGCATCGTCTGCATATAAATGATATTTGAAGCCAAAAGAGGTAATAACATCTCCCAAGGAAATAGTGTAGAGGGAGAACAGACCCCTGCGGGACCCCCACACAAAGAGGAATCGGAGAAGAGGTATTGCTAGCATAAGATACAGAGTAAGTTCTGTCAGAGAGATAGGATAGAAACCAGGATTCCACTTCAATCCTTCATTCCGTTCCTTATGGGACCACACGATTGATCATTCGCAAATTCTGCCATAGCCGAATTTGCCGCGATCGACGGACGGTTTTGTCCCGGCCGAGCGCTCGGTTGGGACAAGGAGTCCCTCTATGTGTATCCAGCCTATACACCTATACCTTATAAGATTCTTCTCTAGTAAGTTGTATTTAGTATATGTAGGTAATAGATTCTGTAACTAAGAAGGTTTCCATGTTGTTGCCAGTACAACTCATACCCCATGTTGGCTTCATAGAGCCACGCCCCATGACCCCAGTCTCTACAGATGTCTCCACACCAATATGGAAGTCCCTGAAAAGACATTGAAAGCTGCTTGTTACCCTGCTGTTTATTAAAGGGTATGTCCACCCCCATAGAAAAATGTAGTGGCAGGAAATGGGCACAGACCTCAACCTTACAAGGTTTATTTATCTGAAAGCTGTCCCCAAATGTACTTACCAGCCTTCGTTCCCTTGCTGCTTTCTGCTTGTCTTCTGTGCTTTTTCCGTGCATGGAAGCATACAGAAGGGTCTCGACCGATATCTGCTCCTGTGATTGGCTAAGACACTGTGCCTTAACCAATCACAGGAGCAGATATCGGTCGAGCCCCTTCTGTGGATGCCGGTCGAACCCCTTCTGCTTGTCTTCTGTGCATGGAAAAAGCACTGAAGATAGGCAGAAGGCAGCATGGGAATGAAGGCTGGTAAGTACATTTGGGGACAGCTTTCAGACATATAAACCTTGCAAGGTCAAGGTTTGTACCCATAAATAACCTGCAGGGTAACAAACAGCTTTCAAAGTCTTATCAGGGACTTATATTTTTATAATTCTGTTCCTAGCAAATACAAAGCTTCTAAATATACATAGATTCTCTGCTTATTCAGTTGTTTACCTGGAAAGGCATCAGTTTTAAAAATACAGAGTTCAGAAGGTCACAAGTTAGAATCCCCAGACTTTATCCCTTTTTTCTGTTTACATTATGTTTATTGTAAAAGATAAATTAAAGTTCCTATATGTACTAATGTCCTACATAGGTTTTCTGTTAGGCTTGCTTTTAGCAAGACAGAGTAAATGTACAAGTTGCACGTTCAATTCCCCAGACTAACTTTTATTAGTCCATTGTAGCTAAGAAATACACTGCAAAGATGACTTTTCTTTTTGTATGAAATAATTATATCATTGTTAGGACAGGAGCATTAAAAGTGTTTGAAAACAAAAAGTTGAAATTCTTTCTCTATGTCAGGGAGAGGGAGGATCTCTGTGCCATTTTATGATTTTAAGAAGCAAGGCTGCAACTTCCTTGTTTTAGTTTGTTGCTCACTACAGAGTATGCACTTGTACCGAGACATTTAGCTGGGGGTTTACCCAGCTAAGGTGAATTATGGGAACTGAGCCCTAGTACCCACAGGTTAATTTCAGAAATCACCCAACAGCCATAGCAAAGGGAGAGGTGAGACACAGCTTGTTGTATATTTGTGAATGTGCTCTGTCTATTGGGACAATGTTGTCTGGAGACTTTAGTTCTCCTTTAAAGGAAATACTGCAGATTTTTCATTTAACCCTAATCTTCTATTATTGTGCAAAAAGTGTCCATAAAATGTCCATTTAGTGACTAAAGTGACTTCTCTCAATAACCTTACCTGTTCGTGCTGATTATTCCCACCCCAAGAAGAGAAGCAAACCTAGTGCAACACTCCCAAAGGTGGTCACAGGCCGCCTCTCTAATAAGGCAAGGTGAAGCACATTACAGAGCAGCACCCAGTAGGGAGGCAGCAGTTTTGATGCCTGGGGCACATCATTTTTGCATGTGCCTGGGGCCCAGATGCCAGGGCCCTCAAAAATACTATTTGTAAAAAAACACACATGGCAATTCATTTGATCAAAATCAATGTTTGTTAGCTCTGCAGATCAAAAATCAACATTGGGCATCATTTTCCAGTCCAGCCCCTCCCACTTCTGGACAAGCATCACCCACTTTTAATTATAAAACCACACCCTTTCCGGCGGCATGGCGAGGGAGGGGGGGGCAGCAAAATAAAATTTTATTTTAGGTGCCAAAAAGTCTAGAGACTGTCCTGGGTGGTCGAAAGACCGGAGTAACCTTACTACCAGGGGTGTTCATAGGGTTTTTGACACCTGAAACAACTTTTAAATGCCACCTATCAGCAGATGAGGGGCGACACGTGAAGGGGTCGTGGAACATAGGTGTTGCTTGTGGAGGTGGGTATGGTGGGCTGACTAACACTGACTAGTGAACTGGAGGGCTGACTGGTGCTGAAATGCGGTATTGCAGAAAGGACTTTTTTTTAACTGCCTCTTAAGTGTTCCGCAGGGGCGCACCCTGAGCAAATGTTCCAACTGGCTTCATGGTAGGGGCACCCTTGGTTACCACTCTAGCAGACCTGCATAGGCATCCGCACATAGGGGCAAGGTAGGGCGCTTGCCACCCCCACCTTAATTTCTCTCTAAAAAAATTTAATTACTGTGCACTGCCCAGATCTTCTGCTGGCCCTTAAAAGAAAGGTAGAGGGGGAGTCTCAACCAATCGTGAGTGTTACCAAAATCAGAGTGAGCAGGAGATTCAAACTCCTGCTCTGACTCTGTAAATCACTGCTCTGCACTACAGATCAAATCGTAAGTGCAGAGCAGCAGGAAAAAAAACCCCATCAATAATCAATCAATAATCCCATTATGATGTACATGTATCAGTAATTCCAGTATGATGTACCTGTATCAATAATACCAGTATGATGTACCCATATCAATAATCTTAATATAATGTACCTGAATCAAAAACCTAAAAATGCTGCGCCTGTATCAACAATCCCAGTTTGCTGTACCTGTATCAATATCCAAATTCCTTATTGGCTTCTAATCTCCTTTTAATTGACAGTGGGGATCCATTACCGCTTATAAAACATGAGTGGTACTCAGAGTTCACTTTCCTGTATAAGAGCTAGGCCACACTAACGTGCTTTTTGTGCGATTTTAAATAACATGGAAATCGTGGGAACACAAAAATTATTGCGCTTTCTGATGCGTGTGCGATTGTGCAAGTGTGTCCGTTTTGTTAACGCATGCAATCACCATGTTTTTCAGCAATCTCATGCGTTTCCATAATGGAAAATAGCGTAAACGCTTACACAAATGCTAAGCAACGTACAGAAATCGCACGCGCAATCGATTGTGAGCACATTTTGCTTCATTGCAGTGAGGACTCAGCCTTACTCAGCCAGTGTCTAAAGATGGACCGGATTGCAAATCGGAACCCAGTTCCCGGAGCAGAATCTCGGATTTGGTATAGTATTTGAGGTTGAATAAAGACATACGTCCATCCATTCCAACCCATCTGGCAATATCCTCATTTCCTGCCTAACTGTTGATCAGGGGGAAAAAAACACCAATGTTATGAAGGGAAAGAAAATTCCTTCCTGACTCCAAGTGTCAGTCGGAAATTTCCCAGGATCAACTATTTAGTGCAATTCCTCTTTCCAGATTTTACCAATCTGCGTTCAAACTTTTTCAAATATTCGAGGATTTCAACATTTTTTGAAAATTCAAGGGTTTTTGTGCTTTCTGTTTTTTTGCTAAATTTATAAACAATCTAGCCACATGTCCCAAATTCATCAATGCCAGCTATTTTTATCAGTGCCAACGTCCTGGGTATAAAAGGCATCTCAACAGGCACCATTTTGTCAGTGTGTTGGAGAGAGTTTAGTGGAGAACTGACAGTGTAGGAGTCAGAGGGTGTTTTTTTGTGATTTTCCAATTAATAAGTGTAAAAATAACTTTTTAATGATTGATCAAGATTGTATTTTTTATTTGACTTCATTTGCCTTTTACATAGGACTGCGTTGGAAATAAAAGGGTGGGTCAGTAGGTGTGTTTATCTGTGTCTGTGTGGGTATCATTATGCATTTCCAAGTGTAAACATAATGCTGCCAAACAGCTGTAGTCTGCATTTTGGTCAGTTGGGAAAGACATTTGAAAATCATTTGTTATTGCTCCGTGTATGACTGTCCGCCCAACAGATCCCCATACCGTGTATGTAGGGCCGTTTTTAGGCATAGGCCCCCTAGGCAAAGAACTAGGGCACCTATGTTGATCCAGGGCACCTATTCTTCTCCCTAGCATCTCCCTGTCAGCTGTTACTTGCTGTGTTAGACCTGCTCTCCTTGTTCAGCTGTAACCTGCAACATTGTATCTAGTACAGAGCCTGAACTCCACACTCTACATAGCAACAAATGTTGCAATTTGCAACTGAACTGAAGGTGAAGGAAGGAGGGGGGAGGATGAGCTCAGCTAATAGTACTGAGGAGAACAGTTCTAAAATGCCAGGTAAAAGCTGCTGCAGACTTTATAACAGTGGCCCCTGTGACTAGCAGCCATGAGATCCCTATCCCTGCCTCCTTCTTCCATCCACCCAACTCTTAAATTAGAACTTAGAGTAGGTGAGGAGTGAACAATTCAATGGAGGAGACATGGAAAGCAGGTACATACTGTATATCATGTCAATGCTGGGAGCTGAAAGGATTAAAGATAATACACTGCTGGCACTTAAGGTGTTAATAGGAAAGTCTGTTGGCATTGAATGGTTCATGGTAATACTCTTCTGGTACTGAAAGTGTTAATGGCTATACTATGGGGAAGTCTGCTGGCACCAAAGTATTAATAGTAAAGTCTGTTGGCACTAAAAGGTTAATGGTAATGTTCTGCTGGCACTGAAATTATTAATGCCAATATTCTTGGAAAAGCACTGAAAGAGTAAAACATCTCAGATCTCACCAAATTTCCCTGTTCCCTACCCGAAACAATTTCTGGTGAGAACACTGGTGCCACATATCGTGCATCCACTGAAACCTATCCTATCCTTCCAATCAGTATGTCATTTGTGGCCAGTGTCGCTGCATTCATACAAAAGTATTATACACACCCGCCTGACCTGGTACAGCGTGTGCCTCTTACCAACTAGTAAAGCGGTTCCGCTGTAAAGAACAGTCACAGTAGATGGTGTCAGTGGCAGAAGGAGGAAACCCAGCTGTAGTTTGACAGGCCAAGTTTTTTTTGGGGGGGGCACACGTAGGTGGGAGGGCGCCTAGGGCACTAAAATGGCCAGAAACGGCCCTGCGTCTATGGGCAATCGGTCAGATCTGTGTGCGGCCCACACCGAATGTGTGCCGACCAAGCCTGATACATGTAATGAACAATGCATTTTAATGGCAGAATGGTTATGAGGAGGATAGAATTAAAAAGACTTAGAGTGAAACACACAAGAAATGGGAAATTGCTACTAGTACCTAAAACAAAGTAGAGAAGAAAAGAAAACCTGTGGCAAACTATATAAATCTATTAAAATCCCTTTATTAGGCATAGCATGGGAAAAAAGACAAATCAGAGGCCGCAATAAAAAATGCGGGACGGCGATGCAGACAAACACGTGGGCACATCACGGCACACCACCGTGCATAATGACGTTGTAGCTGCATGCAATTCTGCTTTCCAGATTTTTCCAATCTGTGTTTTTCAAAAATTGCCAGGAAGCAGACTTAAAGGGCATGTCCACCCCCAAAACTATAATCCCCCCACACTAATGGCCCCACCATGTAGTGTAATAAAACCCTTGGGTAGTAATGTACTATGATATGGGGGAAATTTATTATAAGGGTGGACATGCCCTTTAAGAGGGGACTCAGAACAAGAAGGCACAGATAAATCTGAGAGTGAACCTCTGCACAATGAGTAACAGTAACAAAAAGCCAGGACGTGCATCTCAGCTGGGAGAGAGCCAGCAGGCAGTAGCAGCTAACAATGGCCTGTACTGAGTTTGTTTCTTTTCTCAGGGTGGGAGTGATCCTTACTTATAGGTAAGGACTTGATTTTGTTTTTGAGAAAAGTCACTTTGACACTTTATGGACACTTCTTGCACAATAAGATCACCCTTTTATATAGATTTTTAAATGTGTTTATACTTTGAAGGGTATAATTGCCCTTTAGACTAAATAAACTATTACAGAGTGAAGTTATCTGTGTCCTGACATAAAAATTAGCTTAACTCTAAATTCATCAGGTGTGCTTAAAGTTTTGGACATTAAACAGGCCCCCGTAAATTAGTCTAAACCCCATGCTAACCTGATATTACATTGGGTAACAAGCATTTTAGACTCATATAAGCCATAACTATCGTTACTGCATATCCCCCAAGTCCAGTATTGGTATTTTGCTTGGTGTTTAAATACTGACAAGGTCACAAAAATACTGGTACAAGCAGCATAAAGGAACAATAGTGCAATTTAGCACTTCTGTATAAATACCCCTGTCACAAACCCCCCGGTCCCAAAACGCCCAACCACCTATCCGTTACCGGAAAGCACACTCCAAGCAACCGACAGGCGGACGGAACAGATCAGACCCGGTGGGTTTGGTGAACAAACTATATATTACACAATTAATATTACTAAATATCAATATACTCACTGCCACCACATCCCGATTAAACAGCGGAATGACCTGTTACCTATTTGGGGATATCCGCTCCCCTACTTCTAACAACCTGTAAGGAAATTGGTTATTCACCCCTAATATTCTATACACAGTTATACAGTATCTCTATATACCTACACAATACTTCTCTATAGTAGCGTACTTCGAAGACACAGGTTTGTTTTGGGATATACTCAGAATAGGACAATAGCCTATAAATGATTTTATATCATTTATTAAAAGTTGTTAAAAATAGTGCATAAAAATATAAAGAAAAATAAAATAAATCACTGAACATAAAGCGGTAACACAAGTGAGGGTAGAATTGGGTAAAAGAAGAAATACTTAGAGATAATTGGCATCTGAATAGTCCATGAGAAGAGTCCAGAACTTGATAATCCAGTTATTGGGAAAATAATAGTCCAAATGATAAGTCCTGCGTTAAGCCAATACGGTCTGTCCAGTTGGCTAGATGTTATTCCAGATGTTCTTGTAGATGTTATGACAGACTCTTTGGGATGAGACCCAGTTCCATTTTTATCCTTTCTACAGAAAATGGGAGTGGTCTGGTCCCTAGAGGGGTGGACTTGGTTCTGCCCCTGAAGGTTGGTCCCTAGTTTTGGAGGGAATTGTAAATATCGAATTCCAACCCCCGGCCATTATCCATGAACCATACATGTCACATTCAACATAATATCCTGATGGTCCATAACTAATTTTTCCCAACAGAACAAGACCAAATACGACATATCTGGGGTATCCTAGGCCTAAGAAGGATAATATCCCAAGTTTGGCTTGGGCTATGATATTGTGTCAGGTATCTATAAATGTAGAATTAATTACTGGATAAACTGGGGGTATTTATGAAAACCTGAAATAATTCTACATCCGGAATTATTAAGGAATATGAATGACCTTTGATCTGCCAGTTGGTTTCTGTTCAAATCCCAAAACAGATTCCCTGCTGTTCTCGTTGCCTACCAGTCTATGACATTGTTTGTTTATTATGGGGAATTCACACCTTCCCCCATTGAAGTTAGACCCCTTGCTAGTCAGCTAATCTAACACCAAATGGCCCTGGCTTTGGGGAAAACATGAATTAACTCTGCGATTACCAGAACAGTGAAACAATGTGGAAGCTACCATGCTGCTTGATCATGCCATTAGGGTGAAATAATTGAAAATTGGGGTGCAATTTCAGATATTGTCTATGGTGTTTTACATTGAATACCTGTTCGTCACAACCCCGATAATACAAATTGAGAACTTCCATGTAATAAATGCCATCAGGTACAGGAAGTAACAAAAGTGAACAGTAGCCAACCTTAAAAATTAATATTCTGAATCATTCTATTAGTATTTCCACAAGCCATCTATTATGAAAAATTGCCACTCATCCTTTAAAACATTAGATGTCCATACATGCCCCTTAGAATTGAAGAGGTTGGCTAGTTAATTAGGGATCAGATGAAAAACTGCCTTGGACTCAGTGTAAAGGGGTCTCTACTGAGGGCAATTCTGGAACTGGAATCAGACCTTCTATTCAGCTGGCAACCAACTTCAAATAAATGAGTTCCACTGTGAAGCTGCTGATGAAGCTGAAGACAAAAGCAGTGACAGAACAAAATAAGAAGAGGGTGAAACAAACAAGTGGATTGTGTATCTAAAGCTTATAATAGAAGAGTTTTGTATATTTAGCCACCTGAGCCATGGTAGACAGCTCTTGTCTTGAAGAGGAGGGTTAGGGAAAGCAACACACCTGCTGCTCTTAGGCACTCAGGACACAATTGGTTCAAACACAAGGACACTATTTGTCATAAATCTACAAGAGGGGCCATAAAAGCCATCAAAAGGTGAAGGATGTAGCTAATACAGAAAACCTTTTCTATCCTCCTCCACTATGCTCTTTCTACATAAGGGTATGTGGATGGCAGAACATTTATTAACCTTGAGAGGTTATGCTGCTGTAAATACAGGTTGTACTAACCTCTACAGAATGAACTTTGGAGGTTAAACTGGTATTAGAGAAAAGTGGAGAATATTTGATTTAGAGTGAGGCGCTGGTCTCCGGACAGCATCTGTTCCTATACAATGTTTTTAACATACAAATTCAAAATGCAAACATTCATATTGTTCTATTGTTTGTATGTTCCACCTGAGCAGAAAGTTTGTTACAGCTGCAGTTCTTTGTATAATTCCAATTTGCTATAAACCAAATATTGGATGAGAAAATAGCTTTTCTACTCTACTGTGCATATAAGGGGGAATGATAGGAAAGGGAATGGATGATGGGATTACCTCCCCACAAGAATAATAGCAAATTGTAACAGAGATGGAAGGATTTTGTTTGATAGTTTGATGGGGTTAATGTCCCCTTCAGGAAGGTTTTTCCCCCTTTAATGAATAGATTTAATTAAATTGCTGTTTTGCTTGTGTGATAGGGTTTCTATGCAGCATCTACAAATGTCTGTAATCTGTAACTTACAGTGTCTGTAATTAAGAATGTGGACACAGAGCACATTAACAGTTCAACTATTTGGGCTACAGAGCACATAGATCTTAGGGGTTATTATATGATTTATATGATCTATCAGGCAGCACTTAAGAGATCTTATACATCATCTGGTGCTGCCATTTGGCCTTCAATAGCTGTCACTAGTATTGCTAGAGCCAATAGAGTTTGGATCAAAGAACTAGAAGGGGCAATATCAGATGGTGTAAGAAAAGAAGACTTAACCAAAATGTTACAAGACATTAGACTAGCAAACAACTTTATAGAGGAAGCTTCTTTAGATACCATAAAGTTAAGTGCTAAGGCAATGGGCCAAACAACAGTAGCTAGAAGAGCACACTGGCTTAGGCAATGGCGGGTTGACAAAACAAGGGTTGACAAATTTACCGTTCCAAGGGGGTTTTCTGTTCGGATGATCATTGGATGATATAATAAAAAAAAAAAATAGAAGAAAACTCTACCAACATTCAGAAAGAACAGAAGTGACCTCCCGTCTACATCTTTCAACCTAAATTTTAGGGAAGCAAAGCAATATAGACCAGGTCGCCAGACCTTTCAAAAACAAAACTGGAAGTCAGAACAGCCTCTTTTTCGGGATAACAAAGGTACAAGAGGAAGAGGAAGAAACTTATGACAGGCTGCTCCGTCACAATCTGGGGGGCAGGCTGTCGAAATTTGTGACGGAATGGAAAAGAATACAAACAGACTCCTGGGTAATACAAACACTGTCAAAAGGACTCTATACACCCCAAAAGGGAAGAATGGTAGAGTCTCAACCACCAAAACAAAAAGAGGCAAGGGAAGAACTGAACATCATAGTTCAGATATTGTTGAAACAAAGCGTAATAGAAGAAGTCCCACAAAAAGAGAAAGGGAAAGGAATCTATTCCCCCTCCTTTACTGCCAAGGAAAAAGGAAAAAGGACGGGGACTTCAGGGCAATCTTAGACTTGAGATATCTCAATTCATTTTTGACAAAAACAAAATTCAAGATGGAAACGCTGAAATCCATCTCACCTCAAACTCACAGAGACGATTGGATGGTCAAAATAGATTTACAGAGTGCGTACCATCACATTCCCATACTCAAAAATCACAGGAAGTATCTCAGATTTGCAATAACAAAGCAACATTTTCAATACAGATGCTTGCCATTTGGACTGGCGTCATCGCCTCGAGTTTTTACGAAAGTCCTAGCCCCCATAATTGCCCATCTCAGACTCCAAAAAATACAGATTTATGCATATCTCGATATATTAATAAAACCGGCGAATCAATCATTATTGCTAAATCATCTAAGCAAGACAAGTTTCCTTTCTGACCCATCATGGCTGGCTAATAAACCAGAAAAAATCCAAGAAGATACCAAATCAGGAAATCCAATTCCTGGGAACCCTAATGCAGTCGATGAAGCTTTCATTACAAAAATGGACTGGTGGACGAGGATTGCTAACCTCAAACCAGTGGAAATATATTATGTTATGGTTGGATCACAATTACAGTAGATTCGAGCCCAACAGGCTGGGGAGCAATATGCCAGAACCAGATGGAACAGTGTCTGGAAACAGATACACCAGAACCTAAGAGAGATAAAGGGTGTGTTTTCAGTGATGTTGAAATTCAAACGAATAATTCACAACCAGGCACTTCAGATACAGTAGGACAATATGGCTGTAGTCTGTTATATCAACAAGCAAGGAGGAACAAGGAGTTCCAGTCTCTATGTTCAAGTGTCAGAAATATTGACGCGGGCAGTAGAGAACCTGAGATGCATAAGAGCCATCCATATTCCAGGCAAAAAAAATACTCAAGCAGATTGGCTGAGCAGAACCTGATCGATCCAGGGGAATGGAGCCTGGACCAAACGGTGATCAACAAAATTGTCAATGTATGGGGCCTACCGAAAATAGATCTAATGGCGACAAGACAAAATACCAAACTCAAGAAGTTCTGTTCATGGTTCCTAGACAGTATGGCGATAGCAACCAATGCCTTCTCGATAACCTGGTCACTACAGATGATGTATATATTTCCTCCCATACCACTTATACAGTGATTACTGAGGAAAATCAAGGAAGATAAGTGGGAGATGATAATAATAATACTCCCTTGGTGGCCCAGACGACCATGGTTACACCGGTAATTTCACTCTGAAACGTCTTTTAGTCCATATATCTAGGTGCACACTGACACAAAGAATGGCAAAAACACGCCATTGTGTGTGTCGGTCTTTACCTAGATATATGGACTAAGGGCTAGGCCCCCACTAGCGCGTTTGGGATCCGATTTGTGGTCCTAGTGGAAGTGTAGGGCATGAAGAACCCTATGGGAGTGGCCCAACTACATGTGCTGCCCTTCTGTGCGATATCGTAGCACAAGCAAACGCCATTTTTGGTGTGTATGGCATATGCTCCGATAGGGCTTAATATCGGAAGCGCACAGAATCTTGTGCAGTTGCGCGTTCTCCCCTGCTTGGATATTGCCTTGGAGTGGAGCATCAGCTTAAAGGGCATGTCCACCCCAAAAACTACATTTTAACCCACTACTGCCCCCACTGTGTAGTGTAATAAAACCTTGCATCCCTGCTCCAAATGACCCTACAAAGTCCTAAAAGGTTAACAACAGGAGCATGCCTGTGTCCATATAGGTCTCTGCCTCCTGTCTCTCCTCCCGGAGAAGTTTACCATGCGCAGAGAAGCCCTCCCCCCCCTCTCCCTCCCGTTTCTCTCTTCTTCCCCCTAACTCCAAGTCCCTTTTCTGTAGTGTAGGGCTCCCTCACCTACCCCCAGCCACTATAGTACATTGTAAAAAAACTTAGCCAGTCCGGCCCCCTGCTTGCAGTTTCACGAGGCGTTAACTCTTCGCGCCGATACTTACCTGTTACCGCCGCTTCTATTTATAAAGCGGCGGTAACTGTTTTGCACTGCTAGTATCGGCTGTTTTGCTTCGCCACCTTGAAGGTGGCGAAAGCAGCCGATACTAGCCTCCCTGCGGCGGGGATGGGCAGGCAACCCGTGGCAGGTGATCGAACCCGCCCCGGAGGCACGCCCACCCTGCCCTCAACCCCCCAGCAGCCCCTCCCAACCCCTTCCCCGCTCGCTGCAATTTCGGAACAGGAGGCTAGGAGGGGCTGCTGGGTGGTCGCTGTCGCCGCATGGGGTCGAGGGCCGAGTGGGTGTATGCCCCGCCCCCTTAGCGCCGGGGAAGGGATTTTAAGTCCCTTTGCGGCGATATTGTACTTAGCGCATTGCAGTATCGCCGTGAAGGGACTTAAAATTACCGCAGGACATCGCGCCCATGATACATATCGCGGCAATATCGCTCGCCATTATAAATACGGCTATATCGCTATTTTCGCGGCCGCGATGTAACAACATTTTTTTTAGAAATATGCCCCAAAGTAAGTAGTAAGTAGTGATCGGCTACTTTTTTTACAAAGTACTATAGCGGTTGGGGGTGAGTGAGGGAGCCCTACACTACAGAAACATTTTAAAAGAGGGGTGGACGTGCCCTTTAAGCATGTTTGTACAAACTATCAGGGTTATTCAATAAAAGTTCTTATCGTTAAAAATTGTGATAATTTTGCCCCAACCAATCAGATGTTAGCTTTCAAATGTTAAATAAGATCTGATTGGTTGGGCAAAGTTAGCACCATTTTTAACGATAAGAAGACTCCGAGAAAAAGAATCCAATAAAAGACACCAGCATGCAACTACACATATAAGCATCAATTATATACCGATATCGGTAAATAACGACCGGTATCGGTAAACAACGGTCGTTATCGGTAAATAACGGTCATTATCGGTAAAAACCCGGTCGTTATTTTACGATAACGATCAGTATTTTACGATAACGATACCGATCTTTTATAAATAGGGCCCCATATGAGCTTACAGAGCTTCTCAGCTCTAATTTAATTAGACATTGTAAAAACAAAACAAAAAACAATTATCCAATTAAAATCTTAAAACAAAAATCCAAAATTCAAGACAAATCCAAATAAATATTTTCTAAATATCTAAATAATTAAAAAAATGAAGCTATACCGTAGATATCAGAAATAAGCAGGAAAACTAATATATAGTTTTAAGGAGAAGAATGAGATTTTAAGTCACATGGGATTTATTTAAATTATAGTTGGACACAAAACCAAACTCGAATCCGAGTTTGAGCCAAACTTTATGAGTTCGGACAAACTCGAACTATTCTAACTAGTCTGGGTTAGAACTAGTTAGTTTTTCCGGACTCACGGCTGTATTTTCGATAATAATGCTAAATTCGAATTTACTGGCCGTTCGCTAAACCCTAAAATGTATAGTTCGGTAACCCTCGAATGTACAGATCGGTCTATCTAACCCTAGAATGTAACCTTTTGATTTTTGGTAACCCACAAAAGCATCGTTTGTTTTCGATAACCCTTGAATGTATGGATCGTTTTTGCTTACCCTCGAAAGTATCGTTCGATTTCGGTAATCCTCGAATTTATGGTTCTATGTTCAGTAACCCTCGGAAGTATCGTTTGGTAACCCTCGAATTGGCCATAACCCTCTAATGTAGCTTGCGCAAAACCCGACAATTGCCTGCTAGTGTTTAGGAAGTGTTTTAACATGTTTTGTTGATAGTGACATGTTCCCCAGACCATTTCCCAGGTGCCACAGCCATTTACAGTAAGTTACTGTTGCTAGTTTAGCTGTAATAAACCCAGACTTTTCGAATTTTAATGTGTCAGAATTTGAACTTTCGAAAATGGACCGAACTTTAGGAAGTATAAGTATTTAATGTTAGTAATTGTATTATGGCCATTGACATAATACATATCAAGCTTTGCCTCCACATGGAGTTTGTTTTATTTGGCCAAGTTTTCTTTATTTATGCTCAAGTATTTAAACCCAAGGTGTCAACATCTACGAAAACACACTTAAAAAAGATGCTTTCAGCTCATGGAAGGCAATAATTGAAAATAAAAATAAAATAAAATGTAAGCAATTTAAACTCAATCAGGGTTATTCAATAAAAGTTCTTATAGTTAAAATTGAGATGTATGATGTCAGCTTTCAAATGTTAAATAATATCTGATTGGTTGGGGCAAAATTAGCACCATTTTTAACGATAAGAACTTTTATTGAATCTCCCGGAATGTCTGCTAATATTGTATGTTATGTGTAGCTTTAATATTTCATTAGTTTTATATCTGTTGATTTTTTTAAAACTGTTTTTTTTTTTTAATTGGGTTATTCTTTGGGTTGTTGTAAGGATTTGAACATGTGACATGACAACTATGGATAATGTCCCATCATTGTACATGTAGAAGGTATTAGTATTTAAGCTAAGGGATTGTACTTTACTGAAAAGGTTAGGACTGATGCCTGGATACTGCCTTAGAGTGGCGCATCAGCTTATGCAAGTTTGTACAAACAATGTAACTAAATGTATCCATTTTAACTTTAGTGCAGGTAATTACCCTTCATTGCTTGCATATGTGTGATTCGTATATCTTATTAATGTATGATTATATGTGTAGTTGAATGCTGGAGTCTTTTGTGTAATGTATTAATTGCCGGTCCTCCTTTGCACCGCACCTGAGAGTAACTTAGAATAAAGGTTTGAGCTGCATATCCTTGTATTTGTATATATACAAATATAGCCTACGCTTCATAGCTTATGTAGTAAATACATTTTAGCTACGTAGTCATACTTGTACAATATACAAAAGAGTTTACACAGTGGTCTTTTGGACCGGTGATATTAGGGCTTATGTAGGTAGTTAGTGTTTAGCTCTAGAAAGGTTTTTTTTTTTATATAATAAATGAAATGAAAGAATTTGAGCACATGTGTAATTTTGATGGGTGGTTCAAGATGAGTCCTTTAGAATAAAGGTTGGTAAAAAGTATATCCAGGGACATTAGGCCCTGGTACACTGTTTACTTGTGGGGAACATGTTTTATATAAAAAATGTTTTATATAATAATGAAGGACTTTATAATGCACTTATATTGTACTTTGATATTTATTGATATTGTGTCTTTATTCTATGCAATTTTAAAATGTATTTTAAGATATGTACCTTTAATAAGCACCTTTAAAGTTTGCCTTTAACCGTTATTTGGAGTCACTGACATCTCAGTCAAGGCTGTGGTTAATAACAAGTAGTTGTGTATATGTAGCACTGTTGTGCAGTGTTTGTTATGGCTTGATAAAGGTTCCAGATTTTGACTGATACTTTGCCTGTATCATAAGAGGTGGAAAAATTCACCAGGCCCTTAAAGGGCATATCCAATCAAAAAAAAACTTTAGTTAAAATTGTCAATTACCCCACCCCAAACCTAGGTTTCGCATTACTCACTGATGCCAAAGATGCTCCTGAAATTCCGGACCTGACCCGGTCCCTCGCTGCTCCTACTCTGCTGCTGACAGCTGCTGCACTTCCAGGTTGTCAGTAAAGGTGCAAAGTGACATCAAGCCCAATCGCCTGACAACTGTGGCCAGGAAGTAGATTTTGAAACAGGAGCAGGGGGCAGCACCTAGATTGCGAGGGACCGGTTCAGGTAAGGAAGTTAAAACCTAGGTTTTGGGGGTAATCTACATTTTAAGACAAAAGATTTGTTTGAGTAGACTCGCCCCTTTATGGAGATCTTGATCTGTTTTTGCAAAATTCACCACAAACTGTCTCCTTGTAGAATGGACTAGCACGTCACTTAAATCTTTAAACTTACAAATGAAAACTGTTCATTCAATTCTTTTTGAGGTGTTTGAAAATACTACTTCACTGAAAAGTAGTTATTCTCTAGGTTTCCTTTTATTGTCTTAAATTTTACTCAATAAATGATGAGGATTATACTTCTGTCATTCCTTTGCCTTTTTAATATACATCTCTTTCTCAGAAAAAATTCTGCCGCCCATTATAAATTAGCTTTAATACCACACTGCAGCGCACATGCGATTCCGGTGTGATTTGCATGCGATTTCTGTGCGTTTGCTCTTTTTTCTTTCAGGATAAAACATAGAAGTTAGATTATTCTAATCTTGTGTTCTGCCATTTTTATTTTCAATGACACGTGTTCAAGGGCCCGTGTGGACTTTCCATATGATTGACTGAGATTAGAGGGAAATATTAGGAACCCTGAAGATAAAGACACAACAGTGGGAAGACATTTTAGACATAAGGTCCAGCATATCTGCCAGGTTAGATGAATGGTGATTGAAAGAGTACAAGGTGTTATAAGGCAGTTACTACAGAGTGAATTCTTTTGGATCTGGGGATTAAATACTATTAAATATAAAGGCTTGAAAGAAAAAAAGAATGTTGCATGATTTGTATAGCCTACTTAGCTCAGTAAGAAATCTGAACATAGTATTTACAAATATAATTCACATATAGCGAGTCATTTTGTTTAAATGCCCTTCTTGTAATAAAAAAGTATTATTTCTATTCTTTATGTCATCGTATTCCCCATATGCTCCATATTTCCATGGCAGGTATACAAGTGTGCACCTCTAATGGAAAGCAACTGTGTATAATATTCAGGAATCTGCATGGGGGGGTCAGAAATACATTGCAATATGTGTGTGTGGGGGGTGTCACATATAGTCACAGAACTTCTTCATGACTTTTAATCAATGTTCCCTCTAAGCTGTACGCTCGCAGCACTTACACATCTCGGCAGGCCTGCACACACAGGTTAAAATAGCGCACACACAAGAATCTACTTTTATATGGGTAATGTGGTATGCAGCACACAAACGGTTATTCAATAAAAGTTCTTATCGTTAAAAATGCTAGTTTTGCCCCAACCAATCAGATGTTAGCTTTCAAATGTTAAATAAGATCTGAATGGTTGGAGCAGAATTAGCACCATTTTAAATGAATCTCCCTAAAAGGGTCTTATGGTATCTGACCACACAGCTGGTAGAAAACGAGAGGTAAATTTGCATCCAATTTACTGTATATTTTTAAACGAAATTTAGCAAGAATAGACAGAAGCGGCAGGGCGTACCACACAGAAAATTGATATACTACTACGCCTTGAGAATTGTTTTTTTACAGCATAAATCTCAATGTTATGATATGTATGCCTTGTTTTGACCAAATTATTAGCATGATGGGAATATTAAAATTGGTTTGTAGGCTTGCTTTATTTGGGTTTTTTATTTTTTAGAGAAAAATATCCATTTGTTTTTTTATATATTCTTACTGTGATATTTTTTAATTAATTACCTAGTATAAATGTAACAAATGTATTTTATCGTGCTAGCTACTTGTGAGCTAAATTAGTATGCATTTTAATGTTCCTACTGCATCAAAAGAGCTAATCTGACATCATCATATGGGGTTAATAGGGCCCACTGCCTCCTGTATTAGCAACCTTGGGCCCCAGGGGTGAGGGAGCACGCTTGTTTACAGAAAAGTAATTCCAGGATTATTACAACCCTGAGTAATAAGCAGCTAGTTCCCTTGTTAACAAGATGGGCGAGTTAATGACCCATTTCATTGCTAACAACTTTTCCAAACACGTTCCTTGTGTCCACCAGCACTTTAAAGTAGCCCGAAGCATCAGCCAATAACACATTTCATTACACAGAGGGCAAATGCTTTGTAGTTAAAGGGAGGAGGTGACAATCTGCACCTGCTCACGTATGGGCAATAGTTTGTAACATGCCGATTGTCTTATATTCTAGGGTACAGAGACTTTCTGTTTAACCACTTGCTGCTCCTTGGTCAGCCATTCATGTTTTTTGAGGACGTTTTGTTTAATGAACAATTATGCATGGAAAGTGCGAGGACATCTAAGGCTGACACAAAAGAAGTTATTTTAAGCGATTTCTGTGTCCATGACATACACATATATTAATATATCTGATATTTCATGAAACCATGCCCCTTTCAAAAGAGAAAAACTTCACAGTGATGGAAATGTGCAGTAGATGTAACATTTGCTCTGAAATTTTAGAATTTTGTTCACACTGTTTTAGAGATATTGATGTCTTTCTGTCCTTCTCAGCAGTCAGGCCAATTAGAGTGCAAAATGAGCTATGCACATCCAGGTTACTGATTTCCCTGACTATGCCCAGCACTGCTCAGAACTACTAAACCAAACAGGACATTGGTTAGTTTTGAGGCTTTTTTTATGCTCTAATATTGATGTGCTACTCAGCGCCAAGTTGCAGAATAGTTTGATTCCTGATGGCGTGTGATAATAGCATGCCAGTGCATTGAATTTTGACAGGCCCCTCTGTTTGTGCTGTGCTCTAAGTTATCGGAGCGCATGCAATCACCATTTTTGGTGAAGATCACATTACAGAATATTTGGGAAATTGCAAATCACTATGGAAAAGGCTTCTAATTAAAGGCCAATAGGATTAACATCAAGCACACATTGACATCAAGTCACCTCTATTGACACCATTGGTATACACCATATTGTTTAGCAGACTGTACATTGCACTGTGCTTATCTGAACATTATTTAAGAATACTGTACCAAAAATTAATATGTAATTAATTAGAAACAGCAAATTGTCAGCAATGAACTACTATGTTAATAAGCAGACAGTGCCAATGGCTCGATATTCAGTTAAGTTCAGGGCATGTCCACCCTTAAAACAAAAAAACTGGCGACTTGTCAGTTATCTGCCTGCAACCCCAACTACTATTTCCCAGTTTATTACATGCATTTGTAGTCAGATATTTAATTAGAAATTCTGTTCCTTTCTGGCAAAGTTATCTTCCTCTGCTCCAAGAGCTTTTTAGAAGCTTGAGCATGTGCAGAGGAAGCAACAGGTGAAACAGGAATCAATCATTTTTTGTGATGTCAGCACATGGAGGAATGGAGGAAGGGACCAGCTTACACTGCCAGAATGGGGACAATAATAATCCTTAAATATCTGGTTAGTAATACAGGAAATTAAGTGAAGAATATAGTTATTGGGGTTGGGGGCAGAAAATTGATATATATATTTTTGTTTTAAGGGTGAACACAACCTTTAAGCTAATTACCTATAGTGTTTTTCATGTTAAAATAGGAAAATACACCCTATAAACTACAAATTCCCCTCCCCAAATCTTTAATTCTATAAGGGATTGGAGCAAGTATTCAAGCAGGGAAATTGCTAACCTGACCTGTAAATATTTGTAACAATATTTTCTATTGAACTTAGCCAGGGAGACTGCAAGAACTGTTAATTACTTTTAAATTATAGCAAAATGGAAGGAAAGGTAGGAAAATCCTACCTCTTATAGAATTATAGATTCAGGGGATTAAGTTTTTTTTAGGGTATGTTTGTCCTTTAAATAATGTAGCTTAACAATGTAGAAACCAAACGTTTATGTAATTATTTTTAATATGAAACTTGTTAGGGGCAATAACTGAACTTAATATGGTATAAAAAGTGATCACAATTGCTTCACATGCATTATATAGATAAAATAATCCCCATTTCATTTTCATCAAATGAAACAAACTCTGAGAATTGAGTAAGAATGCCCTCTAATGGTGAATGTTAAAAACACTTCCAAGGAGATTCATTAAAAGTTCTTATCGTTTAAAATGGTGCTAATTTTGCCCCAACCAATCAGAACTTATGTAACATTTGAAAGCTAACATCTGATTGGTTGGGGCAAAATTAGCACCATTTTAAATGATAAGAACTTTTATTGAATAACCCCCTTCATTTATAGAATTAATTTGATATTATAAACAGCTAAGCGCTGACATTACTACTCATTGGTTGTAAGCTCATTTATGTGTGGCATCAGATCTTATCAAAGCTGCAATAGCCAGTGGTATTCTAGGATTGTGCAGAAGTGGTGTAACTATGAATCACTGGGCCCAACCCCCCATAGCAAAACTATGATGTGGCCCTTCTCCCTGCTTTAATCTTCAGTGGTTTTCTGGGAGGAGGCTATATCTATCAAAGGAAGAATAAGAAGATTGGGCCCCACCGGGTTTGCTCCCCTGGTAAATAGACGATTGTGCTGTAATATAATGACATGTCTATAAAATACCATTCATTAGCATTATGAACATATAATATGTTCATAATATTCTTCAATGGTGACAAAGTACCTATACCATGTGGATTTTTTTGGCCATGGTACATCTCTCTTAAAAAAACATTGGCAATCAGAATTATATTATAAGTGGCACTAAACTAGAAAAATTAAAGATATTGATATGTAATATTGTTACAATATTGCAATATTCTTATTGTTGAATCCTAGTTTAAAGGGTAAATCAGTCTTATAGAGTTAATTAACTATTGTTATGCACGGTCTTGCTCGTTGACAAAGTAGAATGTCATTAATAACATGTTGTGACTAGAGATACGCTAGAACCCAGCTCGAACTTGCAAAGTTTAGACGAACTCGTACTTTTAGAACTTCACAAACCAGTTTGGGCTTTTCAAACACGCGGACGGATTTTTATTTGTATACCATTCACTAACCCTCTATTTCGGCCATAACCCTCGACTGTACCGTTACGGCGATAACACTCAAATGTACTGTTTCAGTGGTAACCCTCAACTGCAGAGTTTTGGCGATATCCTTTGAATGTTTTGTTTCAGCAATAACTCTGGAAAGTACATAACCCTCGATAATGTGGCGTTTTGGCGATAAACCTTGAAAGTACAGGTTTCAGCAATAACCTTCGAATGCAGCGTTTCTTCGATAGCCTTTAAATGTTCTGTTTCAGCAATAACAATCTAATGTATCGTTCGGTAAACCCTCAAATGTATCATTTAATTTCAGTAACCCTCAAATATATTGTTGGTAACCCTCAAATGTATGGTTTATTATCCCTTGTGTTGGCGCTAACCCACGAATGCTGCATACGGAAACTTGACAGTTGTCCGATCATGGATGAAGGTAGTGTTTATACAAGTTTGGGTGATAGTGACATGTTCCCCAGACCATTTCCAAGGTGCCAGAGCCATTTACAGTTAAGCTGGGTACACACAGTAACGATAAAGCTTTATCGTTATGTGTGTACGCTCGTTTCCCGAACGAGCGCACGGCTGCCAAACGATCGCGGCAGCCGAATGCTCGTTCGGGAAAGGCCGAAAATCTCCATCGGCCGCGCTAGACTCCCTATAGAGGAGTCTAGCGCGGCCGATGGAAACACACAGTCCCGAGCGTTCTCCTTATGATGTTCATAGGGAGAACGCTCAGGACTGTGTGTATGCAGATCTTTGAAAGATGGCAGACAGGATCTTGCAGATCCTGTCTGTCATCTTTCAGAAATCTGGACTGTGTGTACCTAGCTTAAGTTACCATTGCTATTTTCACTGTAATTAACTAGCACTTTTCGAACTATTCTCTCCCATTGGCTTTAATGAGTTTGTTTCCGAACTATAGCACTTTTACTAAAGTACTAACCTTTCTACCAGACGCTCCTGAGACAAGGAACCCTCAACGCTCTCTCCCTTCTTTGCAGCTTTGTGAGCGCTATGAGTTTGCGCAGGCATAAAGCAGGTAAATGGTACAGCTGTGTTAAATCATTGATTCAGGCGAATGCTCGTCTCGGGAGTGCCAGTAAGAAAAGGCAAGGATTGCAAAAGTGGGGTTGGTGTTTAACTTCCCTTTCCAACAAATTTTCCACAAAACTTACTTTTAACAAAATTGCTTCTAACATTACCATTTATGCACAAGTAGATGCATAAAAAAAACTACACAAATCATTTTACAAAGCCACATTTCCAAATACAGATGCTGTCTAAAATACAAATAAAAACAAAACACAACAATTTGAAAATCATGTAAATCCCTATATTTAATTTGGCTTGAAATAGGAAAATTACTGTTCTTTCTATTCCTTCTTTTATTCCATTATGGACTTTATCTCCCCCCCAGTTTTTGACTAGAGACACAAAATTTGGGAAAAATGTACAAGACTTTAGTAAAGTGATGGAAAAGGGTTTCATAGTTACGGGTAAACATACATTTTTTAATGCAGATTTTATTGGACAGTCCAGGTTGCAGGTGTAATGAACACTGATTACTTGCCTCTTGATAGCATTCAGCTGTGTTAGACTAATCAACCCTGATTAGATGCAGCTGTTTAGAAGGTACTCTTAATTTACACTCTCTTTGACACACACGCAACTTCAAAATTAAGGTGGGTACATACTAACAATAAAGGGATAATACCGTTGCATACGACTGTATCATCCATTTATCGTTAGTGCGTGTAGCACATTTCCGAGCACTCCCAAGGCCGCTGAACCAACCTTCACCTTTGGCCTCCTGAATGTTCAAAAACGCCCGAATATTTTCCTCGGCCATGTCCCTTTAAAGGGAATGTCCACCCCAAAATTTAGTATGTTAGGCAGGATCCCCCAAAACCTAGAGTCTGTTTTGTTAAATATAGCTCCATCAAGAGAAATCATACTTACAAGTTCACGATCCACTGCTGCTTCCTCCTTCTGCACTGCTGACGCTTCGTTCTTTTTCTGTTGCAAGCAGCAGCAGTGAAGGCTTGTCCAGGAATGGCAGTCAGCCATTAGACTGCCTTACCCAGAAGAGCCAGAGACCAGTGGCGGTGGATCGAGGAGCTTGTAAGTAGATTATCTCTTGCTGGGAGCAGATTTATTAACTTTTACCAAAACAGTACATAGACTTTGGGGGTTTCTGCCTAACATATTACATTGTTTTCTAAGGGGTGGCCACACCCTTTAAATAAAGTATAAGGAGTTGGCCGCAGCTGAGGGAGATTTGTAGTCCTTATGCTTTACATAGGGAGAACGCTCTGGACTGTGTGTAGAGGGATATTTAGAAAATGACAGACAGAATCTGCATATCATTGGAGGGGTGAAAATGGCCTTTAAAACTCACAGCACATGCACACACATTCATAGAGCTTTGTGAAGCCATGGCGTGTTGTTTGATTCCTTAAGAGAGATGTCTGCAACACATTTGACAATCTGGAACAGGGGCATGTTTACAGCACAACGCTATGTAAATATTTGAGAACTGAGGAGCTGATTTCTGTTATTTGGAAGTCATTGTTCAGCATTCTTGTGAAGCAATGATAAGCAATTTAGTCTAAACTGAGCAAAATAAATAAATCTCCATTTGCATGTAAGCCATTTCCCTTACAAAGTAAAAACTATTCTATATGGTCAGCACTGGTTTCGTCATAGGGTCAGGTCCCCGGCTCCTAAGGGGGCCTCCAAACCATAAGCTTTAAATGGTCATGGGTTGTGGGGGTGCCTTAACTGTTTTTCCCTGGGGTCAATAAGTGAACAGTTGCAGGTTACTCACATCACTTTTAACTCTTCAGACTCCAAGTCTACCCCACTCCGTCATCAGTGGTCTGGATATAAGCAATGAAGAGGGTCTGTAGACGAGCCTCAAGCAATGGAAATAATCTGCATCAAATTTTAAATACACAATAAAGTTTGATGCAGATTATTTATTACTGCCTGGGGCTCATCTACAGATTTCCTTTCATTGCTTTTTTCCCTGAGGTCACATTGGAGACTGGCTCTAAAAATTCATTTTGCAGTGTGCTACCCTTACTGTGTCATGTCAAGTGCACCTATGGTAACATTTGTTGCTTGCAGTATGCACTGCTCTCTAAGGAAGCTACAACCCTCTGCTTTTACAGAATGTTATTACCCATTGCTTCAGATGTTTGCAGGAATAAAAACTGAAATGTTTGTTTTAAATCTGTTTTTTCTCCCATTATATCGCTCATGTGTAAATTTTGTGCAAATAAACATTAATGTCAAATAGAGAGAATAACAGAAAACTCAATTCACCACTTTATCAACAACACTGTGAGGCCATTTCACGGCTTGTAAACGACACAGACTTGTCTTCAGAATACTCATTCATTGGGCCTTGCAAAAGGGAAAGGTAGTTTTGTCAACATTATTTTGGATGGATGCTATGTAACGATATACAGGGAGATTCAATAAAAGTTCTTATCGTTTAAAATGGTGCTAATTTTGCCCCAACCAATCAGATCCTATTTAAGATTTAAAAGCTAACATCTGATTGGTTGGGGCAAAATTAGCACCATTTTAAATGATAAGAACTTTTATTGAATAACCCTGATAATCTTGATTGGCTGGCAAAACCCAACATGCAATGCATACAAAACCCAAAGACAGACTGGGAAGTAAAATTTCAAATAATTCTCCATGATCCCAGGTTTACTTACAGCTATAGGATCACCTATATTATGGCTTACATAATAATTTTTAATACCATGAAAACCATTTTATAGATAACACCAAAAATGTTTCTTTTCATTTTAAATATGCTTTAAAATAAAACATTTTATGGTCACCTTGATATCTTTCTGATAGGGGTTTATACCCACCCTTTCCCCTTAAAAGTGCCCAAGGTGACGTTCTAAACTGCTGGGTGCTATTAAACTTACCGTAAATTTGCCTTACACGTCCTACGCTCGTCTGCCAGTAATGAGACCCAATAGAAGGATGCATTCTCCAAGAAGCCTGTCTTCCCATTGGGTATATCATGAACAAACGACCGAGGTGTAAATGGTCTGATGAGGGAATGTTTCGGTTAGTATAACAGCTTTTAGTGAGACAGTGTAAGGTCCAAACCCATGGCACTTCAGATGGTGAGAAGAGGGGAGCGGGGAATTAAATATAATTTTCCTTTTCTGGTTTCTAGGAAAACATCCATATTTTTTTTTCAGATTCGAAGAATATTTCTAAAATGGTCTGTGATGTGCTGAAGAAATGGCAACACACAACCCTGGGCTATCTTCCCTATATTACAGTACAGGGACTCGGAGAAAAATTTGGAAAGCCACATACTAAAAAAAAATTATAAGTTACAACCACAAATAAGTCACAAAAACAGGTATCAATAAATCAATAATTTATTCATCTAAAAAAGTGTGTAAAAGTATAGACCTTTTTGTTCACAAGGTATATTGAAGCACATTTATACTGAAGAACTTTAATTCTTAAATTTCATGTTTTTTTCTTTTTTGTTTTTTTTAAACAAAGTCTTATTTTTTGTGAGGTACCAGAGGCAAGATTAAAATTTCTTTTGTGACTCCAAAATTTTTTTTTTTTTTTATTACTTTCATGTTTCTGCTGGGTTTCACCCCCCCCCCCACTTCCCATTTTTAAATTGTACGGCTATTTATAGATATTTGTAAATGTGTATATATAGATTTTTTTTTATATATATATAATTTTATATATTATATATAAAATGAGGAAAAACACAGCCAGTAAATGTTTTGTAAAAAAGAGAAAGAAAAATGTATGTTCCTTGAGAAAATGTACAACTTTTACAATTTGTATAAAAAAAACAGCAACAAAACAACAAAAAAAATTAATATATTTTTATGTACAAATACTTTTTCTTTTGTCACACATTTATGTCTTGTTAAGATCCCACAATCACATGTGTGTTTTAAGTAAAACTGTATCTGAAATCTAAAGGGATTAGAAGTCCAGAAAAAGTATAAATATGCAGATTTAATAGGAAGGGATTTTCTAGAACCCCATTTTAAATACATAGATTATTCCTGCTTGTCTTAAATCTGGTTGTGGTTTTACCAAACAAAGTTATGCATAATTTAAAACCGATAATAGCAGTTGTGTAAAGGAAAACCTAGATAAATATTTATAAATACTAGGTGAATTGTATTGGCAAGGTAGTGAGAAATAGTTGATAGTTCTACCTCAGTTTCAGTTTTCTAGTTGCCATAGATACCATTCACAAAATCCCCTCACAAAATGTTATTTTTTTCTAAACATACAGCATGTTCCACTGTATCAGACAAAATATTAAAAATGTGAAACATTCTGGTTCACCAAAACTCAATAGTGTGCCATTTAATGAAAAAAGCAACTATTCAAGAACCTGAATTACTATGTATAAAGGACAAAATAATAAAGGCCAAATGATAATAAAATTAATTGGAATGATTTATGTGCTTAAATAATCAAGATAGTTTAAATGAAGTGCAACTGAAATCTGTGCATTCTTAACACCTGGCATAACAAAAATTCACAGGGAAGCAGATAAAATAACCCCTAATTAATTTAGCAGGAATGCACCTTCACTATACTGCTGATATGGTTGTGCTGCAGACACTATTTTTAGAGTTAACACATTTTCCTTTTTATCTGATGGTTTCCTCCCAATATGTACTCTTGCAGCTTTGGAGCACTTGAGGAGAGTATACTGCTGGGTTTTCTTGTCCTTGCATTTAGTCCATTTTAAGCCACTCTCTTAGATTTAATGCAGTCCATTGTATTGCACAGATAAAGAAAAATAAGATAAGTTGTGCATCTTCCATCTGCCATTTTACAGACAAATCTAAAATACTCTTCACAGTACTGGTACTGCAAAGTAATACTCTACCAGAGGGACTGAACTTGATGACCACAACTCTGGCACTGTGGATAATGGCAGGAGGCATTAAGATGTTCATAGTCAAGGCAAGGTGAAAATATTCATAGAATGTCCATCACCATGTTGTACATCTGTGTGAGCACCGTGAAGTGAACTGGTAGGCAGGAAGTCCGATCCTGAGTGGATGGGCTACAAGTTAACCATGAGAGAGCATTGTACTGTTCCAGAACAAACCTAGAAATGTAGGGGCAGATTAAACAAGGTTAAAAGTAGCTATAAAAAATGTCTGCCACAATGGGATAACTCTTCCCTCCCACCACTTATGCCTCTTTTACATTGGTTTAAAAAGCATTACCTTAATACATCTGAAGTGGTCTTGGAATCAAGGGGATGAGGAACACGCTGAGAGTTACGTGCAGGAACAAGTTCATCACTATGAGATACAGATATGTGATGGTGCAAAGAAGCCTGGATTTTAAAGAGAAAAGGAAGCGATTAAACTTTCTAAATGCATTTTTCTACGTCTAGTATTAATGGAAGTTATCCATATTAGCGAACACAATCATTCTTTTAGAAAACTAGAAAACTATGGACTGAAAACCTTTTCACCAAATTGTCACTGGAAATGGGAATTACAGTTCATTGTACATATGCATATTAATAAAGGCACAATATTTAAGCAATAGAATAATTTAGTGTTATATGTATTAGCTGCAAACTTTCAGCAGCATTGGAAACTGCACTCATATCAACAAATATACCCCTAGTATTCCAACAGTTTTTTCCCAAGTAGGCGACTAAATAAAGTACATTATTTAGTTGGTATCCTAATGTTATATGCGGTATTTCACTATAAATGCAATTCCAAAAGAATTCTGTGTTCTTTCTAAAGAAAGCTTTTCCCCGTATACGTTAACAATCCTAAATATTATTTTACCTTCAGAAAAAGAGGACATTGGTTCTGTGCCTGGGGACATGAAGACCAAAACCACTCAGGTAGGTTCTCTGCTTTGGCTGTGGACACATAATATCCTAGTGCTAGTGGCTGCTGCTTGAGTTCTTCTGGTGTTTCTCGGGAAAGAAGCCTCTCTACCTGGCTCTGCCAGAATAAAACATGCAATTAATTACTGTACAAGTTAATTTTTTCCAGTAACCTAACATTCTTTATTTAAGCAGATAAGAATAAAGGAGATGTTACCATTTCGCGTATCAATAACGTACAATAGTCAGGTTGGTAAATACATTATCACCATGTTTTACATTGCAGACCTACTTATTATTTATTTCTATGTGAGAGCGGGAAAAACAACTCAAGAGGGATACCGCTTTATTCAAATGCATTATTAGTAACTGATAATATATCTGAATAATTTGTAAAGGCTGTGTTTACATGGCCTGGGTATGTATCCACCATAACTGACAAAATGTGGATCCCCTCTATTTTGCTTCTGTATGGTGAAATCACAACCACTAAAGAATAAAGTGGGAGCAGCACCAGTGTGCCATCAAGACTCTACTCTTCTGTTGGTCACAACAGGGGAGGGGGCACTGTTGGAGAGCCCAACCCAGCACAGTAGTGTTGGCAGCCCTGGTTCATATGCAAGCAGGAAGAAAAAAATAAAAGTAACGTCAAAGTAGGACAGTAAAAAAAACTCTACACACAGCAGGTTGTGCTACACACAAGTTTTTACAAACTTACTAATTACAAGGCAGATTAAGATATTAAAGGGCAAGTTCGGTGCAAATACATGTACTTTTCAGAAAAAAAGAGCTGTATTTTTCCATCCCAATGACCCCAATCTGCCAATTCAGCAGAGTATAAATAAATGCAACCGAAATACTGACTTCCTGTTTGCCGGACCCCTAGTAGATACCGTTATGGTCCTGCCCTTGACCCAGCGCCTGGGTTGATTCAGTTGCTCAGTAGAGATCTGAGCATGTTTGACCGATCCAAGCCCCTGAGCCAATCAGTAGAAATTACTGTTTGGGACATTCCAAGGATGTGGTGCATCCTGGGAAGAAGAAGGACTGTTAGAACCTGAAATGTCAGCTCACTAATGTCAACAACAGGGAACAGCAAAGGGTATGAAATCAACTGATTTTTCAAAATGGGAGATAATATGTAGAATAACTAAGAAGGCATCACACAAACTAACAATTTAACAAATATTGATAATTTCCACTGAACTGCCCTTTAAGTATTTAATTAAAACTATCAAATGAAATCCATTTAAATGAACCTTACCTAACAGGGATATTGTTGTATTCAGACATCATCTCATATACTTAAATTATTTTATTTCCTTTCACTTTCACCTACTTACCCGGCTGTGCTGAAAGTGGGAGCCAACTCCAATGGGAGAGCCTGGGGAAGAGCTTGGAGGTGAATGCAGATTTCCTGTGATTAATATCCCTATGTCATTGTCCATATCATCTAGAAAATGAAGATCTAACATATCTGGGGGAAACAAATGTATGCAAATTCAGTGTTTATTTTATTTATGCAGAATTCAGATAAGATTTAAAGGAGAATTAAACCCAATTTAGACACAGTGTCAGGCCACACCTCCTGACCTCAGTCACATGATTTCTTGCTTTTTCTGTTCTGTAAAAGGATTGGCTAGAGATTATTAATGGGTGTGACCAACTGTAACAAGTTTCTGTCATAGCTAAGGACTGAGCATGTGCAGAACATAATAGTCATTGACCAAACTGTAATATTAGAATGCTGTAAAGCAAAGCACAAACCATATGTTATTTAAAGGGCATGTCCACCCCCAAAACTATAATCCCCCCACTACTGGCCCCATCATGTAGTGTAGTTTAATACTTACCTCACATCCCAGCTCCATATGGTTCTCCTGTAGTCCCCCCCCAAAGTCCCAAAAACTGCCCACCAGGAGGATAGCAGAGTCCATATAGGAATCTGCCTCCTACCTGGCCTCCGGGAGAAGTTTGGCATGCGTACTGCAGCCCTTCTCCCCCTCCCACTCCCTCCCGATTAGCGTTCCCTCCCCCTAGTGTTAATCCCTTTATATGTAACATTCCCCGTCCCCCCAGCCCCAACCGCTCTATTTATTTTATTTGAAAGTGCCCCAAACTTTACTTACCTCCCCTCTTTCCTCCACCGAAATGAACTCCCGGCAGCCGCGTCCGTGATTGGCTGCCGCTCAGCCAATCACAGACTCGACAGCCGGTCCCGCCAGCAGCGCGGCGGAGGAAAGAGGGGAGGTAAGTAAAGTTTGGGGCATTTTCTGATAAAATAAATAGAGCGGTTGGGGCTGGGGGGACAGGGGGAGTAAAATATAAAAAAATATTTTTAAGGGTGGACATACCCTTTAAGTAAATTTCCCAGCGCCCGTATCAAAATGAGAGGTCAGACACAGATTACGTTTTTTTTTATCAAGGTGTTCTGCCTTCTGGTTCAGTGTTGTTCTGTGGCTTTAGTTGTCCTTTAAAGATACAGGACCTCGGTTACTATAAAGCACAGAATCTGAAGAGCACTGGAGCAAAACTATAAATCCCTAGAAAAAAAATAAAAATCTCCTATTTTTAAAGGTGTAAATAAACTTTGGGGGGAAATAAGACACCACCGGGCTTTAGAACACTGACCACAGTGTGTGTTTGTCAGATCATTTAAGACACACAACGCATGTAGCATGTGAAAATTGTGTGATTACAATGCAGCGTGTTTTATATGCGTTACTGTTCGTTTGTGCTGTGATTTTCCCAATAATCTGTTATCAATGCACTTGTAATCGCACAAAAAAAAATGGTGTTCACGTATGCTCCAGCACATATAGTTTGGTCACCCACATAAAAAAAAAAACCTGGCATGCGATTCTTAGATTTTTTTTGGCTGACCAATTGATATTTCCGTGTGTCGGTTGGTCAGCCCAAAACGTCTGTGTTTTTGCAGTGCACCCCTGTGGACCGCACGGTCGGTTGTGGCAAATTGTCAGGCATAGCTTTTTTTGAATAGTGTGTGGCAGACCTTTTTTGGTTGTCTGGGGCTTATACAATAAAAGGGAACAATATTTGGCCTATGCCCTTTAAAAAAACAAATATATTTACAAAAGAGAACTAAAAATGTTATTTTAATGTGAGAGCTTTTCTTCCCAGAACACCTTTACATTGTATTATTCTTCTCTAGTAAGTTGCATTTAGTACAAGTAAGTAGATTCTGTAACAAGGGCTTTTATGTTGTTGCCAGTACAACTCCCTGACCAAGGAGCCTTGTGAGCACATGCACCTGTTGCTACTTCCTCCTAAACCAATGCCTATATATATATATATTACATTATTATATAAACACACACACCACACACACACTCCACATATGTGTGTGAGTGCAGGCTGCTACATCAAGCATAGTCAAATACAACACTCAGAAGGCATTAAGATTTTCCAACAGATTTCATAAACAGATAATTCTCATATAAACTTACCATCCTCATTGTGGTAATTAGCCGGAGTGACCTGAATAGTGGCTGAAGTGGGAAACACTAAAATGTGGGTACAGGAGGCATCCTGTGGAGTGCTTAACTGAGATGTTTGAAGATTCAAAGCAGTACTACGGCCAAACACTGAACCCATAGTGACAGCATCTGTGTAGAAATTAAGCTTTTAAAGTTATTTTCCAAACAGCAAAATTAGTGAATAAAAAAAGGAATTCTTATGTCTGAAAGCTTCTGTATGTGTGCAACTAAACAAAATTTAATCAATACCCATGGAGGACATGAACTGCTCCTTTTTTCAGACCTTGCATTTGGCAACACTTTGTACCTGACCAAATCTTTTAATGGCACCAGCCCTATAGAGATGAATGGAATAACACCACCAGCCACAGTGGATCATAAGAAAAAGGAAGATAGGAGGGGGGATCTTGTTTATGGAATTATGATGGATAAAAAAAATATATATTTAACATATGGCAGGGTGAATTTCTGTAAGGGGTTTTAATTAATTTAGCACATAGGAGAAACTAGATTAGATTAAACAAAAGGCAATAAAGAAGTGAAGTGTTACATTTGTGTTTAAAGGGGAAGTTCAGTGCAGATACATATGCTTTTCATCCCAATGACCTTAATTTGCCAATTCAGCATTTTGACTGTGTATAAATAAATGCAACTGAAATACTGACTTCCTGTTTGCAGGACCCCCTAATAGAGACCGTTACGGTCTTGCCCTGATTTTTCAAAATGGGAGAGAATACGGTATGTAGAATAACTAAGTATGCATTACACAAACTAACAATTTAACAAATATTGATAATTTCCACTGAACCGTCCCTTTAAATAAAGAACTTCAGGTAGTGAAAACAAGGCTGGAAATTTTAGCCTAAACACATGGGAGTTGAAGTATGGAGTACCAACATCACTTTAACTAATCTTTATCTTTATCTAATCTTTATCTTAATCTAAGTCGTGTTAACTTAAATGTACAGAGAGTTAGCCTGACATTACGTTTATGGGTGCGACGGTAAGCAACTGGTACCGTCAATGTTCTGTGGAGACAGTGGTACATTAGCACAAGTTCTTTAAAGCCAGCAAATAATTGTTAAGGTCATGCAATGCACAGAGAGGCACAATTGCCTTGGAACACACAATAGCATGAGTATAGCCTGCTTGGTCGGGAATTTTAGGAAAAACCATCCTGGCGGTCCAACGAAAGATGCCCAATCGAGTTTCTATAAGTACCTATTTATGGTGGAATGTTGGAGGGTATGGCATAGGTATTCAGTATCTTTGATTAGAGATTGCTAAGTAAATGACGCATCATTTGAACAGTTTGAGAGTTTCTTGTTCATAAGCTTTAGTAAATGTATTATATTGTATATTTGTGCAGCATGTAAGATAGAAAAGATGCCGAATTTTTAGGTTAATAAAGTGTAAAAATAAATTCACATTCTCACCAGGCATGACAATGAAAGATCCCTGCGGTTCCATAGCTACAAGGCAGGCACTAAGAATAGAAGGAGAATCAGCGGCTGATATCCCACACATTTTGCATGTTTCTTTTAACTGACGACTGATGGCCTGCAGTGAACACTCTCCAAGCAGAATACTCCAATCTGCAAAATGCAAAAATAATTCTAAGCTAATGAAGTAATTAATTTGTCACAAATTAGTTTTTGCTTGGTTTACTTGCATACCTTTTAGCTCACCATGACCTAGTCTTCCAAGGCGGCCTATTACCACTCTCCAAGGCAATGATGTTGTTTGTATAATTTCTACACACCATTCCCAGAGTTTCTGAAGACCAATTTTTCTTGCTGAAACTTTGCTCCTCCGAAACCTAAGAAGCAAATGTGAACCCTTATAAATAATACTAATCATTATTATTATTATTCAGACATTCTGTTCATTTTACCCACCACAAAAGGAACCTCATATTCTTACTAAAATCACTGGGTATAACTTTCTGAGATCATCAAGGAATGGTGAAACTTGGTTTATATGCATGAAGAAAAACACTGAACAAGTGCTTTTACACATGTTGTGTTCCCATCTTGGTATGATTGCTTAAACATTAGGTAAAATGTACATATTTTTCACAATTTGTGAGGTCTCGAGAAACTGCATTTACGAGTTAAGGCTTTATCGCACATATCCCTAAACCCCAGGTCTAGCAATCTTCAAGCTAACAGCTATATTATATGGAACATAGTGACAAATATAGATGCTGCATGGTAAGGGAAATCTACGCCCCATAAGATGGATGTTTAAGGAGATAACGGCAGAAGATAACAATAAAAAAAACCAAAAAAAAACCCAGCATAATGTATTACTAACCGATTGGGCACATGAATGTTCACCACACAAGTATCCAGGAGTTCTCCATGGAGGTCAGTGCAAGATGCCAGCAACCACCGCTGGTCATGAGACAAGCAGTATCCCACAAATAGTACATTGTACTTCTGACCAGCTTCACCAAAAGTCTCTCCCAGTTCTGTCTGTTTGTCCTTAGTTGGAGAAAGCAAATATGGTGGCGAGTACTTTTGACCTGGAATAGATTGCTGAACGACAGGGAAAAGACAATAATAAAATTGTAGTTTTTCAAAGATCTGGAATCTTTAATACCTGTTAAATGTCCAATCCTATTCTATAATAAATATACAGGTGTAGGACAACAGTTTAAAAAGAATAAGATGAAGCTACATACATGCCTGCAAAAAAACATGAACCATTTGCTGGGTTAAACTCAACGGTACATACATTAAGTGTGCTCACAGCCCTTAAGGTGCTAAAAAACATAAGATTTACGTTAAGAAGGCTTATAACAGAACACACTACAGTTAATATCAGAGAAATCGGTAAAAGTACATTT
This sequence comes from Hymenochirus boettgeri, assembly GCA_019447015.1. NCBI lineage: Eukaryota > Metazoa > Chordata > Amphibia > Anura > Pipidae > Hymenochirus > Hymenochirus boettgeri. The sequence continues at coordinate 274,266,354 of CM033469.1, read as the reverse complement.
ACATTTAAAGGGTATCTCCACCCTTAACAAAACCTTATTCTGTAGTGTATTTTACCCTATCCCACCCCCAACCTCCAGGTTTGATTGTCAAAAAAAAAAAAAAAAGATTAGAACTTTACTTACATGTCTTCGTTCCCCCAAATCTCATATCTCGGCCCTCTGCTTGCCAGATCAGCAGCCACGTCTGTGATTGGCTGAGAGGCAGCCAATAACTGATGCAGCTGCCGGCTTTGCTGAACACAGGGGGAACAAAGCAAAGTAAGTAAAGTTCTGATCTTTTTTTTGACAATCAAACCTCGTGGTTAGGGGTGGGATAGGGTGCCCTACACTACAGAAAAATGATTTAACGGTAGGGCACCATTCAACGTAGATAGATCGGGAGGGAGAAGGAGGGAGGGCTCCCCTGCTCATGTCAAACACCTCAATAAGGACAAGGAAGCAGCAGGGACCGGATGACACACAGACAGCTCTACAAGAGAACCATTTGGAGCATAGATGTAAGGTAAGAATTTTTACACACTACACAGTAGTGGGTTAACTTTTAGTTTTGAGGTCGGAAGTGCCCTTTAACTAATTTAGTCAGAGCCAATACAGTCCTTGTGGTCATTGGTGCTCTCTCAAAAGTAAGTAGTTTTAAGATTTTTCATATTTGCCGTTATATTTTTGTGTTTCAAGTTTCATATGTGAGTCAGATGTTAAACAGATATATAAACAGCATACTGGCATATACTTTATAAATGGCATGTCAGTGGTTAAAATCTTAGAAAGTAGGTGTGGGATGTGAGGGGTAAATGCATGTGGCTGGCTACAGTACAAAAAAGCATACCAGAATGATTCTGAATGCTAATTTTCCCATTATCATTAAGACAAAAAAATATTTCTTGTGTCATACACTTGCCAAGCATCTGTCATTTGCTAGAAATGATAAAGCAAAGAGGTTAGAGATACATGAAAACCAAAAACGTCTGCAGCCAAGCACTCAGTTTTTCTGCTTCTGTGGAGAAACACAGCAGCAAAGTTAAAGGGCATCTATAGTGGGCTTTTTTTACATTTAGATGTATTCCATAATTCCTAATAATCCCCAGAGTACCTTTATTTTTGTTAGATTCCACCTATGTCCTGAGATATACGCCATAAAAGATGCATCATATCTGTTGTATTCAATTAGATCAACTGGACTTGAAATGTAGTTCTTGAAGACGTTTCGCTAGTCATCCGACTGGCTTTCTCAATTCAGAATGACTTGTACAAGAATCTGTGGCAATTATGTACCCTGGAAAATCCCAATTAGCATATCACAGCCAGGTGTTAAGGGTGTGATTGGATAGTTGCTAAGAGGTATTATAGGAACGCCCAGAGTAAGGTGTTAAAACAGCATTGTACATGGCAGACAGTTGGTGTCGAACCCCCCCACCTCTATTTAGGCTTGGTTTCTTTATTTTCACATAAATGGCCTCCTTAACACCTCTCTTGAACCGTCCGTTCCTTCGCCAGTATATAACATTACAATCTCAAAGGTATGTCCTTTATCCTTAAGATGCAGATACACGGCTGAGTCCTGACCCGAGGAATTGGCTCTTCTGTGCTGGGCCATACGTTGATGCAGTTGCGTTTGGTCTCCCCCACATACAAATCAGAGCATTCTTCACTGCACTGCACTGCATTATGATGTCGCGTCGCTTTTCTTGTGTTTAGGTATTGGGTCTTTCGGATGTACCAATTGCTGCCTCAGTGTGTTGTTCGGTTTAAAGCAGACAGGGATACGATGTTTTTTGAAAATTCTTCTTAATTTCTCGGAGACCCTGCTACATATGGGATGACCATGTTCTTCCTCCTGTCTTGCTTTTCCCCTTCACTGTTGATATTTGTGTTCTTTCTTTTCCTTCTACTTCTTTGCAAAGGCCCAGTCTGGATATCCACAAGTTTTAAGGGCTCCTCTGAGATGTTTAATTTCTTTAGCCTGCCTCTGTGCTAGTGGGGATGTTCTCGGCTCTGTGTTGCAGGGTTCTGATGACACCCAGCTTGTGATCTAAAGGGTGGTGGGAGTCAAACATCAAATACTGATCTGTGTGGGTTGGTTTTCTGTAAACTCTACTTCCAGTTTTCCATTTTCCTTAACTTCTACCAAGCAGTCCAAGAAAGCCAGTTTTTGTTTTGTACCTCTTCCCTTGTGAATTTGATGTTTTGGTCTACCGCATAATGTGTTCTGTGAAAGCTTGTACTTCCTTCTGGTGGATTTTAACCCAGGTGTCATCAACAATCTGAACCAGTGGCTGGGTGCTATGCCCTTAAAGGTATTAAGCGCCTGTTTTTCTACGTCCTCCATGTAAAGGTTGGCCACAATGGGTGAAACTGGAGATCCCATAGCACATCCATGTTTTTGCTTATAGAACTTATCCCTGTATTTGAAATAGGTGGTATTCAGGCACAAGTCCAACAAGGAACACACCTGTTCTGGGTTGAGATCAGTGCATCAACGTATGGCCCAGCACAGAAGAGCCAATTCCTCGGGTCAGGACTCAGCCGTGTATCTGCATCTTAAGGATAAAGGACATACCTTTGAAGATTGTAATGTTAATATACTGGCGAAGGAACGTGACTTGTTCAAGAGAGGTGTTAAGGAGGCCATTTATGTGAAAATAAAGAAACCAAGCCTAAATAGAGGTGGGGGGGTTCGACACCAACTGTCTGCATGTACAATGCTGTTTTAACACCTTACTCTGGGCGTTCCTATAATACCTCTTAGCAAAAATCCAATCACACCCTTAACACCTGGCTGTGATATGCTAATTGGGATTTTCCAGGGTACATAATTGCCACAGATTCTTGTACAAGTCATTCTGAATTGAGAAAGCCAGTCGGATGACTAGCGAAACGTCTTCAAGAACTACATTTCAAGTCCAGTTGATCTAATTGAATACAACAGATATACCATGACCTGGATGAATGAGAACCTTCACAAGCATAAAAGATGCAGTGATTAGATTAAAGGAGCCAGTTCCTGTGCTAACAATTTTGTTTGCCTAAGAAGCATGCCTGGGCCCCTCCCCCTTGAGACAAGAGAAACAGAAACCTGAAAGCAAATGGACGCACACACACAGGAATTACAACCAACTGCGCATGAGCGCTTCCCTCACAAGCCGCTTCACAAGCGGGGGGAGTGGAGAGCCCTGCAGTAATTGTGCCAGTCTAAAACAGAGCAACATAGGAAGGTAAGACTACACCTGCATGTAACTAGAACAAATATCATCAGAGACGCACAGCTACTCCCACTGGAGGAAAGATTGGGTGCTGGAGATTAGGTTATAGTCAATAATCAAAAAAAGAAAAGAAAAGGAAAACCTCCTTATATAATGCACTCAATAAATGTATCCCCACCACAGTAGCAAACAATGGGAAACAGCAATTAAAACTTAACTTTTAATAGTATATCTAAAAAACTACATATAAAAATAGAAAATTTATCTTGACGTGGTGAGAAAAAGGGATAAGTACTAGTAAATAGTGGAGGGTAAAGACAACTATGATTAAGCTCCGTTAAGGAGCGAAACGCGTCAGGGGGACTGATTTTCTTCACTATATGATATGGGATTAACTCACTTAACTATAATACTATGGTGAATCAGTGACATGTAAACTGATTCTCTTCTTTGTGAGCTAATCAGCTCTAACGGGGTGTAGCACTTTTTAGCACACCAGGAATTCATTACAGAGGGTGGCTTGTCATATCAGCTTATATTTTATTTACATCTGACAGTGGTGAACTTTCCTTCTTTTTAGCAAAATAGGCGCTCTTACAGACTAGTTTAAAATTGATTAGGAGGGCACTTGTGCCTAGGGATACATGTTTTCTTCCCTTCTGGGTGGAGAGATATCTCCCACCTTTTGTGTTTTCTTGACCTGTCTTTACCCTCCACTATTTACTAGTACTTATCCCTTTTTCTCACCACTGTCAAGATGAAATTTTACTATTTTTATATGTAGTTTTTTAGATATACTATTAAAAGTTAAGTTTTAATTGCTGTTTCCCATTGTTTGCTACTGTGGTGGGGATACATTTATTGAGTGCATTATATAAGGAGGTTTTCCTTTTCTTTTCTTTTTTTGATTATTGATTACACCTGCATGTACTAAGGCATTTTTATTAGCTGGATTGGAGCCATGTTAATTTTTCACTATAGGTGCCCTTTAAATCCTATTTTATATTTAATTTAAATGTGTTTGCTTCAGCAACAGAACAGTTTCTTCAGAACAGTTAAACTACCATTGAACATCTGGTTTGTCAGACAAAAAAAAGGTAAGCAGAATAAAACAGGAAACACCAAAAACATTTGCCATCTATTCACTGTAACAGGGGCATAACTACAGGGGAGCAACCGCAGGGGGGCCCAGGAGACAAGGGGGCCCCCATCTTCCTATTTTTCCTATGGCAGATATAGCCTCCTCCCAGAAAACCGGGGAGGATAGGGCCCCATCATAGTTTTGCTGGGGGGCCCAGTGATTGCTAGTCACGCCACTGCACTGTGACACAGATTTCTGCAATACATTTGTCAGAATAAGAATTCCTCAAAAGGAATTATTTTTTAAAATGTAGTTTACATTATTTATTTAATACCTCTTGGTTCCTGAGTACAGTATTAAGAGCAGCTGCTGGACCAAAGCCAGTGAGAGGCTTAATGGGTATTTGCGTGGCAATAGGTCGACGGCATTGGCAGTATACCGAAAATGCCAAAGACTTCAAGTGTTGGATATAGGAAATCTGCTCATCATTCACTGTCTGCAGAAGAGAACAGCAGGGAATCACCTAAAAAACAAGATGGCATTAGAAAAGTAACTAAAGGAGGATATAAAAATATACAATGGAGTAATAATAGCCTGTAAATAATAGCTTATAAATTATACATAGATATGTCATTCCCTTCAAATGACACACTAAAACTTGTGTATTATAGGAAATAATGCACCCATAATTTAAATTGTGATGGATATTTAAAGTCACCTTAGTATAAAATAACAAGGTTGCGGGTCATAAAACATCATCTAATATCCTTATATTTTTCAATATCTATAATTACTATTCTTGCTTTTATGAACATATTTTAGTAAGCTACACAAGTAGTGGAATACACAAATTGTGGAAATCAATTTGAACCGTCACAAAGAGTTTGATTAATGTTTACAATGTAGACTACATACTATATATAATGCAACACTTCCAGTTAATGTTAAAGGTTATCTTTACTCTAAAAAATTTTTCAAAAATTGTACCTTTATATAGAGTCAGATCCCAGAACTTTCATAGTTTGGCCGAACTTTCCAAACTAGTGTTTCAGCAATAACCCTTGACTAAAATTGTTCGAAAATGATAACCCCTCAAAAGTATTGTTCCTCGAATGTAGTGGTTTTTTTTTCGGTAACCCTCAAATGAAATGTTCAATTTTCCGTAAACCTCGAATGTAATGTTTGTTTCAGAAACCCTCAAATTTAATGTTCGTTTTTGGTAACCCTTGAATGTAATATTCGTGTTCGGTAACCCTCGAATATAATGTTCGGTTGCCGTAACCCTCAAATGTAGAGTTGTTTTTGGTTAACTCTCAAATATAGTGTTCGGTAACCCTTGAATGTAGCATTCCATTTCGGTAACCCTCGAATGTAATATTCCTTTTCAGTAACCTTTTGAATGCAACTTTCAAATTCAGTAATCCTCAAATGTATCATTAGGTAAATCTCGAAGTCCCCACATAGGGATGGGCTCCCCAACGGAATCCATTAACACCACAACACATATTCTGCCATGGCAATTCTGCCTGGAATGTTCGGGGTCTACATAGCCACAAACAACCGAGACTTGTCTTCCAGAAACCCACTTAACCACACAAGAAACATGATATCTCAAAAAGTACTGGGTAGGTTAGGTCAGCCAACAGCGCACTTACTTAAGAGGGGTGTCATTGTTGATTCGATCCACAGTGTGACATCAGATTATTTTAAACAGATGCTTCACCTGCTATTCAGCCACAAATGGCACACTCTCTTTTATCTATCATGTCTTTGCAACAAATGGATTACTCCCTCTAGTCCAGAAGGTAGCAATCCTTCAAAGGGGCACCTCAGAACACTAACCAGAGCTACTTACACTACAACTCATTCCCATGCCTGCTATGTAAACTAAATCCATTTTGGCTAACCCTTTTTCCAGAGCCTTATAAGACCAGAAATCAACTTAAGTTCTACTTACAGATTGGTTAAGGAGATGTCTCACAACCAGCAAAATGGTATAATTTAAAAGCCAACCTGAGGGTCTGCCTTTCCACCACAATCTTGTATATTAAACAACAAGCTAAACGTACAGATGTCGACCTCAATGAACTAACAATTGACTTGTTAAAGCATATATAGATGACCCCACCTCATCAAATAAGAATAAGTGGCAAAGCAGGAAATTGCCAAAAAGCCCAAAGAAAATTTTTCTACAAACAAGCCTCCATTTAAAGTGTCAACCAATCTGCCAAAATGCTTTTGTATATGGTGCAGATTTCCTTTAAGAAAAAGCCCAAACAAGATTTTTTTCCTAACAAACAAGCCTCCATTGAAAGCAGCAATCAATCTGCCAAAATGCATGCATATATGGTGCACACCTAACAATCACCTCAAACCACCTTATGTATAATGAATCCAGTATTGGGTATAGTTAAAAAAAAAACAGCCCAAATAGCCTGTAGCTTTTATAGATACTTCCAACAACTATGCCGTTCCCAACTCATTTATACCACTCAAGATGTTCACAACTACCTGACAGATGTGCACTTACATCTGTTTACCAGTTTCAGTTTCTTTGGTTAGTGAAATCATACAGACAAAGCTACACATATCTATTCAAGATCTTGCCTCAGGAAAAGCTCTCGTGTCCGATGGACTCCTAATTACAAAAAAAGGAGAGACATATCGATCTGTTAGATACACCACTACTCGAAAATGTACAAACAAGCTTTACACCAAGACAACCTTACTATATATGGAAAAAAAATACAATACTCCTTAAACCTGGAAAGGACCCAAAAGACCTTCATGCATACCACCCAATCTCATTGCTTAACTGTGACTATAAAATTCTGGCAATCGGTAATATTGAATCACATTGACAAAGAGCAGAAGTGATTCAAGCCAGGAAAATTAACTTTATCAATATTAGATGCACATTAATACACCTGTAAGTGGATCACAAGCATGTGGGCCAAAAGGTGATGCTATTCCTAGATGTCAGAAAGGCATTTGATACCCTTAATGGGATTTTCTATGGGTGTGTTTAGAGAGTTGGCTTTAGCCCTATCTTCATCAGGTAGATACAGCTCCTAAACAAGGATCCAGAGGTCCAAGTGGCTGTCAATGCCACATTATTTCCATCATTTCAACTGGAAAGGGGCACAAGACAAAGATGCCCCTGTCCCCCTCTTTTCCCTGGAAATTAAGATCCAAGCTAATCCTAAAATTAGAGGTCTGCAGTTGGGCCTGCACACCAAAATTCTGGGCCTTTACATGGACGATCTAATCCTCTACCTGACCACCATGAGAGGAGAGTGTTGACCACAATAGCTACCTATAGTCCATATTTGGGTCTCTATGTAAACTGGGACAAATCTGATTTACCCACTCAATGATACATCTAACTTACATATTACACATCAGTTTCCTATACCAATATACACAAACTTTAAATATCTGGGAATTGAAAAGACGAACCTTCCTCATAGATTCTATCGACTAAATGTGGCACCTTTACTTACATGTGTGACAAATAAAAGTATACCTTTGGAATATCCACCCTTTAAAGGGAAACTAAACATATTTCATGTATTTTGTTAAGTACATGAAATCTGTATCTATTATTCACAGAGAGTTGAGAACGATTATTCCAACCTCCCTGTGAATAATAGAATGTCAGGGGAACACTGCAGGCCTTACCTTACCAGTGATACACCCGGCTCCCTCTCAGCTGTCAAGCGCGCTGTCCCGAATGAGGGCCTATCTTCGCCGCCTGGACGCAAATGCAAAAGATAGCCACACGATCGGAACAGTCAGCCTGTCAGCTGAGAAGGAGTTGCGAGTGGAGCACCGGTAAGGTAAGTCTTGCAGTATTCTCCGGTCTTTCTATTATTTACAGGGAGGTGGGAATAAGCATGCTCACCACCCTGTGAATAAAAGATCCAGATGCAATTTACTTACTAAATCCAGTTTACTTTCCCTTTAAATTTGCAGTCAACCTCAAGAATATTTCTGCTTCTTAAGCAGCACTATATCCTCAGTGTGCATCTGGATGATGTCACTACTTGGCGCCGCAAAGTGAGAGGCGCCGGGTAGTGACATCATCCGGATGCGCACTGAGGATGCGGATTGCGCGGCCGCCGGACAAGGTAAGAGACAGGTTGACTCGAGTATAAACCGACAAGGTAGGAGAATACTACGGACGATTCACAGTCCTCAAGTAGGTACACTCCAGCACACCTCCTTTGGCACGGCCTCCAATTGATAGGTGCAATCCTCCCAGCCCTCCACCTCAAGGGCCACAGCAATACGGCAAAAGCAACAAAGTTGGAGGAGCACACTATTTCATTTCCAGTGTTTTATTTAGGCAAAAAACATACAACGTTTCGGGGGATGGAAGGGGAAGTCACATCCCCCGAAACGTTGTATGTTTTTTGCCTGAATACTACGGACGCCAGGGAGGGCAATATTTACAAATAAGGGTAAAACCTTCTTTATTTGTGCATACTGTATGCACAAATAAAGGAGGATTTTCCCCTATTTGCAAGTATTTGCCATTTAAGATGTTTGAAAACTACAACTCCCAGCAATAAAGCATGCTGGGAGTTGTAGTTTGCAAACATCTTAAGTGGCAAATACTACCCCCTCGGTTTATACTCGAGTCAACATGTTTTTCCTCCTTTTTTACCAAAAACTAGGTACCTCGGTTTATACTCGGGACGGTTTATACTCGAGCATATACAGTACTTCCTGCAGCAAAAATAACACCTTGCAGTAATCCTATCCACGGAGACATGTATTATAGGCCTTTTACACCAAGAAACATGGCCGAGATATGCTTGTATATTAGCAGTGTCATTTATTCATTGTTTGCAAAAATATAATACTCCACTGGTTTGTTCCTGAGACCACAACAAAGAAAGGATTGGTAAGCATTCCATAGAATTCTTTATTTACATAAATGCACCAAGAACTATGGCAAAATCTGGGAAACATGATATGCTTCCGATTACAGGCTGGAAAATTCTAACTAAAGACACAATTGGAACTTTTTAATGCCTGCTTAGTGTATGGCCAGCTGAAGACTAAATTGTAATGTCCTTTATTGATAGCCTTAGGTAATTTTGTAGGAATGAGCACAATTTTTTTAAGTCTACATAGTTGTGTGTACAAGTATGAGCAAACAAAGGGATCAGACTGCTAATGCTGCATTTCGTACCTGTGTGTTCAAATCATTCTGCATTCAGCTCACTATCGCCTTGTGTGTTATTTCTAGGCCCAGAATGCTACATCCACAGGACCAGCCTTAATGAATGCTTGGTGTTAAATCCTGATCCATAGCACGCTGTAATTAGACAAGCCCCTTTCCATCACACACACACACACACACACTTCACACACATCAGGATCCAGCAGCGGAGAATGGGACTTAGCAGACTGACTTTATATTGGCAGGTAAAGGTGCCCATACACATGCAATTACGATTACATGTGTACTGGCAGATTCTATTTGAATCTGTCGGTAGCATACTGTGGTAACCGATCAGCCAGCTGTGTGCCCAAACATGTGGTCGGCTATGCCTACTTAAGTGGCTGTCAGCAATGCCGAAAGATCGCTGGCATCGTTGTTGATCTTTTTTTGTCTGATACTCTCATATTTGAAATGTGTCACGTATTTGAAATGTGTATGGCCACCTTATGAGTTTCAACTTTAGCTGGACAGGGAATAATTTTGTTTAGGTATAGATCTCTCTAAAATAAAAACTAGAATGTTACCTGCAGTATGCAAGCAGCACGAAGTTGCTCTGGTAAACTCTCCAGCATGTCAGTGAAACATCTAATTAGACCCAGCATCCAATAGTTCTCTGTGTGGCACTCTTCATCAACTGTGTATGTAAAGGGATCCACCATATATATCACTACAGCTGGGAATGAAGTTAGGCCTCCAGCTGCTTCTGGATCAGTGGGAATACCAATTTTCTCCCGCTCTGTTGAACTATTAATTTAAAAATTAACATTAAATGCTGTGCATAGCTAATACAGAAAACCAAATATATTAATTAGGTCATGATTTCACTCCAGCCTTTCAGCGTATCCCCTTTTGCCTTTGCAAATAGGATAAAAATCTGCACATACTATTAGGCTGGGTACACATGAGCAGGTTTTTTAGCCAATCCAACTGATATTTCCATGCATTGCTCAGTTGGGCCAAAAAATCTGCAGCGTTTTCAGTATCACTGACATTCATCCGTTTGCTCAGATCAGCCAAACCAGCGATCGGAGATGTCAGTAAATCACCGCTGATCGTGAAGTCTCCTATGGACCGCACAATCGGTCTTGGCGAACTGTTGGCTGTGTGTACCCTGCCTTAGGTCACTATTTAGAGAGATTAGAGAATCCATCCTCATTTAAATAGTATTGTTCCTTCTGCTTAATTACATGAAAAAGGTATTTAAAAAATGTACATGCCAATGGCTGGCAATGTAACAGGACCCACTCCATGTGTTTCTATCTAAAATTGCAAAGCATGTTTTGCAATTTAGGACTATTGCGCACGCACAGGTTTAAAGGGTATCTATACTTCAAAACTTTTTTCAGATTTTAAATCTGATCTGTAGATCCTAAGAAATCATCATTTTAATCACAGCATTTACAGGGAAAGACCTGTCACTCCAGGAGCAGAGATTGTAATATGTGACCCATTAATGACCTCTTACTAGGATCTTTAGCTGACTGCCAGCACACTTTCTGCAACAATTATGAGAATCATCACAGAAAAGAAGGCAGGGGGGAGGTATATGTGTAAGCAGAGCAGGGTCTATGGTGAGGCTGTGCAGAACTTATAAGTGTCGCAGACACTACAATAAGGCAGTGAGTAAGGGAGGGTGGGGTCAATTTGGAGCACTAAAAACTTTAATAATTTAATAACAAAGCAAGCACAGATAAATATGGGAATACCAACATTTTACTTCTCTAAAATTGTAGATAATGTAAAGTTGTTTGAGTATAGTGACCCTTTAAACATGCACAATCGCACAGAAACACATTATCATAAACGCAATGTGTTTCTAGTGAATTGCAGTGGGGCCTGAATGTTAAGGCAGTATAAGTTGAACAACGGAAATGTTAACATTTTGGATATTTGTACAAATAAAAACACATTTGTAACATTATAACCGGGCTGTTGCTAGAAAGGACAGAAACATACTGTATAAGGTAAAGTGCTAAACATAAAATAAATAGGTTAAGGGCAGCTAACTTTTATGCAGTTTAAATTTGTGATTTTTTACATATTATATCTAAATAATTAAAAAAAATACAATTCATTGAAAATAATTTTGCTTTTATTCAACCTCCAATGTAATATTAAAATTTTACTATTATTTGAACTATAATTAACTTTTATTGAAGTTTGTTTCTCTGCTACTTCTCTAAAATTACCGATATCAAAAATTGTCACTGTAAAGGGGCAAGAAGTGCCATGACATCAGATGATCCTTCCTGACTGTAGTTCAGGAACCACATAAAGCAAAGGCAAGTGATATAACATTTAAGTCATTTAGATAAAAAAAAAAAAAACAATATAGATATTAATAATAATATCTATATTGTTGGTTTTTTTTTTAATCTAAATTATTGTTGGACAGTTCTTTTGAGACAGTTGTTGATAGCCGTATTGGGATCCCGGCTATTACCCCTGGAATTTTATAAGATATTAGTGATTTTAAAAGGGGAGGACACGTTCTTATTGGAGATAACATTTAAGTCATCCATACAAAGGCTTCCATAATTTAAAATGCTGTGCTTACTTTTCTGGAGTCTCTTGCTGCATAGATTGCGGATTGGGATCGGTGTCCCCAGTGGCCTGGTTTCCTAATGGTCTATCAACAGAATTTGAAGGATTCTGTGATGGGCAGCTGCTAAACCCTGCTGGTACAGTGTTGTTTTCTGCAGGCACAGCAGAAGAGGTGGATAATGGTGGTGGTGGTAATAAAGGGGCTGCACTTGTGCCATTAGGGGTGGAGTTCAGAGGTGGATTGAGAGTTGTAGGAGGCACAGCAGAGTTTGATGTGCATTGTTCAGTGGGAGGCTGGTTCTTGGGTGGCAATAACAAGGTGTTGTCCAATGTCAATGTGGACAGGTAAGGAGCTAAAAACAGAAACAAAACATAGGTAGGTATTAGTGCAATTTTATTATATTAAATATTTCCTCCACAAATATTATTTAAATAAATTTGGCATTTGATTTACCTAGATGTTGGCGACATGTCTGCGCATATAATCTAAGTCTTGCTTGGTTATCCATTTCCTCACAAGCGGTTTCCTTAGTCTCACTTTCCGGTTGACTGATTTTCATGATTCCATCACTTAAAACTTTACAGATCGGCCTGTGCTCACCAAGACGGCACATCTGGGTAGTAGGAAAGAAGTCAAATGGTTGTTATTTTCCAAAAAAGATGTAAAGAGACAAACACCTTTTAAAGCAAAAGCAATAAGAAAAAAATGCAATGTCATAGGACATCGTCCAGCAATCTTGGCTGCTGTGCATGTTGTATATGCATATGCTTATCCTTATAAATACGCTTTTTTGGAATTAGAAAGTATTTTCTCATTCCAATATCCTTAATTTGCCAATCCAGCATTTTGCCTATACATAAAAATGTAATTCCCTGTTTGCGGACCCCTAATAATGACCCATTATGGTCTTACCCTTGACTCAGCTCCATGGGGTGATTAGCTGTTCAGTAGAAATCTGAGCATGAACCATCCAACAGGCAATGAGAAAAGAATTACTGTTAAGAACATTTCAAGGAAGAGATCATCCAAGCTTGAAAGACTGTTTAATGCAAAGAAATGGTTGCATACCATGACATTGACCAATATCTAAATATTTTTAAATATCTGGACTTCCTAAACTTGCCATGTGTTGATAACGTATCAGTAAGAAATATGCATTAACAAATATTATGCATGTATGTATGTGTATATGTATGTATATCGCTTACACCCAATCCCAAACTCATCGGAAGTATGTGCCCTGGGCATGATTGTTGATGATGAAATCTGTATCAAACACCAAAACCACCTTATGCAAAATTTTGTTTTATACCAGAAAATGTATCGTAATTAAATGGATGGCATCAGATCCACCTACAATAACACAATGGACATCCTTAGTGAATAAGGACCTACTATACCAACAACTGCTACACAAACATAGAAAATGCTCAGGGAAATATCCATAAGTATGGGGAATTTGAAGTTAATATGGGGCAACCACCAGCGAAATTAAACAGCTGATCCAATTAAACCGCTAAAACATAATATTAATATCGCACTTATAGAATTAAAAATTTAAATGACAATAAATGGTCTAAAGATAAAACAAAACAATAAGACAAAATGAGGATACAGATGCATAAAGTTAAAGTTTAATTGTTAAAAGTTATGCCGACCTCGCAAGGTTTATAAGATTCAAAGATGCTTCTTATAGTACTTAGCCAGCCTTTTTTCCCCTGGCATGCTTCTGTGCCTTTTCCATGCATGGAAGTAAAAGGGGCTGGACCAGCCAATCCAACCCCTTTTACTTGCTTCTGGTTTTGAATTTCTTTAATTAGTTCAATAAAATGTTTAAACAGACATCAAGAAAAGGCCGCACTTCACTTCCTTCAGTGCATATAACTTAATACAAAACATTGATAAAAACAGAGATTGTCAGCACACAAGCTCATCACGTCAACCACCTGACGCGTTTCGGGCTCATTAATCAATACAATGCCAAACTGCATGCAAAAATGCTCATACCAGTAATTATGGGGAGAAAAATTGCAATATGTCTCACCTCATAAACGGCACTTAAATCCCTGAAAAAAGCCTTTGCCCCATCAAGAAGGGCAGTATTTTCAGGGCAGAGCACCAAATATCCCACATCTCTTGGTCCACCATAAGGCTCAAACAGGAGTTTTTCCCAAAATGGAAGTGAGAAAGGGGCAATTGTCAGGAAATCTTTATCATAACCTACAAGAAGGTTAGGAATTGGCAATGGTTCTGGAGATTCCTCAGAGCCTGTGAATTACAGAAAACAAGACAATTAAAAAATAAAATAAAAGTAGCAAGGCATGGTTTTTGAAATCCAAAATAAAATCAGCGCTCCACTATATAAAGAAAAAAAGTTAAGTAAAGAAAACATTTTGAGAAGACTAGGCAGGTTTACAGTTTTAGAAGCTGTAGATAACTGAAATGACTATAGACATAAGCAGTGAACAAGTTGTGTGTGTGTGTTGGGGGGGGGGGGGAGTGTGCACAGAAAAGCAGTCAGCCGCTTCATGAGTACAGAAAAATGAATTCAGATTTCTCCGGATATACTCGAGTATAAGCCTATAAAATTAGCCTGAAAACCCGACCACGGCTTATACTCGGGTTACAGTAAATAATTGTGAATTCTCCAGTTGCGGATCGCTATGTACAAGCTAACTTACATTAGAAGCAAGTGTTCCGCCTGGCACTCCGTGCCGATCTGCAGGATGACGTCCATACGCGGCGCCTGTCTTGCTTACTGCCCGGCTCGGAGTAGTGATGTCACTACTCAGCGCCAGGCAGTGAGACAGGCATTGCGTATGGACGTCATCCTGCAGATCAGCGCAGAGTGCCAGGCGGAACATTTGCTTCTAATGTAAGTTAGCTTGAACATAGCAATCGGTAGCCGGATTGGGAGGAAAGAATTCACAATTATTTACTGTGACCCGAGTGAGTACTTACCTCTCTTACTTACCTCTTACTTACCTCACTGAACTTGGGGGCCTTTCCTGGGGGGTGCTGTCCATAAAAAAAGCCTCATTCCTTGGCACTGCAGTGTTTGGAAATTACAACTCCCAGCTGCTAAAGCATGCTGGGAGTTGTAGTTTCCAAAACATCCGGAGTGCCAAGAAATTAGGCTTTTTTTATGGACAGCAGAGTTCCCATACTGTAATAGCCATACTGGATTTGGCTATTACTATATGGGACTACTGCTGTTTCTTACTTTTTGAGGTAAAAATTGGTACCTTGGCTTATACTCGGGTCGGCTTATACTTGAGGTTTTCACTTTTCAAGTCCAATATCCAATGTTAAATTCAATAGAGCAAATGTATTATACTGTTTATTAGCTAATCTGTACACAGCACGGCAAGTGACCACACCTTTTATAAGTTTTCATAAGTTGTATCACGGTCAAGTCAAAGGACCTCTAATAAAGGACAAACAATTCTTTGAAATAGCTAAAAATGGTATGTTTCCTTGTTTAAAACGCACACATTTTAATCAACCAACAGTTTGTACAGCGTCTCTATCACCAGGCTTCTGATGGACTTCCTTCTTAGCTAATGTAGGTCCAGCTTCTATCGGCTTCATGCTGAATCAGTTTATCATTGTGCAGCACAATAGACATTGGACATAGACAGGCAAGTATGATAATGGCAAGGGGTTTGGCGGTCTTCCGGGTTATAATCGACTCGCTACTATGCAGTAGCGTGCTGATTCTAAGAATATTATTTACAGTTTGGATCCATTAAGGGGGTGGGTTATAAACAATATAATACTTTTTAAACCAATACCTGGAGGACCTTTTTTATTGTTCAATTTTACACTTGATTCATTAGTGGTTTTGGCAGCTTATGGCTCCTGTTAGAGAACAGAAAGGGAAGTAGGAGTACTCTTTCCTGTCTACAAGGACATAAACAGCTGAAAAGGTAGGTAAAATGTATTTCTGACTCCAAATAGCAATTGGAAAGGAAAGCTGGATTAAAAAGAACTATATATATTAACAACTGTCCTTTTCAATATTTTTGAATTTTAGAAACAAATCCAGCCCACTCTTAAAGCTATTAAATGAACTTGCCAATACAACATCTGCTGGAAGACAGTTCCAGAGTTTAAATTCTTTTCTTCTAATCTAATGGGAACTGCGGACTCCAGGCAAGTAAAATAAGCCATCAACCACTTCTCAATGTGCTGTACAGCCTAAGATATGAATAAATCTCTGATCAGAAAGGGGTAAGAGGATGACATTAACATTCTAAAGGCTGCTCTCCTCCACCTTGCCACCGGCAAGCACAGCCTCAGACTTCACAGTGTGTGAAGGTAACAGGAAGTAAGAAAGGTAAGAGGAATCTACAGCCACTACCCTCATGACACCTCCCACACTCATACCTTAAGGCTCATACACACGCTCAATTTACGAGTTAGGAACGACCCCCAACGGCCGAGTGCTACAGGCGACGAACAGCCGCTTCGTCCGAGAATCATCCGTGTGTATGCGTTCGGTCATGGGTCGTTCGTTGATCCGCCATGCGGATCAGCTTGATGAAAAGGCCATAAAAAGTGGCCAAAACATTGCTTAATTGCACAAACCCAATTAAATAAAATACATTTTATATAGGACCCATGGGGCATTTATCACTTTAACAGAACTTGTTTATGATGGGGATTCATGGGCAGATTTCCTTAAAGAGCGAGTGCACATGCAAGTGCTCTTATTACTATATTCCTAGGGATTATGATGCAGTGTTTTAGTTCCTCACAAAGGGCACAGCATTTGTTGCATTAACCCTTTAGTTTCCCCTTTAAATGTTTTTTATTATTCAAATATCTGCAATAAATATCTGTAGTTTTCCCATGCCACAGAAACCAAGCAGTAATAAAAACAAACTGATACTGACAAAACGAGGCAAAAAAAGAAAACGCCAGATACAGAACAGCTTCAGAAAAATAACCTTATACCATCAACATTTTTTTTGAGAGTTTCAAGGGAAGTTCAGAAATGAGTTAGTTATTCCGGGTAGGACTGCCACTTTATTAACCAAAGAATACTTTGGTTAATGGTATTTTCATTTTGCAACTGCTTGCATAGGCACTAAAGTATCGACAAGGCCACTGAAATAGTGGCAACCTTAAATGCAGGGTTTTCTGTTAAAAAATGATTTTAGATTTAGTACATTAATTGGTTAGCTTCCATGAGAAATTACTTATCTTATAGCAATGCCATAAATGTCCTTATTTCTCTAGTAAATTAATATGCATTCTTCCCCTTGCTATTATTACCATATGATCCACGTCCTGCCATCTTGTGGAACTGCTGCCAAGTTAGTGGACCCTGTACATGTTGGATATTTTCCCAGGTTCGGCCTGTTCTTTTTTTCTGAATGGCATCCTGTAAGAACGGCTGCAAAGAAAGTAGCATGCGTACAACGTCTTGTGAAGGTAACATGCTCACATCCAGCACTGCAGAAAAGACAGAATAAAAAAAGAATACATAAACGTATTACGACAGCCAATTGCACAGAAAAATACTACAGAAACACCACAGACAAAACCAATAACCTTCAGCAAATCCAGCATATCATGGCTCCAAAAAAATCACTGAATTAAATTTTGGTTTTCTTGCTTTATTTTCTTATATACTGCTCTCCTGTAAACACTGTGGTCATTAACTGACAGACTTTATCCTAAAGTAAAGATAGAGAATATTTATGTTAAGAAGTAACATTTCTCACCATTGCTGTGTGGCCAAAGATGGAAGGTTGCACTTTTTACAAGAGATTCATCCACTCTTCCTCCAGTAGGATTGTCCACATATTGTCTTCCCTGTTCCAATGCATTTAAGCATTCTGGCCAGGCATCAGAGCTCTCTGCCCGCACTTTGTCATAGTTCCACCTTGGACTATCTAGTAGTGAAAAACCCTGGTAGCATGACATCTCCCAAGAACTACCATTGCTATTAAAAGGTCTGGTGCACTGTTTCTGTAATAGTAATAAGAGAGCCGGTGAAGGCTGCTCCTGGCTAAGTCTTTCAGTCAATCTGAGGTTTAATCTTCTTTCGACAGCCTGACCTAGATCTGAGGCTCTGCCAAAAATGTCCATTTCATCCTCTACAAAAAGGCCAGAATTGTAGCCCAGACGGCGGTTAACAATAGCGCTGAATCCACAAGTACAGCGATACTGATCTTCATTTGATGAGTCCGGAATGTATATTCCTACATCTGATCCTTTAACATTTAGGTTACAAGCACAAATACAACAGCTATCAAAATTTCTGTCTTTGAAGATGTTAAGTACAGAGTCTGACAATAGCAAGGTAACATAAAGGCTGTGAGCTTCAGGTGCTGGGTGACTGCTTGCAGGCTCAACCGAGCTTAGAGGTCTTGTGGTGGATGGTGTGGAAGCTGGCGAGCATAGATCAGTGCTGTCATACTTGGCAGAGCCTTGGCCACTATTTCCTCCACCACCCCGTGGTGTCCTTGGTGTTCTTGGAGTGCGTGGTGTAGGAACAGAAAAACGTGGTGTTGCAGGAGAGGGAAGGACTCCCCCTGCTCCACCGTTGCTAGCTGGAGCTGTGCTACACGGAGCAAGAGGTGTGTTTGTCTGTGGAGTGTTAAGCTGTAGATAGTCTGGATCTGCTAAACTTGCCACACTTGGCACATTCCTAAAGAGAATGGAAATTATTCTAAGAAGACTGTAGAGGAGAATAAATATGCAATTTTTAATTATGCAGTTTTTTTGTCTGTTTAAATGGGTTGTATGCAAAATATTCATTCCCTATCTCCCTAAAATTTATAATATACTCACATGTAGCCATCTCGATTGAAAGAACCCACTGGATGAAGGGGCAAGTGCTGGATCTTTGGGGGGAGAGCCCAAGAAGGTCGGTATATACAGGCATCTGGGATCTTTAAGGACAGCAGGCACTGACTGGGCAAAGACTTTAGAGGAGCAAACATCGAGGTTCCTACAAATGGCTGACAGGGTGTCATCCTATGCACATAGGAAAAATCCTAAAAGGAAACAAAGATCTTTAGTTTAGAAATGGGGACTTACAGATTACCCACCAAAAGAAAATGCAATTCCAAAATGAAAATGTACGGTAAATTGGAATACATATCCTGTACCACATTCAATACATTTCAATTCAATTCAATACACATTTAATACGAAATTATTGTTTTTTGAGTTTTATGACCAGATACCCTGTTGGGATTAACCACGCAAAATTGGAAACTTAAAATCTTTCAAATAGCTAAGACTACTAGTTCTCTAAGAACAGGAAGCATGCATAGAAATACCTAATGTGCAGGCAAGGGGAAAAAAGATGCACACGGCCTATCATCGCCACTTAAAGATACAATAACTTTACTTTTGCTAATGCTGGCTTATACTGGCTCAATGTTAGATTGATTCAGTCTTCAGTCCGGCATGATTGTAACGTTCACGAGTGGGGCAGTTTAAACTTGGACTAAATTTAGTCCAAGTAAGCAGCAGGAAGTAAGAAAGCTCTAGCCCCTAGTTTTAAATTCGAGGAGTTTTAAATACAGCAAAAGTGAAAAGTAATTCTTAGTGGGAACAGCTGTTGGTAAACTTCCAGTCTTTTTAGAACAATCTGAAATCTTGAATCTATCCTATATCTATACAAAAGTATGGCCATAATTTTTAATCTTAGATACTTTCAGTATTATTAGCGTTTAACACTTACAAACCTTACAGCATGCAAACTGTATGTATACAGATTTAAAGATTCAAAGTCAATAGCTAATAGAATTTCACATAAATCAAACAAAAGAATACACAAGGTATGCCACTGTAAGAACGGTAAAACTATGGAACTGTCTTCCATTGGAAGTTGTGATGGCAGGTTCACTGGATAGCTTCAAAATAAAGCTGGATGAGTTTCTGAAAACAAGGAATGCTGTAGGTTACTGGTATTAATACATAAAGTAGAGTTGATCCAGGGAAATTTCCGATTGCCACTTGGAGTGAGGAAGGAATTTTTTCCCCCTCATAATTCTGGTGGGGGTTTTTTTTTTTGCCTTCCTCTGGATCAACAGTTATGCAGGAAATGTGGGTATTGCAGAGTAGGTGAGTAGGTTGAACTGGATGGTCGTATGTCTTTATTCAACCTCAAATACTATACTACAAATAAGTCTTCAAGTTCGAAAGGGGGTTACCACTATGACAATGGTAAAACTATGGAACTGTCTTCCTGTGAACATGGAGATGCCAGGTCCATTGGAAAGTTTAAAAAAGAAGCTGGATGAGTGTCTTAAAATAAAGGATGTTGCAGGTAACGAGTTGATCCAGGGATATTTCCAATTGCCCCTCCCCTCTCCTTACTGGAGTTTCCCCCCCCCCCCCTTCCACTGGATCAACAGTTAGGCAGGAAATGTGGGTATTGCAGAGTAAGTAGAACTGGATGGACGTGTCTTTATTCAACCTCAAATACTATACTAAAGTACATTCTGATGTGTTACATGTTGAAAGCTGATACACATGCCTTGTTGTAAATACCTTTTGGGTCTTTCTATGAAACACTTCAGTTTGTGTCATTAAGCAATTTTGTCTCTGACCGTACATACCTCTGTGCCTTTTAGTTTCTACAAACTGAAATAATTAATGGTGCTAGTCCCCTTTTATAAAGGAAAAAAATGCTGCACAATAGTGACATCTTTTGAAAGTTTTTTTTTTTCTCTCTTTACCCGGATTTCTTCTGGCTTAGGACTGCAAAGACCCTCCTCCACTTCCATTTTGAACTCTCCATGATGCATTGAGGCCAAGTTTACCATTGGACTCTCCATCATGCCAAGATTTGCTGTGGTTTCAGACCCTACTCCATCCTTGTATATCATAATTGGAGAGAAAGCAGGGTGTTGCTCTAAAGAAGGTGGTGTGGGAAACATTCTTTGGAGATCTGCAGCAGCTGCAGGAAAAAGACAAGTAAATGCTATTTAACTTTCTTAAAAACAAATGGGATAAATCACTCAATCATTATCCAATATTAGGCCAACATTAGGTGCTGTGTCTCTGCAATGCATGGAATTAATATTTGCCTAAAATAGAAAAAAGAACAACTTGAACTTAAATATGGCTCTCATGTTAGTAAGCAGGAAATGGATTACTTTTATGAAATGCATGGCACACAGGCATGATCACCTCATGGCAAACAGACACATAAAATGTATTGTGCTGCCTTTTAACAGGTCAAAGACCAAAGGTGAGGTTCTTAATATCTGCCATTTTGCCTACTATGGATTTACAGTGTATCTCAAGTTTTGAGATTTGGTATATCAATTGGTCAAGGGTCACAATATGAGAAAACCATATAAAAAACCATACTAAATAAAATCTATTTCTGTAGGTCAGTCTTACTTGGAACACTTGTTTGTGTTACACTTGATAAAGGACTCCATCCGAAACATGTTGTGTGTAAAATAAATTATCACTTAAAGCAATATCCTGTGTGAATTGCATTTAAGCCCTGTTGGCATGCCACAAGTAACATGGCTTCACATTGGTTAATAGTAACATTTCTGAGTGTGAAATAAAACTATTTGTCAACACAACACCTATAATTACATTTTAGGTGATATTTTTTATTCTGGAATAATGAGGACTATGTAAAATAATATAGCACATGTTAGTTCTATTTAGTAGAATTAAATGTGGTGTTTCTGCTAAATTGCTTTATTGTAAACGTATCTTATAGGGTAGAAACTGGGACTGGTCATTACTCACAGTACGTAACTGCCGTCCTTCCATCTTTACCAAGAGTCCGATCTTCAGACCCTCCTGATGAAACTTTCAATGTTTGAGTTCCTGGCGAGCCAGCCTACAAATTGATTATGTGGTAAGTGACAATAAGCTAAAAGTATATTTGAAATGACCCTGTCACAATTAACACATATTTAAAGACTGCATTTTAGACATCTTGGAACACATTTACAATAATCTCTATAAAGAAGCAATTATTCTTACATTATAGTATTCTAAATAATTTTATAAAAGGAAAAAATAGATTTCCCTCTAACTGCTTAACTATTTACCATTTCTCTAAGGTGTAAAACGTATCTTTAATCTTTATGTAAAATTTGTGCTTGGCATTGCCAGTGTTGCAGTGGGCCCCTGCTGAGTACTTCTAAATGTACACCTTTAGTGAGAGAAAATTTGTTCTATTATTGGGGGAATTAATCATTTGATTTTCCAAGTAACAAATGTGTAACCCTGAGCCCTGCAGTTGGCAGTAACAAAGATGGATTGAAGATTATGGAAATATTAAAAGACCCACTTTACTCTATAAAATCTGGCTTTTGCTATCATCCAGGGAAAATTCACATGCTTGATCAGGAAAACAATACGGGTTTGAAGGCAGCGCTTTTGACCAATTCATCTTTTTGCAAATACTGCACTGAACTGAATCTCCTTCCTTCCATATAACTAAGAGTTATGGGCACTTTTTTTGGGGGGGGGGGGGGGGGGTACCGTGTTAGCCAGTCAAAATGTTTACAGGGAAACCATTTTGAAATAAAAAAAAATAAAAGTGGTATAAAGGTGATACCTTTATTGGCTAACTAAGGTAATCATAGCAAGCTTTCAGAACATTCTAGTTCCTTTTTCAAGCAGATTACAGCACGAGAATGGTTTGGAAATCAGGACTATGTAAAAGTTCTAAAATCTAACATCTGATTGGTTGGGGAGATATTCACACCATTTTTAATGATAAGAACTTTTATTGCATAGGCCTATAGTTCTTATGACAGCTACCCTTTGATTTATTTATTTATTCAATTTGCAGTTTTTAAATATTTTTTCCTCAATGTGTGGGACAAAATTATTACTTATATGGTATAATTCAATTTAATAAGCTGCAACTTTTTCATTGTAGTGGATTATTTCATTTCAGTAGTGGCATACATGTGTTTTTAAAGAGCAATGTAAGGATTCCTGATACAAAAATACACATCTGTTTGTCCATGAGTGAAATAAGGTGATTTTAAGTATCTTGAGCATGGCTTAGACA
Organism: Hymenochirus boettgeri; assembly: GCA_019447015.1. Taxonomy (NCBI): domain Eukaryota; kingdom Metazoa; phylum Chordata; class Amphibia; order Anura; family Pipidae; genus Hymenochirus; species Hymenochirus boettgeri. The sequence goes on along the minus strand of CM033469.1, from coordinate 274,243,272 downwards.
TAAGGCCACACCAAATCAGAGAAATACAAAGTATAAAATTTGTGTTTAGCAGATCAATTAAAGGGCATATCCATCCCTTTTTTAAACTTTTGGGGTACTGTAGGGCTTCGTACACCAGCCCCAACCACTATATTAATATATACTTACCTTACCTCTTCCCTCCGGCGTACTGTCCCGGCCCTCTGCTTGCATGAAACTGCAAGCAGGGGGCCGGACCGGCAGCCGCGTCCGTGATTGGCTAAGAGGCAGCCAATCACGGACGCGGCTGCCGGCAGTAGAGAACGCCGGGGGAAAGAGGTAAGTAATGATCAGGGGAGTTTCTGCACATATTAATAAAGCGGTTGGGGCTGGGGGAGGAAGCCCTGAGGGGTTTTACACTAGGGGGAGGGAGAGGGCTGCTCTGAGCAAGCCAAAAACCTCTGAGAGGACGCCTCAGAGGAGGAAACAGTTTCCCTCCCTGCAGTGCTCCTGATGGCCAGTTTTTGGGACTTTACAGGGACATTACAGGAGAACCATTTGGAGCTGGGATGTAAAGTAAGGATTTTATTACACTACACAGTGTAGCCAGTAGTGGGTTAAATTCTAGTTTTGGGGGTGGACATGCCCTTTAATGAACTTCTAATTTTAAAAAAAAATTTACCTGATGTGCCTTTCATCATTAGTGAATTAAGCACATAGCTAAAAAAAAAAATGTAAATGACAATAAATGCGGCATTATGGTACAAGATGCAGCTTACCGAGGACAATATGAGGTGGAGTATATAGTGGAATTAGAGCAGGTTAAGTGCTAGATATGGTACCCACTGGTAATACTGGAGATATTGAAAATAAGTAAAAAGCCAGTGCCCTGCATCCAGGGTGCCACAGAGCAGTTCATACACAATAGCACATACATACAACCCATGTTGATGGCTGTACAATGGGTGCAGCCAACTGATTCCAACTTAAAATCGATCAAGAAGTACTGTTTAAACTGCATCATCCATATTGACTTTAAATCCACATAATTGAATACGGCCTCTGATAGGATCATCTGAACATTTTCTAACAGGTCCAATCTGCTTTGATTTAAAGGGCATGTTCACCTGGTGACACAAGACTATGTAGAGATTTGGAAACTTTGATGTGCAAATTGCTGCAGGTGGAACTAGACAGATTATCAGAGCGGGATATAAAGTGGCAGATAAAATTTAATGTTTATAAATGTAAGGTGATGCCTATGGGGTTTGATAATCCTTGAGCTACCTATATTATATACTCTGTTAGAAAAAGATTTGTGGGTTCTAAAAGATAACACGCACTGTAGCAAAACAGTGCCTTGGCAGCAACAGCTATAAGTAGCAAGATAATGTCCTGCATAAAGAGAGGTATTGATTAAAGGGGGGGGGGTTATTCTCCATTTATACAAAGCACTGAAAAGGTCTCATTTAGAATACAAGAGGCAGTTTTGGAATTTCTGCATTTATAAAGGAAATCTCTTGTGAATGGAAAGAGTTCAGAAAAGGGCAACTAAATAAGGGGAATGGAGGGGCTTTACAATGCAGAAAGTTTAAACAAGTTAGAGCTTTTTACACTGAAGACGCTGCGCTTACATGGGGATATGAACACTTTTATTGGCCATAAAATAAATGGACACACGAAGATCCTTTAAGTTAGAAAAACTGTAAACCTGTCTCCCAGCAGATGCGGTAATAGCATGTTAAATGGATAGCTTCAAAAGAAGGCTAAATACATTTATAAAATTAAAAAAATTGAAAAATTACTGGTATCAATTTATATAGTTCTTGTTGCCCTGGACCGATGAGACAAAAGTTTAAATATTTGCCTATAGCAGCAGGCAATTAGTTTGCTGAAGCGTGATATAATAATGAGCATCTGCAGACAACAGTGAAGCATGGTGGAGGTTTCATGGAGTTGGGGATTTGATCATGATCTATAGTGTCCTCAATACTGAGAAATGCAAGCAGATACTGGCCCAAAATAAGAAGAGAAACAAGAAAAGTAAGGATTCCTGGAAATTATGGTGTGGCATCACAGAGCCTTGATCTCAACATTAAGTGTGTGTTTAAGGATGCATGAAGAGACAGAAGGATTAGAGGCAGATTACATCCACAGAAAATCTGTGGTTGGTTAGTCCTTTAAGAACTGTGTGCAAGTGTACCTACTAAAATGTATGCTGTTCTGGCGAGTGTTCACACCAATTAATTTGATTTAGATTTTTCTGCTGTTCATTTACATCCATTAAAGTTGACTGTGTATGCATAATTCCAAAAGTTTCAAACAAAAATGAAAAGGGGGAACAAACTACTGTAAATAAACAATTAAAAACTTGTGTATTTTAAGAACTAATGTGCCCCTAAAACAAAGATATCATGTCACCTAGAGTTCTCTGACTTGTATAAATGCAAGTGACCTGGTGCTTTTATATGGTCAGGGAACTACTCAGTGATTAAATTAGCACACTGTAATGTGCACCTCAATCTGTCTACCACAGCAGATAAATTCAAACTTACCAGTTCCTCATCTTCAGAATTATCAAACAGATTGTCCAAGTCATTAAGAGAAGGAGCCAGATCTCTAACTTGTGTAAGGCTAGCGGCAATTCCCCGGTCCTGCCACGAATCTGCAAAATAAAAAAAAAGGTTGGTATTAAACACAAAAAAGCAGTAAACAAAGGGGAATATGTTGCAAAGGAGTGAAAAATACAATTTCCAATAAGGTCTTATTAAAGGGCAAGTCGAGCCCAAAAATAACTTTTCTTTTAAAATATTTATAAACTCCCCCCCCCCCCCCAAACCCACTTTCGCAAGGTTTTTACATTGCAAAGATCCCCCAGAACTTACTTACCTGACCCGGCCCCTCGCCGTCTTGTCTCCGCCCCTTGCTCCTGTTTCGAGCAAAAACAAGAGCAGGGGGCTTCTGCGCCGTCAGCTGCTTCACTTCCTGGACGTGGCTGTCAGGCGATTGGGCGTGACGTCACGTCGCACCTTAACTGACAGCCACAACCGGGAAGTGGAGCGGCTGTCAGCAGCAGCCGCGGAGCAGAAGCGGCGAGGGACTGGGTCAGGTAAGCAAGTTCTGGGGGATCTTTGCAATGTATAAACATTGCGAAAGTGGGGTTTGGGGGGGGGGTTATAAACATTTTAAATAAAAGTTATTTTGGGGCTGGACATGCCCTTTAAACAAAATATCCAATTTGTAAACAAAACAAGTAAGTAAATTAAGTAGTTTGTACTTAAACAAAAATGTAAAAACATATTTACGAAGTCTTCATAGAGTTAGTAAAAGTTTTTCATGTTGTTACCATTCTGTAAGACATTTTCAACAGTTTTATCAGTGGTCTGGTGCTTAATGAGGAAGGAAAAATACATTTGTGAAGAAAATCAGACCATAATCTCCAGCACCCTAGATTAAGTCTTAAACTAGGTAGACAGTACCGATGAAGCCCTGATACTGTTGAATCCAACGGTATCAGGGCTTTATTGGCAGTGTGTGTGGAGGCTTTTGCGAATGAGTGAGCGGCTGCAGAACGGCCAAACGGTCATTCGGGAAAGAGCATAAAATTTCCCTCGGCTGCTGTAGATTACCGCAGGTAATCCCCGAATCTTCTCTTCTGGTTCCTGTAGGTATTATTGTAGAACGGGAGGTAAAACATAGCTCATTTACCTCTTGTTCTTCAATAAAACTGAATGGCAAAAAAATAATTTACCAGTGGAAATACCCTTTAATAAGAGGCAAAGAGGAAAAATAAAAAAAGAAAAGAAAATTTGCTAACTTTTTAGGCCTGGTAAACAGAATCACTATTCTGTGGGTTGGGAAAAAAAAAAAAAAAAAACAGCAAATATTTCAGATCATGTAATCCCTTTTTGAGTAGAAATATACATGATTGCCTCTGATTTACCAGCATGTTAGATGTTCCAATTTTTTTTTTGTTTTGATAAATGGTTATTACCAATCAGTCAGCTATTTTTTTTTTCTTCCTATCCCTGCCAGATTAGATGAAATTGGAAATTTGTCGACAAAAAAAAAAACCCAAAAACAGCCCTAGTGTACCAGCTCTTGGAACTGGATTCCTCTCTCAGAATTGTCTGACTTGCCCCTAATATTTTTTGCTCATATGTAACATTTAAGTAATGTAAACCAAGTTCTAAGCAGAGCATTTATGGGTATGAAACCATAGAGAGTAAAAGGGGGTAGAGGTTGGGATGCGCATGCGTGTACATTGTAACGGGACCTGTCAGAGGAAGCCGCGGAAGTGCAATCGTGGGTATGCTGGTTTCTCTCCCGTCTCCTGATTATTTAATTGAAGAATGGGAGGTAAGGCATAGCTCCTTTACCCCCCCGTTCTTCAATTACACTGAATTAAGGCAAGTCAGTTTTTAAAACAGTTTTTGGACATTCCCTAACATACATGAAATTTCTATTCAGGTAGTGTTTTTGTGCTTTTGTACTCACCAGATTTTGATGTAGGACTGAAAATAGACATAACATTTTTTCCATCAGCCACTGGGGTAAGTTGTTCTGGTGAAGCATTCTTCTCAAACCCTTCATCAGCCTTAACAAAAATACATATTATTTCTCAAAGTTTCTTTTGTCTAAAACAGACTTTACTCTTCTAGTAACAGCCTATTATTATTGTGGATTTATATAGTGTCAACATCTTCCGTAGCGCTTCGCAATTACATCAAAAAATTTATATTCACATCAGGCCCTGCCCCCGAAGAGCTTACAATGTAAGCACATTTATTTGACACCTACAACCACATATGCCTTTATGTTTATGGAGGACACCGGAGTGCCCGGAGGAAACCCACGCAAGTACGGGCAGAACATACAAGCTGCTTGCAGGCAGTCAGTGCTAACCACTGCAAGGCACCAGTGCTAGCCACTGAGCCACTGTGCAGCCAATGCACAATTACAAAATGCACAATTATAAAAATGCTTTATATTTAAAATCAACAAGCAGTTTTCTCCATAAAGAGTTTCCTGATGTTTATGTTAGAAAACAAGCAATATATAGCATAAAAACAGATACTTTGGTATTATATATTGATATTTTGTCCACATCAGTAGCACTTCCAAAATATGCAATGGTAATTGAACCCAATGCCCCTTTTCTTCATAAAATACGCATTGCTTAATAATGTAATTTACAAAGGTTGATATTTTATTACACTGTTAATAAGCTCACATGGGTTGTGGCAGATGAACCCTACCCAACCTACACAGAAGGAGCGAGTAAAAATGTAACAGCGGATTCAACCTATTCAACCCATGCAGACATATCATATGAAAACATACAAATTACTTGCAGATTTGTGTAATAATTACCGAGACATATCAACCACTCACCGCAGTGGCTTCTGTGCTTCATCTGACACAGACCATAAAAGTTCAGTTCACCCAACCCAAAAAACAAAACCTTTGTTCATAAACACCCACAATTAATAAGTAGCAATACATCACCATATATGGGTCCTGACATTACAAACTGCATTTTCAATAAGAAATATCTCCCACCAAGGTAGAAAGAGCCGCATGCCCTTAAACTTCAGATGAGAATTTCTCATAACCTCTGCCAGAATAATATTTTAATTTTAGTTGCTCAATATTAGTAACACTCCATACTGCCTAAAATCTTTTATTTATTACCCACAAGTAACAAAAAGTATTAAAGGGCATGTCTACTCTCAAAGACATAATCAACCCACCAGTTTGCCACTTGACACAAGCCACAACCAATCAACTCGAGCTCTACAAAAAAAACTGAAGCCTGCAACACCACTGAGCTGTCCTGGCTTCCCCTGTCCACTGTAGCATGAGCCCATTCATTATGAGCTTGAGAAAACATCAATGTGCATGCATAGGAAAGCCCCGTCAATTATTGGTCCTGATGTCATCGATCACGGGCATGAGTGACAGAAGGTCGGGCAGAAGGTAGTGATTATGCAGAGGTGAGTAAAGAGTGGGCAGCAGTTTTGTAGGCTCCAGCAAGTTTTTGTGAAGGCTGGAATGTAGTCGTTGTGGCTTGTATCAGTGGCAAAAAGATGTGTGAATTAAAGGGCATCTACACTGGGAAAAAAACATTTTTTCTTTTTGAATAGCTGATTAATGGAAACTAATTCTTAACAACCACTAGGGTAGATTTTTGATGATTTCGCTCATATTCCTTTAGACATCAGCTCTATAACTTTTTAGATTTCAGCTGCCAATCAAGTCCTCTATTACATGCTTCCCTATACAGAAAGTCAGGTTTGATATAGGAGGCATCAGTTAAGAAAGGGAGGGGGGATACTGAGCCTGAGCAAAACAAGCACTTAATTGAATGCTGCAAAAAACACAGCTCAGAGAAGGGCCTAATTACATGTACTTAATTATATGATTAAGACACAATGTAATTTATATGCCCATGTACAGTTGCCCTTTAACATGCAGCAACTAACACTCGGGTCTTGACGAAATAAAATAATATACAAATAATTATAAACATCCAAAATACCATATCCATCTATTTTAACTGTTTAAAAAATTTAGGAACTAGTGTAAAATCAATGAAATGTGTTATTTAGGTGTGTACCATGGTAGTAATACAAAGTGCAGCAAACTCAATCCTTTAGCCAACAGTATGAAAATGATTTAATAACTTAAAATAGGAGTTTGGCACAATACATACATAACGTTTCTTTAGTTATCAGAGACATATCTATGGTTCTGATAAATCCACATTTCGCACATATTCCACATTATGCATGTGGGTTCGCTTACCTTTAACTTTCGGGACAGTTCTCTCTCGCCTTCATTTGTGCAATTTTTGCTGGTTTTGAAGCTGTACTTAATCTCACCATCTTCAAAAGTGTACGGGTCAAGAGAATCTATAGGTCTTTCAGCAAAAAGGGGTGACTGCCCCACGTAGGTACAAGCTTCTTTTAGGGTTGAATGCTTCTCATCTAAGACTTTGAAACGTTTGTTTGGCTGAGCTAAAAGCCTGGAGAGAAATATTTATATTAATATTATTTTTATACAAAGGTTTGAACATATTCCACAAATGTAAAATGAAATATTAGAGTTGTAAATGCCACAAAAGACTGGAAAATCAGGTAAGGAGGTCCCTGCCCCTTAGATCTTACAATCTAGTTAATCCAGTTACTGGGCTGACCATCATTCCAGTGCTTTTCCTCACTGCGAAACAAAAGGGTATGTCCACCGTGATTTTAAACTTTTATGTTTCCAGTTTAACTGAAGGACAGGAGGTAAAATGTGATATGTCTTACCTCCTGTCCTTCAGTAAAACTTACAGGAGAGCAGAAGAAACTTACCGCGTATCGCTCCAGCGCTGCTGACAGCCTCTGACTACACTGACATTCCCCAACGGATCCACAGTCCTTTGCATTGTGGGCGCGTGCGCACACAGTGCATAGGAGCGTGGACGTGGCGGAGACCGTCAGTGAAGCCGGCGCTGGAGTGATACATAAAAGTTTAAAATCACGGTGGACATACCCTTTAACTTTAGCTTATATACTCGAGTATAAACCGAAGTACCTATTTTTACCTGGAAAAACAGTAAAAATTATTGACTCAAGTATAAACTGAGGGTAGAAAATATGAACATTACTGCCTTCTGATTCTGTATTGTTTTAAGGCTTTAGTTGCCCTTTAATTGGACAGCAGAGTTCCAATACAGTAGTCCCATACAGTAATAGCAAAATCCAGTATAGCTATTACTGTATGGGACTACTGTATGGGAAATCTGCTGTCCATTTAAAGGGAAACTAACGCCTCAAAAAAATACAGAATCAGAATGCAACAATAAATACCATCCTTCTGATTCTGTATTGTTTTGAGGCTTTAGTTACCCTTTAAATGGACCGTAGAATTCCCATAGAGTAGTCCCATACAGTAATAGCCATACTGGATACTGTATGAGAATTCTGCTCTCCATTTAAAAGCCAACTAAAGCCTCATTCCTTGGCACTCCAGATGTTTGGAAACTACAACTGCCAGCATGCTTTAGTTGCTGTGAGTTGTAGTTTCCAAAGATCTGCAGTGTCAAGCACGCTCCCCCTCCCCCCAAGTTCAGTGGACAAGAGGACTTGACATCTGTGCTGGGTTTCAGTCATTTGTGCTGGGTTTCAGCAATCTGTACAAAGTCAGTAACTCACTCTTCAAATCTGGCCACCGCTCACTCGCTGCCTGTACTGATCTGCCGGCTGACATCACCTCGGCACCTGGCAGTGACGTAAGCCATCAGATCAGTACAGGCGGCGAGCGAGCGGTGGCCAAATTTTCGAAGTAAATGACTGACTCGAGTATGAACCGAGGTTGAGTGTTACGGTAAATGTTTTTTGGGTGAACATCATTTTTTCCCCTACATTTTTGCTGTGACCAAGCCTTTTGGTCAATTCTTTCAACAGAATTAAGGTGCAAGTTTTTGTAGGAGGCCATTTAAAAGGGTAGTTTCTAAACTTTCAAATCAGTCAAAAACTCACCTCTCTAGTGCAGTGCTCTGAGATCTAAGTTCTTGCTTGCTCTCATGCCATTCATTTTGTATCTTTGGAGGCTGAAAGTCTTCATTGCCTATTGATGGTAGTTTGTATCCCTGCCAACTATCCGCTTTCTGTTGACTCTGAGGCAGACTAGAACAATATAGGCTGGTCTCACTTAATTCTGCCATTAAAGGCAAACCCATCCCAGCAACTATCATCGTCCTGTCATCAAGTGGTTGCATTTCCAATCCACTGGGATAGAATGTGTTGCAGGGCTGAACATGTGGATCTGGGATCTCGGCTTCTTGCTGGGGAGGCTGTGGGCTGAGAGTTGGGGGCATTGGTGATGCAGGAGAATGAGGCGAGTCTGAGGGTTGAACAGGTAAAAGCTGATCTAACTCTCCAGTGGTAGGCAAAGACTGATACTGTCTGTTTGGTGTTGTTCCAGTTGCAGGCTCCACACACGGCCGTTGCTGTACAGCCGTTTCCTGTGTCAGACAATGCTCGCTCTGGTTTGGTGATGGACGGTGGTGGAAAGGAGTAGTGGTCTTTTTCTGCAACTTCTCAGCCTTCTCAGTAGGCTTGTGTTTGGAAGTAGCAGAGGCTGGAAGGGAGGAACTACAAGACAATGGTATTCCTACCATATTGGATTGAGAAACTGAGGAAGACCGACAAGCATTAAGTGCACCTCGTTGTTTTGAGTGTTTGTATCTGAAGAAGGAAAAAAAATTCAGTAAATGGTATACAGAAAAGTACAAAGAAATAATACAAGGTAACATAGAAATAAAAATGTATTGATTTTAACCTTAGAGCAGGAGCATGTAGCCCTATAAGAGGGATCAACAATGTCCCAGGAGGCTTTTCGGGGTGAATTTCCCTCTTCTTGTTGGTTAGCATCCAACCTTTAAAGAAAAAAACACATTTCAATGAAAGGTTACATAATATAATTAAATGATTCTCTATGTTCTCTCTTCCCACAACAAAATGGGCACAACCTCCTTCATGTCTGTTAATTACTTTTTTTCTATACCAGGGTTTGCCGGGCACACTGCTTTCTTATCATTAACTAAAAACCTTGATTTGAGGGAATGAACATTGTCTATATCATCTACATGATACTAAAACTAAACAAAAAATCATAGAGCACCTCCTTAATAATGACCTTACTCTATCAAGACATTTTCAGGAATGACAAAAATGACATAGGTAACAACCTAATGAAAATACCTGGTTGAAACAGGCAACCAGCATTGTTAAAAAGCAAACCAAATGGATATACAAAATATATATATACTTGCCTCAGACCATTAAGGGCATGTCCACCCCAAAAACGTACATTTTTCCCACTATTGGCCCCATTGTGTAGTGTTAAAGAAAATCCTTACCTTACTCTCTGCTCAAATTGTTATTCTGCAGTGTCTAGCCCAAGTCTCAATAAGTTAGGAGTAGGAGCCTTCCTGTGGGTAAAAAGGTTTCTGCCCCTTACCTTTCCTTTGAGAGGTTTCTGAAATACCAGTCTATACCAGGTATAACGTTTTTGAGTATACCATATCACACTCGTTCCATATATGGCACTCAAATATTGTTTATGCAATGTACAAGTAAATGGTTTTTGCTGTTTCTTATAATGTTTTTTAATAGTTTCATTTTATAATGAGGAAGCCTTTTTACAATGCATATTTGAATACCGGTATACCATATCTCCAATTGCAATGGTTTACCGGATTCTGTTTCTTTTAATGAATACGATGTTGTGCTTGTGAACCACCAATAGATGGTACCAAAACAAAACCCACTGCACAGGGAAAAAAATCTATTTTTTTTAAAGCTAATTTTAATTATTTAGTTTATTAAATAGCAAGTGTATCTTTTTATTGGTATATCTAAAATGCTGCATTAGTGTGTGTATTGTTGAACCACATCTTTATTTTAATTTTAAAGAAAAAATTTGGTTTAATTTTCATGTATTACCAACAGATGGCACCAAACCAAAATCCATAGAAAGCACACCTGATTTTTACCATCAAAAAGTATGTTTAAATAATATGTTTTTAATATATAAGCAAGATCAAGCTTCCCTTGGCTCCAGACGCAAGAAAATGTTAAAGTGTATGTCAACCCCCTAAAAAATATTTTTGCACCTCAGTCAATCACGGGATGATGCCAGTCCGGCCCCTTTTACTTGCTTCCATGCACAGAAAAGGCACGGAAGCAAGCAAAAAAATCGCCAGAGGAAAAAAGCCCGGGGAAGTACTATTAGAAGCGTCTTTGGATTTTATACACCTCACCAGGTTGAGGTTTTTGGGGGGGTTGCCAACCAAATATAAAAAGTTTTTTGGGGGTGGACATACCCTTTAACTTTCTCTCCACCAAACTTTTTTTTTTTTTAAATTACACAACCTGACACCCTACCATTAGTTCTATGCAAAACTAAGTCTGCCAAGTTTACACATTCTTTTAAGTGGTCGCCACCGGGTTTGCAGCAACTAACAACAACATAACTACCCCAATCGCATTAATAATAAGCTATTATTAAAAATGTTAATAAAAATATTAACTATAAATAAAATATAATAAAATATTAACGGACCATATTATTGGGTGAATATTTAAATAACAATAGCATGAAAATAATTTTAACTGAGTCTCTAATATATCAGATCGTCATCCAACTAAAAGTCTATTTGCAAAGGAATCCTTACTTTAATTGACTTCTGTTTATAATGCATTCTTTCCATGATCTTTGTGCCATGTGACTTCTAAGTCTATGACAACTTCTTTCTCCAGATCTGGAAAAGTGTGGTGTGTTGGAGTTGCCATCCTCTGCTCCTTGGCCAGTTTCTGTCCCACCACCTAAAAAGTAGTAGCCATATAAACAGGTCTTTACAAATCTCATGCAATTCAAAAGGTAAAAACAGAATACATCTTGTCTGGATTGACTAAAAATATTCATATTTTAATCAAATCCTCCTTACTTAAATTGCAAACACTACTTTTTTATGTAATTAAATACATTTTATTATCAGTTGGTGGTCAACATTTAGGCTTGATAAAGGATGCGAGAGAGTATATCATTTAAAGAAATCCTGGACACATTGCGACACTGCACACAAGATTCTTCATCAGTTAACTTGTGTACATTGTCAAAATGTTGAAATAAAATTAGTAATTTGAAGAAACACGCCTGATTAGTGATTTGAAGAAATGTGACCGAGATTTCTTTGGATGGTCTATGCAAGTTGCAGGAGTGGTCCTGTGTTCCTGGAGGCATTGGGGAGAAAATGCAAGCATTTTTTTTTTTTTTTTACAATACATATTTACAATATAAATATTTAGCATTTTCAAGCAATGATGTTGACCCTGGTTGTCCTAACACTTTTTGTATAAGGTGCAATTAACAACAATGACCAATAGAGGGAGCACAAGGAATGTGTAATTCTTCGTTTTAATTGAATTTTCTATTTTTAGTTGCAGTTCAAACCACAAGGCCTCTTGACACCTGACCGCTAAAAATTATGTCCTGTTAATATTCTACCTTGTTTTCAGACACAATGACATACTTGAGATTTACATTTAATGTTTACATTTACATAGAGAAATTATATACCCACAAATACTAAATATCTCTTTATACATAAATAAGTCACAGATTTTCCTGTCAGCATGCATTCATACACCCCATTGTTTTATAGGTTTTCACATAGCACTACAAGTGGATTTACTTAAAGAGATGCAACAAAATTGTCATAAGGATGTTTTGGCAACAGGCAAAGCTGGAGCCTCCTGCTGACAAATAAGAGAAAACACGTTTCCCTAAAAGTGAGAAATGAGAATTAGGCTATTATCTTCTATGCATAATCATAAAATCTACATTAAAAAAGTGAAAAATTGAGTGACCCACATATGATTAATCTTGATAAGAGAAACAATGCATCGACTACCAACATGTTGGCACAGACTAGTTTTTGGTTGTCAATGCTGGGAATAAATTATTCTGCCTGCTACTTTTGCTCTTTATTTGTGTATAGCTTCAGTACCAGGTTGAAACAAGCAAATTCTAAACAGATATATTGTGTGTCTCCATAGTTTCATACACAGGTTTCATTTTTGGTGTGTGGATAGGCAGCATGCAAGAGGGCTATTTTTTTACATTTTATATTTTTCACATAAGTTAGCTTGTGACAGAAATGTTTTTAATTTGCATCATCCAAATAGGTATTGTACCGTATGTTGTAGCAGTATGACAAATTTTACCACAAAAAATTCTAATAAATAACTTTTATTTATTTTTTGTTATATTTTATGGTGAAGCTTTTTTTTTTTTTATCTACCGTATATGCTCAAGTATTAACTGAGGTTTTCAGGCTAAAAAAACAGCTTGAAAACCCAGGCCTCGTTTTAAACTCGAGTCAGTCACTTACTTTGAAAAAAACGGCGCCGCTTTCTCGCTCCCTTGCTGCCTGTCCTGGTGCGCCGGCTGACGTCACTGTCCGGCGCGTAGTAGTGGCGTCAGCCGGCGGATTTCCAAAGTAAGTGACTGAATTTACACAGATGGCTACCAAAAACGAACTAGAAGAGGCTACCAAATACAAACTAGAAGAAAAGCCCACGAAGGTACCCACTCACCAGTAAGTCCACTGAACGGGAGTGGGGTGGGGCTTGCAGATGTTTGGAAACTAAAACTACCACCTAATAAAGCATGCTGGGAGTTGTAGTTTCCAAACATCTGGAGTGCCAAGGAATGAGACTTTATTTGTCTTTTAAATGGACAGCAGAATTGTCATACAGTAATAGCCAAATCTAGTATGGCTATTACTGTATGGGATTACTGTATGGGAAAGCTGCTGTCCATTTAAAGGGCAACTAAAGCCTTAAAACAATACAGAATCAGAAGGAGAATGGTATATGTTGTTATTTACCCTTTAAATGGACAGCAGAATTCCCATACTGTAGTCCCATACAGTAATGGCCATACTGGATTTTGCTATTATTGTGTGGGACTACTGTATGGGAAGTCTGCTATCCATTTAAAGGGCAACTAAAGCCTATGAATAATACAGAATCAGAAGGCAGTAGTGGTCATATTTTTATATACTCGAGTCAATCGCTTTTACTAGTTTTTTTCCAGGTAAAAATATGTACCTTGGTTTATACCCTGGTCGGTTTATACTCGAGTATATACAGTAATTACAGCTTCTGTGCACATTCTGACAGCCATTGTAAGAAAACTGTTTAATTGCATGAAAGTCAATTTACAATCAAATCATGCAATTTTCAATTGGTTTAAAATTATAATTTATGCCATGGTACAAAGCCAGTTTGCTTACCAGGAGTGGTTTGCACTGGTGAGGTTGGTGGTGTTAGGGGCATCTGGCAAGAGTTTGGTTCTTTAATAGCTGCTGTGCTCTGTTGTCCATTTGTGCTGTTGAGCCCCTGACCTCCCATACTGGAAGAAAGGGGCAAATCGCTTTGGGCAATGAGAACAAAAGCTGATGGGTACACCAACCGAACGCCACCTAAGAGAGAAACAAACAAACAAAAAAAACTGCTTATACTCATTCACAGGCATTCAACTAACATGCATTGAACGACACAAAGATTCTCCGTAGGCCAGCATGACAGCAAGTTTTATATCCAATTAAGTGAAATTTAAGTTATGGTGAAAGGCAAATACATATTTTAGCCTGCAGAGAACCTCTACAATAAATAAATAAAAAATAAATAAAAGGCTTTGGGACTCATACATAAGGACAAACACATTAAAAAGGATAAAGTAGGATAGAGTGCAGTTCTCACATGTTTTACCTGCTTTAATGTTGGTTTTTTAATGACAGAATCAACATCCCAGTGCTTTTTGGGGAAAAATCACACTTAATACAACTCTGTACTTATTTGGTTAAGCCTATGCATATATGGCAGCAATCAAAAAAGATTATCTGTGGTGCAGACAATTTCCATCATATGAGAAATATGAGTATTTTGATATAAGTAGAGATGTGGAATTATTTCTAGAATAATTTATCACTGTGAAGAGTACGCAACACAAGCTATGATATTTTTAATATTTTTGTTTTTTCTAACAGCAGAGGAAAATGTTTATATTGAAATTTTAACTGTCTAATGAATTTAATCGAAGACTATTTCTGTGATAACTAGCTAGAGCTGGTACACACAGCCAAATAATTCACATACGACCAATCCTCAGTCTGATAAGATTGTTAAATCAACAAAAACATTTCCAGACAGCCATTTATTCAAAAACTGTTTTTCCAGGCAAAAGTGTTTTTGGAAGTTTTGTCTTGCTGTTTATAATCGTGGTTATAATGGGTGCTTATTTTTATACTTAAAACGTTTAGGCCAAAATATCATCTAGTCAGGAGCTGGGATTGGCCGGTGTTTACTAGGCCTTTGGGACCAGCTCTCAAGCTGGTCTTAAAGTGCCTAAATACCCATGCATTCTTAGGCAGATTTGTAAAAAAAACTGCAAATGTAGTTAAGTACAAACAGATTGACAAATGCTGCTTTATTGATTAAGAATCCTTTAATTATAAGACGTTAGCAGAAGTCTCCATACCAACAATCACTTCAACAGCTGCAGGAAAATCATCACTGCTTTGAAGCTCTTCATTCTCTTGCTGATCTTTCCTCACATGAAGAACAGTAGGGTAGAATGGTCGCCATTCCTCCAGCAGTTTGCGTGTGGTGGGATCAGATGTCTTATAGCTATGGCCAGTTAGCGTGCCGCTCAAACCATATGGACTTAGGATCACTGATGGTAAAGAAAATACTTCTAGTTAGAAACATAAAGGATTATAATTGCGGCCATAATCCTATATAATAAAAGCCCTAATGTTTGTAGGTGAATCTGTGTGTGGCTTTTTGTCAATGCGCATGGAGAAGTTTTTTGGCTAAGCGCGAAAAGAAAGAAAGAAAGAAAGAAAGAAAGAAAGAGTTATGTTAACGGGCTAGTAAGATTATAAAACTGATAATTTTATCTAAAATAACTCAAAAGAATTAAGGTGCCCATACACATGTGATTGCATGTATAACAGATCTCATTGGAATCTGTCAGCACACGTGTGCACACAGCTGAAATATAAGATTGGATATCTAAACAAATGGGGGAGATCAACAAGAAAAAGAAACAGTGGTGGTTGGGAAGAATTATAGTTTCCAGGTATGGTCAATTTAAAAATAACTTATTTTTCGGTATAGATACCCTTTTAACTACACAGTGGGGCCAGTAGTGGCTTAAATTTTAGTTTTAGAGGTGGACATGCCCTTTAAAGAAATATAACAGTAAAAGTAGAGCCCAGTTTACTGTAAGGTTCCCCATAAATTTTTCTCAAAAGAAACACTATTGTAAGGGACATCTATACTTAAAAGTACTGTATATACTCGAGTATAAGCCGACCCAAGTATAAGCTGAGGTACCTGTTTTTACCTGAAAAATGAGGATAAATTGATTGATTTGAGTATAAGTCGAGGGTAGAAATAATGACAACTACTGCCTTCTGATTCAGTATTATTTTGATGCTTAAGTTGCCCTTAAAATAGACAGCAGAATTCCCATACAGATGTTTGAAAACTACAACTCCCAGCAACTGAGAGGCGCCACTAAAGCATGCTGGGAGTTGTAGTTTCCAAACATCTATATGGGAATTCTGCTGTCTATTTAAAGGGCAACTTAAGCCTCAAAACAATACAGAATCAGAAGGCAATCTTCTGCAATAGATATCTTCTTCCTTCTTATTCTTTATTATTTTGAGGCTTAAGTTGCCCTTGAATTTCCACACAGATGTTTTGGAAACTACAACTCCCAGCATGCTTTAGTGGCGCCTCTCACTGCCCGGTGCCAAGAACTGATGTCAGCCGGCAAACCCACAGGACTTACAGAGCGTGCGGCAGCCGGATTTGGAGTCTCAGCAAAACCGATCGCGGTAAGGAAGACCTTGACTCGAGTATAAGCTGAGGTTTTTAAGTTTATTTTATAACCTAAAACCCTGGGCTTATACTCGTGTATATATACGGTAGTATTTTTCTTTTAAAAATGTCAAAAATTTACCATTACTGGAAACTATAATTCTTGTCAACTATCACCGTACCGTAATATGCCCCCTATATCTTCAGCTATCCAATCAAAATCATTATACATTTTTTGTGCCTTATTATCAGAAACTACTCTGCTGTGTGCAGTTTTTCTGTAATTGGAATGGTGACAGTTGATGTGTGAATTGCATGATGGGAAATAACCTCTTCCAATACTGCCTCATGGTGATCTTTTATGCATAAAATTGTAACTAAAAATCCCCTTGTTTTTACTGTTTGCCCTAGCATAGATATTATGATATATGGGGCCCAGGAATGTGCATTGATCATCTCTTTTCTTGTTTGTTCTAATGTTTTGGTCAGATCAGTAGCACTTCCACTATTTGTTATAAAGTAATTTTGCCACAGGAGTGCTCCCACAGCCCCCCTTTTGTGTATCATGGTGATAACTGAGCATGCTTGCCCTCATTGAAAGTCTAGTTAGAAGAAAGGAAGTGTCGGTTAAGAGAGTAAGGGAGGATACCGAGCCTGAGCCAAATTAAGTACTGGGTTGAACGCATGAAGCAAAACACACATCTCAGAATAAGAGCCACTTACATGTAGCAATTTCATAAAAACCTTAAAAGGTTCCATTATAAAATTACAGAATATCATTTGGTTAACCCTTGGTGTATCGAAAACAATCTATATAAAGACTAGTCTTTCTATTCCCAGGTTCACAAAATGTATAGCTGAATAGACTTGTTCTTTATTTTACAACACATGCTTAGCTGGACATCTAGCTCTATCATATCCATTACTTGGTCTGATCATGCACCCAATATTCCTAATTTCACTATCCCTGGCATCTCCAAAGTGGGATGGACATGAAGACTAAATGATTGATAGGACTCAGGATGCCTCAAAGCTGTACACAATACCATTAAAAAATATATAGATATACATGCCTTGGACCCTACCTCACTCTCAAACTAAATGGGAAGAATTGGAATGTGTATTAAGCGGTATTTTCATACAACTGGCTCTTGCATCGAAAAAATTAAAAGTGAACATAGACAACCTAACTTAAAAAGTTATGAATTTAGAAACAAGACACTTCAGTAAATTCCTTTATTAACCAACCCCACCCTACTTGTCTCAAAATCTGACAAGGCTAACTATTTTTACAACACATCATTCACGCCCCTTTCCAACATACAGTCAGAGTAACTTGAAACCCCATTTTTAAAAGCCGGTTCTCCACCTTATTTTATGAATTACTCAAAAAATAACTAACTATCCCCTATTCTCTTAGAAACATTTAACTCTATATCTCCAACCACCCCATTTCCCTCGCAAACCTTATAAACTTAAGATTGTTGTGTTGACCAAACCTGGAAGAGACCTGACCCTATGTAGCAATTATCTAAGAATTGCAAGCAGTAAGGTTAGCAGCTTTAGAGTTAACTTCTACAAATCTGAATGCCTTAATATAACTTTAACTCCAAACAACTAAGACCAACTTTCTCTTTAAATAGCAAATCACTTGGGTACAAAAATACCAGTTGCACAGTTTCACCAGTCTCACTATAAAGAAACCTTTCCTAGATTTAAGGCTACGTTCACAGTAGAAACTGACAAACGTACAGCAAGTGTTTCTGTCCGTTTGTATCCATTTTATGCATACATTTGTATCCATTATTTTTCGCCCTTGAATCTATACCCTCTTTATACAAGACAATATCTTGCTAGCTGTAGCAGTTGCTTTCTGTGATTATTTGCTACAGCCTGTTTTTATATTCACAGAGCAATTTACTGTATAGTATAGGTAGCACATGGATTGTTAAACCCCAAATGCATCACCTTACATTTATAAATATGAAATACATTTTCCACTCAGCTGCCTATTTTAACAATCTATTTAGGTCTGCCTGCTGCAATTGCACATCATTTGGAGATCTTGCTCTCAAAACCTACTTCTAAGTAATTTATAAACAGATTAAATAGAAGAGGCCCCAAGAATAAAACTCTGAGGCACCCCCACAACCACAATTTTTTTATCCATGTACAAATAATATTTTTTTCCCCCAAGACCAACAGACCTTAATTTATACAAGTATAGCAGTATAAAATAAAATATATTTATGGGATCAGGCTGAATAAAAAAGTGACAAGGCGGAAAGGAGACAGAAGACACTGTGACAAGGAGACCCAGTTCGGACCTATGAAAGGGCATATCTTAAAATGGTAAGGAGAATATTCATTAAACCCGATATAATAAGTACCGTATATACTCGAGTATAAGCCGAGGTTTTCAGTCTTTAAAATTAGCCTAAAATCCCAACCTCGGCTTATACTCGGGTCGAGTAAATACTTGTGGAATCTCCGGCTGCCGATCGTCATGTACAAGCTAACATCAGAAGCATGTGTTCCGCCTGGCATTCCGCAATGAATCTGCAGGATGACGTCCATACGCGGTGCCGGTCTCACTTGCTGCCCGGCACCGAGTAGTGATGTCATTACTCGGCGCTGGGCAGTAAGTGAGACAGGCTTCGCGTATGGACGTCATCCTGCAGATCAGCGCGGAGTGCCAGGCGGAACACATGCTTCTGATGTTAGCTTGTACATGCGATCGGCAGCCGAGTGAGTACTTGACCCGAGTGAGTATTAACTCTTACTTACCTCACTGAACTTGGGGGCCTTTCCTGGGGGGGTGCAGTCCATAAAAAAGCCTCATTCCTTGGCACTGCAGTGTTTGGAAACTACAACTCCCGGCTACTAAAGCATGATGGGAGTTGTAGTTTCCAAAACATCTGGAGTGCCAAGGAATGAGGCTTTTTTATGGACAGCAGAGTTCCCATACAGTATTAAAAGGCAGTAGTGGTCATAATTTCAACCCCTCGGCTTATACTCGAGTCAATCATGGTTTATTACTTTTTAAGATAAAAATGGGTACCTCGGCTTATACTCGGGTCGGCTTATACTCGAGTATATACGGTACATTGCAACCCAATATAAAAGGGTTTCCTGCTGTAGTACATGAAGCCTGTTCTTGAAGAAAATGGATAGGTGCAGATACAATCAACATGGAAACAAATTGCAAGAAACATCTGCAGAACTAATTCTATTTTGCAAGCAGTAAATTATACAGCACTAGTGCATTAGTACTGTTGTGAAAGCTCTCTTTCAAAACATCCTCCTTCCCATAACTGAAAATGCTCACAGGCTCCATGCAAGCTTTCAAAGACATCACTAAGATAGCCCTCACTGCTTACTTTTTCATCTTTACAAATGTCTGCAATGTAAGTGAAGTGGATTAAAATATTAATATAAACAAAAAAAACATCTTACACAGTCTGCTGCCTGTCTGGCTCAGAGGTGGGGGTGAATTCATAAGGGTCATGGGAACTATACAGTAAGTTTAGTGGAATGAAAGAAAAAGCATAGTGATATTTAGAGAATTACAGTAAGTTTTAAATTCAATAAAATAAAACTATTCAAAAGGTAAACAAGGTCTCCAACCAAGTTAGCCTGTTTCCTTATCTTCAAAACAATAGTTGGATCATTAAAGTTTTAAGTGTATCCTGAGAGAAACTACGAAGGTGGAAAATAATTTTCTTGCTTCCAGTTTTTTGATTGATATCACCAGCAACCCCTGCACAGTCTTGCAGTATAACCCAGAGCATTACAGACCTATTGCTTAAATGATGGCATACTGTACCATCATGATGTTGCAGTTTTGGAATCCCATATACAAAAGGGACATCTTGGAAATTGAAGCAGTTCAGAGAAGGGCAACTAAATTAATAAGGGGAATGGAGGGGCTTGAATATGCAGGCAGATTAGACAAGTTAGGGCTGTTTACATTGGAGAAGCGACGTTTGCGTGGTGACATGATAACCTTATACAAATATATTAATGGGCCATACAATGAACTCTCTGGTGCACTGTTTACTAATAGGTCATACCAGAGGACTCGTGGACATCCTTTAAGGTTGGAAGAAAAGAAGTTTCATCTTCAGGTTAGGAAAGGTTTCTTTACAGTGAGAATGGTGAAATTGTGGAACTGTCTTCCAGCAAAAGTGGTAATGGCAAGTTCATTGAATAGCTTTAAAAAAGGCCTGGGTAACTTTCTAAAACTAAAAAATATTGAGAATTACTGGTATTAATGCATATAGATCTGGTTGATCCAGGGATACTTTCTGATTGCCGTTTGGAGTCAGAAAGGAATTTTCCCCCCCTTTTTAGCTGGTTTTTTTTTTTGCCTTCCTCTGGATCAACTGTTAGGTAGGGTTAAAAAAAAAAAAAAAAAAGGTGAATAGGTTGGACTTGATGGACGTACGTCTTTATTCAACCTTAGTTACTATGTTACTATGTATAAGAGGTTGGCAATAATGATGTGCATTGTGCTTTTACTCAGCAGGGGCTTCCTCCTAAAAGAGCTAAATAGAAGCAGGACAGGTGACTAAGGGTTGGTTTCATAAGTCATCAACCTTTTACTTTGTTACAAATTTTCTCCAAACAAGTTGGGGTACAACCCACTGCATCATTTACCCCTTTATTTCTATTCATTTCCCACAGGAAGCAATCATACTGCCACTTCACCAACGTTAAGAGAGGAGGCAGTAGTTTATTAGCATGCACAACCTCTATCCTCATACCAGACTATCAGGTCTGCTTCATCTTACCTTGGCATGGAGCATGTGAAGTATGTGCTAGATGAAGATGCTGTTGGTTGATTAGATACACTGGCTGGTGTTGAGCAATCTCCACACTCGTACAAACATTGCTCTCTCCATGCAGAAAAAAGGTAAAAGAGCAGGAAAGGTTTTCACTGTTAGAGAGGGAAGCAAAGGCATATTGTTAACAGTAATATCTACTGAAGGATGTGTTTTAAAGGGCATGTCCACCCTCCGATTACTTTCTTTTATATGTTGTAGCAGTCCCTATCCCACCCCCAAGCGCTATGTTTATTTGTTAAAAAAAAAAACTAACCTAACATTACTTACTTTTACTGAATACCACAGATATGCCATGACCACAGATATACCATGGCCTGGATGATAGAGAACCATCACAAGCAACTTATTAATGAATCCAAAAAAACCTTACAGGAAAATTGTGGGCCAGAAAAAATCCTGTGCGATCGAGAGGCCCGTACCCAGAACTAATGGTGGTGTTTGAATGGCCATTTCAGTAAACTATCGGTTGATGTATGTGTACTCAGTTGGCCGAAACGGCCTTTCGGTTAGGCATCATGTGATAAACAAAGATTAAAACACGTGGACAGGTTCGGAATATTTTAATTAATTGTATAGGTTTTGGGACATCTTTATGGAAACATGCTCTATCAAATTAACAAGCATGCACGCTTGCTGGATAATCAATAAATTATTTGATTGGTTTATCAACAAATTAATATAAACAACAATAATTCATGTATGGATAGCGAGATCACAAAAAGAAGATAAATCCCATGAGCTAGGTAGGCAATGTGCCTAGAAATTCACATATGGCGCCTAACTTTTCCATTGATGTCTATGGAGCTGGCCGAATGGCTCTTAAAGGGGAAGTTCAGTGCAAATACATATGCTTTTCAGAAAAAAGAGCAGTATTTTTCCATCCCAATGACCTTAATCTGCCAATTCAGCATTTTGTCTGTGTATAAATAAATGCAACTGAAATACTGACTTCCTGTTTGCAGGACCCCTAGTAGAGACAGTTATGGTCTTGCCCTTGACCCAGCGCCTGGGTTGATTCAGTTGCTCAGTAGAGATCTGAGCATGTTTGACCCATCCAACAGCCAATCAGTGAAAAATTACTCTTAGGAACATTCCAAGGATGTGGTGCATCCTGGGAAGAAGAAGGACCATTAGAACCTAAAAAGGGTTTAGGTAGGATTTCAACCCTTGAATCATCTTATTTTATTTTTCACAAAACCTCGTAAAAACACGGACTTCTTTGGATCAGTGGGTCTGGAATTCTTCATGTATGTATGAAAGCATGGCATCGTAACATAGCTGAAGGTGTGTAGATTCCAAAAATATATAGTTTGTGGGGAGAATTTCCATGTTTCGGGACTGTTTCCTTAGAAAAAGTGTAGGCTGTTCAAATTACAGAGCACTTTGATTCTTTCTTGTAATTGCATTTGTGCATGCGTCCCATTTGAGCTAGTTGGCGGCCACGTCTCTGTGTGCATCCACGCATATGGCATAACGTTTGATTCAGAACATGTGGGAGATTGATATTTAGTGGGGGGTTTTATTTGTGGGGGGCATTTCCAAGTTTTGGGGCTGTTTGAAATTACAGAGCACTTTGATTTTTTTCTTGTAATTACACTTGTGCATGCGTCTGATTTGAGCTAGTTGGTGGCCACGTCTCTGTACATCCACACATATGGCATACTGTTTGATTCAGAACATGTGGGAGAGTGATATTTAGTGGGGGGGTTTATTTGTGGGGGGCATTTCCAAGTTTTGGGGCTGTTTGAAATTACAGACAACTTTGAATTTTTTCTTGTAATTACACTTGTGCATGTGTCCCATTTGAGCTAGTTGGTGGCCACGTCTGTGTGCACCCACACATATGGCATACCATTTGATGTAGGATATGTGGGAGATTGTCATTTAGTGGGTTTTTTTGCTTGTTAAGTTGGTTTAGGTAGGATTTCAATCCTTGAATCATCTTATTTTATTTTTCACAAAACCTCCTAAAAACACAGTTCTTTGGATCACTGGGTCTGGAATTCTTCATGTATGTATGAAAGCATGGCATCGTAACGTAGCTGAAGGTGTATAGATTCCAAAAATATATAGCTTGTGGGGGGAATTTCCATGTTTCTGGACTGTTTCCTTAAAAAAAGGGTAGGCTGTTCAAAGCAGAGCACTTTGATTTTTTCTTGTAATTGCATTTGTGCATGCATCCCATTTGAGCTAGTTGGTGGCCACGTCTCTGTGTGCATCCACACATAGGGCATACCGTTTGATTCAGAACATGTGGGAGATTGATATTTAGTTGGGGGTTTTATTTGTGGGGGGCATTTCCAAGTTTTGGGGCTGTTTGAAATTACAGAGCACTTTGATTTTTTTCTAGTAATTACACTTGTGCATGTGTCCCATTTGAGCTAGTTGGTGGCCATGTCCCTGTGTACATCCACGCATATGGCATACCGTTTGATTCAGGGCATTTGGAAGATTGATAATTGACAAGTTTTTTTTACATGACATGGAAATTTGCCATGATTTTTAACTTTAAATTGTATTTTTATAAATTTTTCCTGAAAATCTGGTAAAAAAGCAAAATTTTACATGAAACTGCGCTCATACCATTGGTGGTATGCATAAAAGAATCACACCATTGTGTAGCTGAAGATGTGTAAATTCCAAGGATATATAGTTTTGGGGGGTATTTCTAATATAGAGGGGTGTTTAGACAAATCTGAAAAATTGCTTTAATTGGGCCATTGTTCATTGGCTCACTTTGTAGCTAGTTGATTCCACGTTTGCGTGTGTAACCATACATAGGGCATACCGTTTGATTCAGGACATTTGGGAGATTGATATTTGGTAACTTTTTTTTACATTACTTGGGATTTTGGCATGATTTCTACCTTTGAGAGTGTTTTTTTCCAAATTTTTTAGAAAATCTGCTAAAACTGTGAACTTCTACGAAGAACTGCGCCCACACCATTGATGGTACGAATGAACAAATGACAGAATTTCGTAGATAAAGGTGTGTGGATTTGAGAAATATATGGTTTGTGGGGGCTGTTTTGTGGGGAAAAATTGCAGACTGTTCAAATTCAGATTTGGCTGAATATTTTTGCTGTTTCTGAGCCATCGTGCATTGTTTCACTTTGTGGCTTTTGGCTTCCACGTCCACGTGTGTAACCACACATATGGCATACCGTTTGATTCAGGACATTTGGGAGATTGATATTTAGTAACTTTTTTTTACATTCCATGAGGTTTTGGCATGATTTCTACCTTTTGAAGTTGTTTTTTGTTCATTTTTCAGACAAATGCGAACTTCTACGAAGAATTGCGCCCACGCCATTGATGGTATAATGACAAACTACATGTTACATAGCTGAAGGTGTGTAGATTTCAGGAATAATAGTTTGTGGGGGTTATTTCTAAGTTACGGGGGTGTTTTTGGAAAAAACTGCAGACTGTCCGAATTCGGAATTGGCTAAATATTTCGCTGTTTCTGAGCCATCGTGCATTGTCTCAATTTGTGGCTTTTCGCTTCCACGTCCGTGTGTGTACCACACATATGGCATACCGTTTGATTCAGACATTTGGGAGATTTATATTTAGTAACTTTTTTTAGATTCCATGAGGTTGTGCCATGATTCTTACCTTTTGAAGTAGTTTTTTGTTCATTTTTCAGACAAATGCGAACTTCTACGAGAATTGCGCCCACGCCATTGATGGTATGAATGAACAAACTACAGTGTTACATGCTGAAGGTGTGTAGATTTCAGGAATATATAGTTTGTGGGGGTTATTCTAAGTTACGGGGGTGTTTTGTGGAAAAATGCAGCTGTCCGAATTCGGAATTGGCTAATATTTTCCTCTGTTTCTGAGCCATCGTGCATTTCTCACTTTGTGGCTTTTCGCTTCCACGTCCGCGTGTGTAACCACACATATGGCATACCGTTTGATTCAGGACATTTGGGAGATTTATATTTAGTAACTTTTTTTTAGATTCCATGAGGTTTTGGCATGATCCTACCTTTTGAAGTTGTTTTTGTTCATTTTTCAGACAAATGCGAACTTCTACGAAGAATTGCGCCCACGCCATTGATGGTATGAATAACAAACTACAGTGTTACATAGCTGAAGGTGTGTAGATTTCAGGAATATATAGTTTGTGGGGGTTATTTCTAAGTTACGGGGGTGTTTGTGAAAAAACTGCAGACTGTCCAAATTCGGAGTTGGCTAAATATTTTTGCCGTTTCTGAGCCATCGTGCATGGTCTCACTTTGTGGCTTTCGCTTCCACATCCGGGTGTGTAACCACACATATGGCATACCGTTTGATTCAGACTTTGGGAGATTGATATTTGGTAACTTTTTTTTACATTCCATAGGGTTTTGGCATGGTTTCTACCTTTTTGAATGTTGTTTGATGTTCATTTTTTTGAAAATCTGGTAAATGCAAACTTCTACGAATAACTGCGTCCACACCATTGATGGTATGAATGAACGAACTACAGCGTTACATAGCTGAAGGTGTGTAGATTTCAGGAATATATAGTTTGTGGGGGGTATTTCTGAGTTGGGGGGGGTGTTTTGTGGAAACTAGGACTGTTCAAATACAAAACTGGCTAATTTTTTTTGCTGCTACTGACATTTGGCACTGGTCACGCTCTGGGTTATTGTTGGTAGCCATGTCTCTGGTACACCCATGAATGTGGCATACCGTTTTTTCGGGAGGGGTTAGGCTTTCATATTTGAGATGCGTTTGAACTTTCCTCCACAGCTTTTAGCTGAAATTTGATTTTGTCTCTGATTTTACAGTTGAGGAAAAAAAGAAAATGTGAGAAATAACTTACAATTGGACGAAGAGCTGCGTCCGGGTATCTGCATTTTGATCGAAAACACCCTCACTCATAAAATCCTGCGGGTGTGTAGTTTCTAAAAATATCTCACTTGTGGGGATATTTTAGTTAATTTGGAAGATATTCTGTTAACTGTCAGTAGTGGTTATACATTTTAATTTGGTGTAATATTCTTGAAGGTGCAGTTTTAGTTTGGGGGGGTCTCCTGTACGGAAAAGTCGGGTACCTACATATATCTGGTATCGTTGTACTCGGGTATCTGAGCTTTTAGAAACAGTAAGATTTTTGTGTGTAACCTTAAGATAACTATCAGTAAAAATGGGAAAAATCCATGAAAATTTGCAAATTTTTCATTTTTTTTTACATATTTTACCCATAATTCCAGTAAAATTTCCAGAAAAGTTACAAAATTCTGTTACCATGTTAAAGTAGACTTTGTGCTGACAAAAAATGCATAATATTCCTGATTTACTGCAAGGTTTCCGACTGTAAAATTAGTCTAAAGCGATTGAGGGCAAAATCCTGAAAATTCTTCTGGCAGTTAACGCAAAAAAAAATGAAAATCCCCTGGCAGTGAAAGGGTTAAAGGGTAACTCCACTCATAATATTGACTTTTGGGAATCCAGTTTTATTGAAACGGGAGGTAAAGGAGCTGTGCCCTACCTTCCGTTCTTCAATAGAACAAACAGAGCCAGGAGAGAAGGAAAGAAACTTACCCGCTCGCTCACTCCCCGGCGCTTAGTCTGACAGGTTCCGATGGACCTTGTCTTCTATGCAAAATCTATGCACATAGAAAGTGAACGTCCGTCGGGACCTGTCAGACTAAGCGTCGGGGGAGCGAACGAGGGGGTAAGTTTCGTACCTTCTCTCCTGGCTCCTTTTTGTTCTATTGAAGAACGGAAGGTAAGGCACAGCTCCTTTACCTCCCCGTTCTTCAATAGAACTGGATTCCCAAAAGTCAATATTATGAGTGAGATACCTTTTAATGTCAAAAATATTTTGGCCACCCCTGCGCTGTGTGATCTGATTTAAGAGTTATACAAAGGGAATTACAAGCATGTTCTGGCAAGCTACCTGTGTGATTGAAGAGCAGATTGTTTTTCTAAAGTCATTTAAAATGGAGGGTAAATTTCCCCCCAAAACTATAATATTTAGAAAGCCGTCAGAGGTAGGGCTAATCTTTTAAGCAGAAAAATCATGTTCCCAATGCCTCTCAAATGTTTCTGCCTCCTCTTCAAGCTTTTTTACAAGCTTTGATTACATAATTACATGATTAGGGGAGGTAGCCAGAGGAATAGCATTCAGTCACTGGCAATCATCTATTACATCCATGACTGACACCGCTGCTAACTGAAAGAACCAGGAAGCAAACAGAGAGGTAACAAAACATTAGGCAGCATTTCAGGTTAGACTTGCAGCTTTCATCATTCTAACTATTGCAGTTTTGGGGTTTGGGAGTGAGTTACATATATACACTTTTTTTGAGGGGTGAACTTGTCCTTTATCTTCCAAATGGCATTCTACAAGATTAAAAAGGGACATTCCTAATGTTATGCTTAAATTGACCTTTGAAACAAAAAAATTGCAGAAAACACTGGGTAACAGAATTTATAAACTGATCACTTCCATGCCGTCTGATAATCACATAAAATAAATGGGGTGGATTATTTTAATCAGTTCTATATTTATGTTGATTAGAAGATACAAATTACAGATACTTTTAATGAATAATAAATGATTAATTCATGATAGTGGATTAAACTGTACCTGAATGAAACAATACACACACAAGATAATCTAAACACCTTGCAGGTGTTAAGAGGGTGGATCTAATATTAAAATGTAGTGATAATTTCAAATTCTGTTCATACTACTTTACTTACATGAGGTTTGTGATTTACTTGACAGAATCACACGTTGGTCACCGACTATTATTTTCTTAAAGGGACAGTTCAGTGGAAATTATCAATATTTGTTAAATTGTTAGTTTGTGTAATGCATACTTAGTTATTCTACATATTCTCTCCCATTTTTAAAAATCAGTTGATTTCATACCCTTTGGTGTTTCCTGCTGTTGACATTAGTGAGCTGACATTTCAGGTTCTAACAGTCCTTCTTCTTCCCAGGATGCACCACATCCTTGGAATGTTCCTAACATTAATTTCTACTGATTGGCTGTTGGATGGGTCAAAGATGCTCAGACCTCTACTGACAAAATGCTGAATTAGCTGAAAAAGGTAATTGGGATGAAAAAATACTGCTCTTTTTTCTGAAAAGCATATGTATTTGCACTGAACTTCCCCTTTAAAACATGCTCATTTCTAAACTACTGCAGGAACTTGTTACAGATGGTCACGCCCACTATTAGTCTCAAACAGGGAGATTCAATAAATGTTCTTATTGTTTAAAATGGTGCTAATTTTGCCCCAACCAATCAGATGTTATTTAACATTTGTAAGCTTACATCTGATTGGTTAGGGCAAAATTTGCGCCATTTTAAACGATAAGAACTTTTATTGAATAACCCTGTTAGTGTTTCTCAACTTTTTTATCAGTGGTGAACCGTTGAAACAATTTTAGTGTGCCAGGGAACCCCTACAATTATTGTTATTTTTCGCTCTCTGTCATCAAATCATCAAAATATATAATTTATACAAATATAAAGGAAATATCTATAAATCTAGCTCTATTTATAAAAATGCACTAAAATTCACCACAGGGGATGATGGGTCTATACCAGTGTTTCTCAACCTTTTTATCCTTATGGAACCTTTGAAAAAATGTTAATATCTCAGGGAACCATTGTATAAAAATATATTTCAGACACCAATACACCAGACACATAGTTCATACAAATACAAAATATTCATAGCTCCCAACTGTCTCAGATCTCGCAGTATGGAAATCGCGGAAACGCAAAAATTCCCGCGATTTCCAATGCGTATGCGATTGTGCGTCCGTTCGTGTTTTGGTAATGCATGCTTTCACCATTTTTGGTGCGTTAACGCATGCGTTTCCATAACGCAATATGTCGCAAATGCAAAACAGCCCTGTGTCTAAACTTTACTTTTGGAAGCATTATCTTCCATTGGCTGCTCTGAAGGAAGCAGCCAATCATGAACGCGGCCGTGGTGTGGACCCTGATTGGCTGCTTTTCACTCCAGAGCAGAGCAGCCAATCGGATCACAGTGTGAATTTAGGGGTGGGACAGCACTTGACCAGGACTCGCAAGCAGCATAGAAGTGGGAGAGTGAGTGAGGAGATCACAGAGTCTGCATACAGCCACCTTCCTCAGATTGATTTACAGCCTGAGCCACCTTACTTACAGACTTACTAGTGTGTGGATCAGATGTGGGGGTGAATAAATGGCAATAAATGCAGTTGCTGTCTGCTCTGGGTTTGTTCTCTTAAGTTAACTCTTGACAGTGTGAAACTGTCAAAAGTTAATGAAAAGCAAACCCAGAGCAGACAGCATTCCTGGCCATGCAGCGAAACTGAATTATAAGATGTCCGAGATATTTATTTGGGGGGGGGTGGTGTATTGCACCTTGTGACACACTGACACCAATGATTATGTCTAGGCTCTCTGGGAGGGGGGTCATGAGTCAGGGGGGTAGCTAGAGAGGGGGCCTGGGTGATGTACTGAACACCGTCACCACCAATTTTAATGTGTCAGGGGGGGTTGGGGTAGTGAGGGGTATGGTTGCACTATATATCAATGTCTGGTAGGTGGGGGTTGGTGAAGGTGTGAGGGGGGGGGGAGAGTTAGAACTGCACACTGACATGGCACCACCCCGTTTTAAATTAACATCCTATTAACCAAAGGTGTCAGTGTTGGCTTTAAACCAGAGTGCATTAATTACATGACTGCTGTGACTGTTTGGATAAAATGAGGTTAATGATTGTTAACCAAAAAAAAACAACACACCAGCTACATCTATGTATCATCTTCTATCTAATTATCTATCTATTACATATCATATCTATCTATAATCTGTCTATATATAAGATATCTGTAATCTATCTATCTAATCACTGTCTGATGAACTGGAGGGCTGACTTGTGTCAACCTTCCAGTTCATCAGCCAGTAAGCTAATTTGATCTACCTAATCAACCTAATATATATTTTGCTTTGGAGTATTCTCTATCAAAAAATAGAACACTCTGATATCATATTTCTGATAGGGGATTTGGTAAGCATTAACTGGACATAGGGTTTTCGGTGAATATAAAATTTAGGAATGGTGGACTATAATACTACTACAAGCTTACGCGTGCAAAGTGTCCTTTCCTTGCATCTGTCGCTCTTTCACTCTTTTCACAAATGTGGAGAGGTATGAACATAGATAAATATATTTATCACAATGGTGGATCTACATATCTGTCAATCTCTTGAAGAACCTCATGCAACCTCTCAGGGACCCCTGCTTAATCTGTCCTTTTACAGGACAGATTAAGCAGGGGAGCATGAGACTGAGGTCAGGAGGTGTGGTCATATACAGCACATACACACAGTTTGTTTCATCGAATTCTTCAGGTGGTTACATTTACCTTAAAGGGTATGTCCACCCCCAATCCTATATTTTAACCCACTATTAGCCCCACTGTGTAGTGTTGTAAAATCCTTACCTCACATCCCTGCTCCAAATGGCTGTCCTGAAATGGCTCTTCAAAGTCCCAAAAAGTAAAGAGCAGGAGCCTGGCTGTGTGAGCAGGAGCCTGGCTGTGTCTGCATCCTGTCTTTCCTCCAGGAGAAAAATGACATGCGCAGAGATGCCCTCTCCCCCCCCCCCCCCCTTCCCTCTCCCTCCTGTTTCTCTCTCTCTCCCCCTATCTCCAAATACATTTGCTGGAAAAGGGCTCCCTTTTTCCAACCCCAGCCGCTATAGTAGTTTGTCAAAAATGTAAGCCAAACTGTACTTACACAGCCTCTTTACTCCGGCGTTCTGTAGTAAGTATAGATCGGCTACCATTTTTGACAAACTACTGTAGCGGCTGGGGGTGAGAGAGGGAGCCCTACAATACAGCAAACTTGCAAGATAGAGGTGGACATGCCCTATAATGCAATTTACTGGAGTGCTTTTTTTGAACAATGACAGTGTAACGTCTTGTCAGTGTATTGTCAGCATAAGCCACGATGCTGCTATGTCCTTTTTTTGTAGTATGTTATAACCAAAAAGAGAATACTGCATAAAGGACATAATAAATAAGCAACTCCTATAAAACACTTAAAGATTAGAAATATGTTGAGTAAATATCAGTAAACCAATCTCCCTCCACTATTGTTCTTACCTTTTGGCCTGAGATTTTTCCTCTTTATCACATGGCTTAACAAACCATTTTCCAATTCTCACAAAATTTTTCTCCAACAAACACCTGGAAAAGAAAGCATTAGTAATGACACAGTGAATTTAACAGTAGGCTACGCGAGAAGAAAGTGACCCATATACCCTATATTCCCAGGCTTCTAGCTTTTAATGTTTTAATAAATGGCTGTTTTACCTACTACAGTGGTAGCCTATCTGACTGTTTTGAGCAAATGTATGCCATTTCTCTGCCCTGAGAATTTACAGGGAGATTCAATAAAAGTTCTTATCGTTTAAAATGGTACTAATTTTGCCAGAACCAATCAGATTTTATTTAACATTTGTAAGCTAACATCTGATTGGTTGGGGCAAAGTTAGCACCATTTTAAACGATAAGAACTTTTATTGAATAACCCTGTTTGTCTTTAGAATTAATGCATTGTGAGTCTAGTGATGGACGGCTGAACCTGTATTAGACACTATCAGGGAGATTCAATAAAAGTTCTTATCGTTTAAAATGGTGCTAATTTTGCCCCAACCAATCAGATCTTATTTAACATTTGAACGCTAACATCTGATTGGTTGGGGCAAAATTAGCACCATTTTAAATGATAAGAACTGTTATTGAATAACTCTGTATGTTTATGTTGGACAGGGTACTTCGATTTTCCTGTATATATATCTTTTTAATTGTTTTTAAATTGCTTTGTTCACATTATACCCCAGTCTGTGCTTCAATAAAGGGTTGTATATATACTTTGTAAATTTGAGAGCGGGACCTTCTTCCTTCTTATTGGGTTGATGTTTATAGAATTAATGTGTTTCATGGATCGCTGCTCATACCGATCAAGCTCCTGATACACTTTGTTACCCCTGGTCTATTTCCACTCCACATCCAAGCAAGATTTTACACCTGTACTTGAATAATGCATGTATTTTTCCAGACTATAATTACAGTCATAAGAAAAAGTAAGGACACTATTTCAATTCTAAGTTATTACCTAATATACCTAATAAAAAAATCATCTGGTCCCTACCAGGTTCTAAGATTATTTAAAACTAACCCAGCTGTTATGCCTGCCTAATAGTTGATCTAAAGGGACACAAAGAAGCAGTCAGAGGGGGAAATAAATCCTTCCAGACTCCAAGTTAAAAGAATCTCAGGAGAGAACCTTTAAGGCTGGGTACACACAAAGGGACTATTTGTCCCGGAACGAATGTCCATCGGTCGTGGCAAATTCGGCTGCGGCCGAAAGTGCGAATGATCGATCATGCGGCCCCATAGGGAACCGCACAATCAATCAGAATTCAGCGACACGTCCGATCGTTAATATCCGAAAATATCTGCTGGTGTGCACCTAAAGGATAGGTTCACTCAAAAAGGAAACAGCATGCGCGCTATAATTTAGTTAAAGCCTTAAACATTCGGGAACTGTCAGGAGTCAGCAGTGGATCGCACTTGCGGGTCAGTTTCCTTCTTTATGAAAATGAGTTGCAAAAATTCTCAGGAGAGCAATTCCTATCAATTTACCTAAAGTCATTTTTGGACCACAGTTCCCCTTTAATTATTTTGTACCAATTAGATATATTCATTCTTATGTGTTAAGACTACTTAAAAAGCTAAGTAACTTGCTGTTATGTATCTCTGTGAAAGTGCCAGACCGGCATGAAACGCATCAGGCGAGTTCTTTGAGCAATTACCGTTACGTTTGTGTTGCTTTATATGGATGCAGTGTTTTAATCGTTACGAATAAATTTTAAGTTTTATAATTATGTGATTGGCTCCATCTATGTGATCCGGGAGGAGGGAGACTCTTTGTTCTTTTCTCTATAGTCCTTCTTCCTGGCCAACCGGTTGAAAGTGACAAACGGTTGGTCAAAAGGAAGGATTGCACAATGTGTACCCAGCTTAAGGATTCACTGTCCTTTCATTTTCTTTTAAAGGGTATGTCCACCCTTAAAAAAAAATTTTCACCACAGATTCCCCCTGTCCCCCCAACCCCAACCGCTATAATAGTATTATTAGAAAATGCCCCAAACTTTACTTACCTTCCCTCTTGCCTCCGCCGCGCTGCCAGCACTCACTGATCACAGTGACACATGTAATATGAACTCCCAACACATAGAGGACCGCACGATCGGAAGAAGTTTTCCACCATGTCCGATCGTCCTTTCGTCCGATTCAGACGAACGGTCGATCGGACATGGGCACATTCGGATGCGATAATTTCTGTCCGATCGACCGACTGAACTATCGGTCGATCGGACCGAAATATCTCATCGTGTGTACCCAGCTTATTGGTATACTAACCAATCAGATTCTTTTCTAGTCAGAATTGGTTACAATCAGATTCTTTCTAACAATCTAATTGTCTTTTCCCCAAACCATTTTCCAGGTCCCAAAACTTTTTACAGTAAGTTACTGTATAATTTTGACAAAATTTTAAAAAAACTCCTTGAAATTTTCTTCAAATTTTCGAAAGCGCCTCGAAAAAATCTGCGAAGCGGAATTCTCCAAAATCCGTGAATCACGGAAATCCGTTGCAGAACTGGGTTCAGATCAGCAATCCAGTCCATCTCTATTCTTGATCTATTTATTGTAACATTGTATAGAGTGTTATAGTTCAGTAGAAACACCACAGTGAAATACAACTGTTGTGCAGAGCTTGAATCAATCTTCCCCTTAAATTTCCAACCAATAATAGATCAATAGGAGATCCATTGGATCATTCTATAATTAAAGTTATCAATCTGTCTTTCAATACTCACCCTCCCCGTTAAGGCCGAGGCCACACTACAACGCACACAATCACGAGCGGTATCGCACATGATTTTGTGCATGATTCTTGTGCGTTTTGCGCATGCAATTTTGCCATTTTCCGCTGTGCATTGGAAATTGTGGGAATTTTTGCGTTCCTGCGATTTCCATTTTAGTGAAAATCGCGGGCGCAATCACGAGCGAAAACGCAGGCGCATATGCGCAAAAAACATGCAAGTGTGGCCTAACTCACAGCTGTCACCAGGGATTCCGTTATAGAGGGATCACTATTGGTCAATGTGTTAGATAGGGATCACTATTGGTCAATGTGTTAGAGAGAGATCACTATTGGTCAATGTGTTAGAGGGATCACTATTGGTAAATGTGTTAGAGGGATCACTATTGGTAAATGTGTTAGAGAGGGATCACTATTGGTAAATGTGTACAGAGGGATCAATCACTATTGGTAAATGTGTTAGAGAGGGATCACTATTGGTAAATGTGAGGTCCTATAAAGAACCCAGACTACACTGTCATGTTTTAATCTTATTACATTGTATCAGTTCAGGACACAGGTTCATGGCTTCTATGGAGTCTATTGCTTAAATAATGCAATAAACCATTAACAAACTCACTTTGTCTCAGAGAAAATGCTTATCCCTGCTATCATATATATATATATATATCATAAAACTTCCTGGGGTGTGGCTTAACACTCCATTTTGAAGATACCATTACAAAGCAGGAGTGTGGACTGTGCAAGTACTTTTATTTATTTATAGATTTTGCCTTATTTACATTTCTATATACTTAAATGTCATTACTACATATTTGTTAATATTGATAAAATTATTTATATAGTGCTTAAAGGGTATGTCCACCCTTAAAAAAAATTTTTAACCAAAGATTCCCCTTGTCCCCCCAGCCCAACTGCTATGTTAGTATTATTAGAAAATGCCCCAAACGTTACTTACCTTCCCTCTTGCCTCCGCCGCGCTGCCAGGCCCTCTGCTTGCGAGTAAATGCAAGCAGAGGGGCGGGACTGGCAGTCGCGTCTGTGATTGGCTGAGCGGCAGCCAATCACGGACGCGGCTGCCGGGAGTTCAGTGCGGCGGAGGCAAGAGGGAAGGTAAGTAATGTTTCGGGCATTTTCTAATAATACTAACATAGCGGTTGGGGCTGTGGGGACAGGGGGAATCTTTGGTGAAAAGGGTTTTACACTAGGGGGAGGGAATCCTAATCGGGAGGGAGAGGGAGGGGGAGAAGGGCTGCAGTACGCATGCCAAACTTCGCCCGGAGGCCAGGTAGGAGGCAGAGTCCTATATGGACTCTGCTATCCTCCTAGTGGGTAGTTTTTGGGACTTTGAGGGGGGACTACAGGAGAACCTTATGGAGCTGGGATGTGAGGTAAGCTACACTACATGATGGGGCCAGTAGTGGGGGGATTATAGTTTTGGGGGTGGACATGCCCTTTAAACAACAAATAAACACTCTCCCTATGTATATTACTTTTACCCACCCCCCACCAACATAGTACCTCCGAAAAACCTAATGTATTCCCCATGAAATTATAAATTTGTTTATATAATTTATAAGGGAAAAAGATATATGTGGCAACACTTGGTTAAAGACTAGAAATTCTAAAAAAAATTGAGACAAGAAATGTAAACAAAAACCTATGTACAATAATGCTATCACTGTATAGACATTATGGAGCAAATAATGGAGAGCCACAATGCAGTATCTCTTTATAAAGTCATAGTAACCCATTTACAACCAGTTATTGTGAGTTTAAAACCTGAGATTCTGTTTAATTTTGTGTGACTTTTTTTAAAACCAGTTTATAGCTGGTGTGAAAATCAGAAAACAGAATTTTCACAAGCCACAAACTCTGTAAATTTCTCCCTGTGCCTTTGCCCGTTTCAAAGTTCCCAAGCATGTTAATAAAGAAAACAGTTACACAACCTAATACTATTTAGCGAATAGCCTCATCATGCTCCCATATGGTCCCATAGCATCATTTGGTAGAATTATGGGATTTTTCTTTTATCTTATTATAATATTTTTGCACTTTAGAAGTATAATCTGCCATTTTGACCCTGTGTTAGATTTTTATAGAACTGTTGACGCAGATAAAGGTGGTGTACCGTGTTTGCCAGCCAAAATGTTAACAGGGTAACCCTTTTGAAATAAAACATAACAAAAGTGGTATAAAGGTGATACCTTTATTGGCTAACTAAGATAATCATAGCAAGCTTTCAGAGCATTCTAGTTCCTTTTTCAAGCTGAATACAATGAAGCTGTGGTGCTCTCTGATATTTATACAATGTTTGACTCATAGTTCAAATAACCAGATAAAAGGATGGATATCCGGGTGGAAGGTATTAACAAAGTCATATAAAAGGGGGTATGCAAGGGACAAACAGATATGGTACAAGATACTGTTATAATTATATATTATATATATATATATATTATATATTGCGTGTGCCGTGTACACAGTCCCAACAGAACTAAAAGGAATAGCAAGTTTTCGTCTGGGTGTAACAGTCTATTTTTCCAATCTCTGGGCTAAAAATGGGTCCATATTATGAACAGTAAAAGTGAAAAGGCAGTTTCCACAGAGTTTTCTGGGGGGCTTAGTCACCCACAAGTGGGTGGGGCTTAGGCACCCGTGGGGCCACATGGGGCTGTAAGAGAATGACACATCAAACAACACGCATGTAACGTTTCGGTGCAGAGCACCTTCCTCAGACATATACTGGTATATGTCTGTGAAAGGTGCTCTGCAGCGAAATGTTAAAATTGGACCTGACCCTGGGTATTTTAGGGGGAGTACCATAAGTGTTCTACATGTATATGAAGCCAATAATAAACGCACTATGTATGGGCACCTAAATGACCGACTGTATGGTTAGCTCAATCAGGTTAGTGTATATGCAAGTTAATACATTTTACTAACAGCTACCAATCTAATCTGCTGTGTAATATGCCACAGTTGTCACACATGTATGGTTACCTAAAAAGTATCTTCTAGTTAGTTCTAGTGCACAAAGTCTGGCCCAATAAATCAATGACCAAGACATTAGCACCCAGTAAAACCTTCAGAATGTTTGTTGTGTCACTGCTGTCTGGTAGAGGTTAACTCACAATAAACTTGACAGACAGGGCTTGTCATAAATACTTCTGTACTACCGTGGGCCATTTTTCTCCCTGGTTATAGATGCTTGGTTGAATTTATTATAGAAACATCCCCTCTGCTTTTTTTGCTTTCTGAGGCATTTTATAGAACATTCCAAGTGATTTCCTGATTTCCCTAATCTGTAATTTTAAACCTTCAAATGCCTCCCCCTTAGTTCTTTATTTAGTGAATGCAATGGTGTTTTTCAGATCTATAGTTCCTGCAGTGTGGTTTATAAATAACTTACACCACAGTGCGCCATATAGAAACAACTATTTAGCTATTCAGTTTAGCTATTTGGGCAAATGTGTTTATTGTGTTCAAAGCTACAGTCATTTTTCCATTGCAGGTATTAAAAAAAGAGTCAATGTAAATTCAAGCTTAAATCCAATGTGCACACCAGTCAGACTGTAAGCCACAATGTGGCTTATTACATTACACTGTCAATAACAAAAAAGCACAACTAAGAACCCCTTTAAGAGAGGCGTAAATATTTACCTAAAGGGAGAGGTAAGAAACAAATGCAAAGCAATACAACTCTGTGCAAACTGCCCCCCTCATATAAATTGCCCGGCACAACTGCAGACAGTTCTTACCGTATTACCGTATATACTCGAGTATAAGTCGATCCGAGTATAAGTCGAGGTACCTATTTTTACCTGAAAAATTTGTAAAAACTGATTGACTCGAGTATAAGTCGAGGGTAGAAATTATCACCACTACTGCCTTCTGATTCTGTGTTGTTTTTAGGCTTTAGTTGACCTTTAAATGGACAGCAGAATTCCCATACATGAATCCCATACAGTAATAGCCAATTCCAGTACCAGTAACCTCCAATTCTTTGGCACTCCAGATGTTTGGAAGGGGGGGGGGGGACTATAGGAGAACCTTATGGAGCTGGGATGTGAGGTAAGGATTAAACTACACTACATGATGGGGCCAGTAGTGGTGGGGATTATAGTTTTGGGGGTGGACATGCCCTATAAATGTCTTGAAATAAACTGCAGAATTAAGACAAGGGAATAGAAGATAAAACCTGAACAGGGGCTGTTAGCACTCAAGAAAACGCTGGTGTAAACTGGTCTAGTGGAATAATGAAACAAAAACGATGCAATTTCTACTACAAATAAACTATGCACAAATAAAATGAGAACTTGTGTGTAAAATGCAGCTTTTGGTCTTTCTATCAATATCTAGTACTGTTCCCTCAATAATATTTAATATCATATGTCTGAGCACACAGATAACGATAGGCAGCATAGTGTGTTGATCCGATAGTTCTACACAGGATTCAGATGTTATTTTAAAAAAATATAATAGTTCCTACCTCTCCAGAAGGTTGTGGATGGCTTTAAAGAGCAGTGTCCGACACTCATAAGAGAGACCATTCTCCCATAATCCCTCCTCAAACACTGAAAAGAGATAAGGAAAATTTTGAGAGAGCTATACATTATAAATGAACAGCAGTGAGAAAACAAACTTACAGGCATGTTAAAAGACTTACAGGGTTATTCAATAAAAGTTCTTGGGGGTTATTCAATAAAAGTTTTTATCGTTTAAAATGGTGCTAATTTTCTCCCAACCAATCAGATGTTAGCTTTCAAATGTTACATAAGTTCTGATTGGTTGGGGCAAAATTAGCACCATTTTAAACAATAAGAACTTTTATTGAATCTCCCTGCTTATCGTTTAAAATGATGCTAAATTTGCTCCAACCAATCAGATCTTATTTAACATTTGAAAGCTAACATCTGATTGGTTGGGGCAAAATTAGCACCATTTTTAACGATAAGAACTTTTATTGAATCTCCCTGTTAATATTAAAATGGATTTAAGTAGTCCAAGTAAAAAATATATTTAGTATATAAAGTATACAGTTTGTGGACATGTTCATCCACCTAACAAACTTTTGACCACACAATCCAAGCACAAACCCCCCAAACCTTATTTTTGCAATGCTTGCCTTTATCCCTCTTTGTGAGTTTGAGCAGCCATAAAACTGCCAACTTGTACAGCCATAGTAATTCATTGGCCAGAACGTTATTGTCAAGGCCTCGCAGGGCGGATTTGATTTAAATCACTAGTCGGTAAGGCTTGATTTAAATCATATTTTTCTACATAAAGACTAATTCTTGCTGGTGTAACTTTAATATGCAAGTAGATGAAAATTTTTTGGAAATTATGTTATTTGCTTAAACAAAGCAATTCACTCAACTTCTTGAACCTTAACACTGACGGGGTTGATTCTGTATTAATAGGTTTGTAGAACAATAGGATTAAGGTCTATTTCTCAATTTTGTTCATGTTATTTTCGTGTAAAAATATTAAAGGCAACTTTTTTTTAAAAAAAAAGCCAACCATAGATTTAGCAATACTGCTTCCAAAACTGATTCAGGTCAGGTTTGGAAAGGTGCACTTAATTGGTTGTACCCTGTCCAACTCAGGAAATCTGATTAAGTTCTACCACTACAATCCCATTAAACCTATGCCACTTGCAGTTAAATATTTATGAATTCTGTCAATCAGTTACAATCATTTAAGAATTACAAGGAGAAATAATGTACTAACAATAGTGGAAGCAATAACTTACTAACAATAAAATAGGTTAAGAGCAACTAAAGCTGTGTACATACAGATAATTAGCCCAATCATCCACCACAAACGATATTTTGGTTGATCGGGTAAAATTAGTGTTGACTGGCGCAAAAAATTTGTCCTCTGCGTTTGTCCCAGAAATCAAAATTGCCAGGGTGGGATGTCTGAACTTGTTCAACCATTATTGTTAAATGAACAACTGTACAAAAAAAAGTCTAAGGCTAGGTACACACAAGCAGATTTTTTGGCCATACCGTATCAGTCGGTCATGTTGAATAATCTGGTGTGGTTTTGCTGACGGTGGCAACTAATGTCAGTCGTCCGTTCGCCCGATTCTTCCAAACAGGCGATTGGACGTGTCGAAAACTCACCACCGATCAAGCGGTCTCCTATGGACCAGTCGTGATGAACTATCGGCCATCGCGACTGACGAAAAATCAGCCCGTATGTAATGAATTTTGGATCCATTTAAGTGGGTGTGGGGGTAGCTTTTAGCTACATTTATTATCAAACAACTT
The DNA here is from genome assembly GCA_019447015.1 of Hymenochirus boettgeri. NCBI lineage: Eukaryota > Metazoa > Chordata > Amphibia > Anura > Pipidae > Hymenochirus > Hymenochirus boettgeri. The sequence continues at coordinate 274,202,838 of CM033469.1, read as the reverse complement.
GGTTGCTTGTACCGATGGTTGGAACCATGGAGGAGATAGTCATTTAGACTTGTATTTCTATTAGTGAACTGTTATAGTTGCATAAAACCAAAATTTTTTATTGTACTGTGTCATCCCTGTTCACACCTCCAACACACCCTATTTCCTGATTCAGAGATGTGAGTGCTTACATTGGTCTGATGGAGGGGAAAGCCAGAAAGAACACAATGCAAAGCTGCAGGATAGTGGATCTGCTGCTGACTTGTGATACAATACAGGAGCAGCAAGTGCTCCCACTGAGTTATATAAATATTTAAACAAAACAAAGAAAAAACAGATGCATACATTTTTACGTACAGGGTGTGAAGTTTGGACCAGTGTTCATGACAGTTATGTGGATATGTGGTCTTTCTTAATATTACTATGCATTTATGTGATATATATACCCTGATATACCCTGTACAGTGTACCAGTCACTCAACCACCTTCATAATACCAAGAGATTCTCTTTACGATTGGATAAAATATTCTTTGTTTTTAAAACAAAGAACATAATTGGGTGTAATGACGTGACCTAATATAGCGTAAAGGAGAACTTAAGTCTCTAGTCAACATTGTCCCAATAGACAGGGAATATTCACAAAGATTCAAAAAGCTGTGTCCCACCTCTCCCTTTGCTGCAATATTGGGTGGTTTACAAAAATAACCTGTAGGTACTAGGGGGTCAGATCCCATAATCCACCTAAGCTGTCTGTAGTACACGTCACCGGAAGCTGCAGCCTTGCTACATAGAAGTCGATAGCCAATCATGTTTCAGATGAGAGATCATCCCTCCCTCTGACACAGAACAGGTATTCCATTGCAGTTTTTTGTAAACATATTTTTGAATCTCATGGGCTGTGTGTTTCTAATAACTTGGGATTTATATATTGAGCCACCAGATTTTCCACAAATAAACCATACATTTCATTGTGCTAGAAACAGAAGCAAAAAAATAAAGAACATTAAAAAAAACAACAGTACAATCTGTTAAATCTTTTGTTTTTCCCAAGGCTTCATGCAATTCACACTGGCTGGAAGATAAACTGCAGGGTTTCCCATAAGATATTTCCGCATTGGTGTGGAGACATCTGTATAGAAAAAGTCTGTGCATAGACAGTGAATACTGGTGACAGGGGGCGTGTCAATAGTGCACATCCTCTCAAGGCTCTTTAAAGACTACTTGGGCTGTGAGTTGTTCTGGCAACAACATGAAAGCCTTCTTAGTTACAGAATTTATTTCTCGCCTGTATGTGAATGCAACTTACTAGAGAAGAATTTTACAATGTATAGGTGTTCTGGGGAGAAAAGGTTTCACATTAGGAGTAAAAAAAAATTTAAGGTTAGTTCTCCTTTAAAATTTCCTAACATTTTAATTGGTTAAAATATATACAGTGGTTTCCCCATACATTCCATTTTGGCTTTTGTATTTAAAACTAGCAGTTGTACCCGGCGTTGCCCGTGTACACATATGGGTATAGTATTTTTTAAGTGCAGGTATATGGAAGATGGAAGTTTGGCTTAGATGGAAGAGACGGGGGAAAAGAAGTGCACAGTTCGTAATGTACGTCATTTATTTTAAAGTTATGAGTTGAGGAGGTGACATTGCTTGAGTGACGTATAGCACATATGTTTATAGCAAAACCTTATATACAACGTTATCAGTTTTTCCACTTGGAGCGTAAATATACAAATATTGTGGTGAACATGCTACATGGAATTTGGTGGGGAAAACATGTTGATTGCAACTGAATACCGCAGCACTTGTGTGACATGACTAGCGTCAGTGTCTCTGAAGCATTTGACGTGTGGGCTCTTTGTCTGCGTTGTTCATTCTGTTGCGCTGTCTGAGTTTTATGTGTTTTTATTAAGCGTGCTCTATTTTTTGCACATTAGTTAGCAGTATGTCACTTTATTCTTGACCACTTAATATTGACCATTAGATCCCAATAAATAAAGTTACTTTCTGGTCCGAAATGAAAGTGCCATGGTGTCTTTGTTCTTTAAGTTATAACGATCTGTGAAGTGTGTGATACGTGGGCAGTGTGTGTCTGGTGCTTAAGTCTAGGTAATGCAGGTAATTCCCATGAAGTCCATATTCCCTAACCATCCAGTTTGAGTAGGTGGATGGGTCTGCGATGTTGCAGTGGGTGGAGGCGGTCTGGGGGCATGTCTGTGATGTTGTGGTGTCCAGGAGGCTTGCACGTGACATTTGGTGGACACAATATTAAGGGGCCTGGCCACACTGTTTCAAAGCGTGGGCATGGCCATGCCATTTAGGAGCATGGGTATGATATTTTGGGGCATGGGTATCAAGTTTGGGTAAGTGGTGTTTTGAAGTGTGCCTGTGATGTTTGGGGGCATGGACAGGATGTTTGTAGATGTGGGCATGATTTTGGGACGTACCTGTAATGTTTGGGGGCGTGGCCATGATGTACAGGGGTGGATCATAATGGTTTGGGGGGGGGGGGGTTGACCACAATATCTGGTAGCATACTCACAACATTTGGGGGCCTTGACCGTGATTTTTGGTGGTGTACCCGTGACAGCAATATCTGGGGCGTGGTCACATTCCAGGAGGATCTGCTTTAAAAGCCCAGGCCCTTCAACTCAATTACTGAATTGGGGAATCACACTCTGCAAGTGACGTGCAGGCTTTTTGTTGTTCAAATTGGACTTTATGGGCGTCCTCCCTTTCAGAGGGCGTCTCCATTATGTGGATGCATTCAGGGGTGTGGCTGTGAGGTGAGCACATACATACATACATACATGATTTCTACTTAAAGTAGATAGGGTTAGAAGCGCTGTAAGTACTTTTACAACATTAAATATATTTGTTGTAGCCAATGTTACTCACTACATTACATATTTACGCTCATATACATGCTAGTACTAACAAAGGGCACACAAAAATATACACCTATCCTATAACTAATAATATATAACCCCCATCTCATTGTAAGCTCCTAAAAACAGGATGGATACATAGGTTTTCCCTTTTTTCAATATCTGTTATTTTGTAGTCTTTTAAAGTGTGTGGCGCAAACGTAATAAGAGATCAGTGCTAACGCTATTTGTTGGTGTATGGTATAGAACCGTCATTAAACAGACTATACTCCCACACACATTCCTAAAAATAGTATACATGCTAAAGAAGTCCTCCAGATCTGTGGGGAAGAATTGAATAAAATTTTAATTATTTATAATAATTTATATTCTCTATTTTTTAATTGAATTCATATATTTTGCTACATGATGCTGTGGTCAGAGGTAAGCTGCCCTTTCAGGTTCTGTACCTGTCTTTCTTCCCGGGATGCTTATTTGCTCATGGAATGCTCATAACTCTTGGGCAAGTTAAGCATGCTCAGAACTGTAGTGAGCAACTAAATTGCCTCATATTAACATGTGTATTTTTTCTTCAAAGCCTATGAATTTGCACTAAACTTCCACTTTAAATCTTAACTTTAGGAAAATTTAAAGGACAACTAAAAGCCCTGAACAACAATCAGATTCCAGGGATATAGTGAGATACTGAGGTTTGTAATTAGTGACAAAAAATGGGTGATTCAGCTCTTTTGAGGTGGACATGCCCTTTAAAAATAGAATATTTGTAGTGGAAGTATTTTCACCAGTATAACTTTTTTTATTTTGTACTCTTTTGAATATTATGATAACATTTCAACACAGTCAATGTAGTGTAACTTTACACTACATTAATATAAACACAATACACACTGTAAAGTGCATAAAATTCGGGTAATTACAACAATGGGTAAATCAATGGGTAAATCCAACATTAAAGGATAACTGCATTGCCTCAATGCATTTTTTTAGAATTGCCTTAGAAAGAGTAAAGGTATGCAGCCCTCCCCATACATTTTTTTCCTTATTTCTAGCCTCTCTCTGCCTTCAATTAGCCGTTCTGTAAATGGGGCGTAACAATTCTGTCTGCCTCGAACTGTCGCTCAAAGCTAGCATGCGAGAAAACACTCCTCTACCCACACTTGATCAGCTTGATTATGTAGGCTGTATCCTAGCAACAGGACATTTCAAGTTTGTTTGACTGGCAGAGGAGAGAGGTTGTAACAGACAACCCCACCAGCCAATGACAAGTGTTATGTTAACCATGGCCCTGGGCCATCTAGGAGGCGGGCTTTTAGCACTCATCTTTGCTGTGTGATATCTAAGGGTGGGCAGCATGGTTGTAAGTGTGAGTAAGCGATTTCAGCTGCTGGTGAAGTGTGGACATGTAATAGGGGTGAGGTTATTTTTTTTGTATATTGTTTTATACAGGTGTGCCTTTGTTCCCCCGCTGCCTTCTGCTTAACTTCTGTGCATGCAAAAAGCAGAGAAGCAGAAGGCAGCGGGGGAACAAAGGCTGGTAAGTACATTTGGGGAGAGTTTTAAGTGCTATAAACCTCTCAAAGTTGAGGTATATGGCCATTTGCTACAACATATAACATTTTAGTTAGGGGGTGGACATATCCTTTAACAGCTCAAATTGTAATGGAAAGAAAGCAATATGGTGGAACTGACATACAAACCTTAATTTTTCAGGGGTCTATATATACTTTAATAAAATTTACTGAGGTGGTGTACTCCGAAGTGGAAATCTTTTCAGATTTTGGGGGTAAAAAAAAACTGGCTTCAGTACTCCTTTAAAGCTGGGTACACTCAGGCAGATGCTGCCATCTTATCTTTTCTCCTTTAATCAGCAGTTTCTGGGATTAATGCCAAGAAAAGGTGTTAAAGCTACAAGTATTGTGTCTATTTGAATGCTATACAATATTCATACTCCTATGATCGGCTATGGCATTGTGCCTTAGACAATCACAGGAGTGGATGCCAGTAGAGTCCCTCCTTCTTGACTTCTGTACATGGAAAAAGCACAGAAGTTAAAGAGAAGACAGCAGGGGAACTAAGACTGGTAAGTACATTTGGGGAAATTTTTAAGTGCTATAAACCTTGCGAGGTAGAGATTTAGGGCCATTTGCTACAACATATACAATTTTATTCCGTGATGTGTACATACCCTTTAACGGCTCAAATAGTACTGGAAAGAAAGCAATATGGTGGAACTGACAAATAGAACCTAATACAGTTTTTCAGGGGTCTATATATACTTTTAATTACATTTACCAACGTGGTTTTTTGTAGTGGAAATCTTTTCAGATTTTGGGGGTAAAAAAAACTGGCTTCAATACTCCTTTAAAGCTGGGTACACACAGGCAGATGCTTCATCCCAACTAACTGTTCGGCCAGGACAAAAGACTGGTCACAGCAGAAGTAGATTTGGGTGAAAGAATAGTCAAAAGATACACTGAACTATCGGCCGAATAGCTCAGAAAATGGCATGGCATGGCATGTACACAGTATAAGACTTAAATCCAGAGCAGCTTGACTGCCGTCTTATCTTTAATTAGCAGTTTTTGGAATTAATGCCAAGATGTTAAAGGGCAACTGTGGTCTCCAAACAAGTTAGGGTTAAATGAAAGCCTGCAGTATTTTCTTTATAATGAGCCTACAATCACATCCATGGCTTCACCCTGTGAGAAATGACATCGATGTGAATGTTCAAACTTCCTGCTTCCAGTAGGTTGAGTGACATCACCTTACCTCTGCTAGCCCCTCTGCCCCGGGGGGAGAAGCATGCTCAGTAAAGACTTAATGCTGGGGAAATCAGGAAGTACCTGGGAGGAAAATTGACAGTTGAGAAGGAGAGCCTATTAATGCAGACAGGCTGGTCAAATGACAACAAGCTGGTCACATGGCTGAAAACAGGAAGAGTTCAAGCAGGAACTAATATTGCTGAACCTTTCCAGCAATAACTTCTCACAAATTTTATCTTGAGATGTGATTTAGGTTTTATTTTGAAGGTATGATGGAAGGCTTTTTATATAATCCTTACTAGTTTGGAAGAATTGGAGACTGCAGTTACTATTTAAAGCTACAAGTATGGTGTCAATTATTTGAATGCTATACAATATTCATACTAGGTAGCTCATTAATAATCTGTTAAAATTCCTGCAACAGATTTTGTTGCTTTCAAAACAACTATACTTCACACAATAGAAATAAGTATAAAGGTGGGTACACACTGCAGCAATCTGTCGAAGATGACAGACAGAATCTGCAAGATGACATTACGTCCCCCTTCCCCCACCCTGTCTGGAACTCTTGAATAGCAGGGTGGAAAAAGCAATAACTATCACATGTAAATAGAGTAAGTTACAGAAAGGGGTCTATTCTTTCTCAGCTTAAAGGTTAACTATCCTGTGTATAAAGTTTTTTTAAAATATAGTTAAAATGAAAAGTACTATTGACACGAATATAGGATTGGAAATTCTTACTTCCAGCCCAAAGAAAACTGATAATGCCAGGCTTCCTCCTGGCTTCAGCACTATCTTTAACACAGGAATAGTCCAGGACTAACCTGGCAAATGAAAACTGTTCTTGCTGTAGTTCCTTAACAAAATGATATTGTGAGGTAGGAATAATCAATCCGACCTCCCTGCCTCAGGTACTTTCCATTTATAAAAAGTTACATTTTAGAGTATAGTAATTCTGTAAGCTGGCTATAGACAGATCAAAAAAAGGTTTTAAAATTAATACCAAGCTGTGTTTTTTTATCCAATGGGTTAATGGCCATGTCCACCACAAAAAAAAAAAAAATCTGCCTAATTGTCACTGCTGCTTCATGGCTTAAGAAGAAAGTGCAGGTAGTTAGCTACACCTCAATTAATGTTCCCTGCAATTTTAAATAGGATGTATGCACAGATATACATTTTCCATGCAAAATGAAATGTTGTGCGCTACACACTGCAGTGCTTATATTCCAGCGGAATGCTGTGTGCACAAGTCTGCAGAGTTGTATAATCCTTTCTATTATATAAATTTATTTATAACTTCATGGGCAATTGCACTGAGTTTTTAGGAGCTACCAATGACACCTCATGTGTAATAGCATATTACATATAGGAAAGGTGTATGTGTGTACTTTTTAAGCTTTATTACCCTTATTTACTAACACTATGAGTGAGCAAACAACAAAACTGTTGCCTCAACGGCTCCAATACCAGCCTCAAAGAAAGCACAAACTAATAAAAATCCATGATAAAGCGCCATGCCATTGGCCCTGACTTGACAGTAGACTAGTAATTAATAATCAATGATGTACATTTAACATGCAAGGCATATGGTAACATTTATGAGTCTTATTTTAATGGCTGTTAATTAATAAAGCTCTGGGTGACCCATCATCTAGGAAAATATATGCTATAGGTTTATGGTATTTACTTGGGTGTAAAGCCAAGTGTTTTATCTGTTTTATCACCTAGTTTCTTTAAAGAAAATCTAAACCCTTTAAGACACACTGAAATAAAGTGCTTCTTTCCATTTTTATTAAATGATTCAAAGAGGCAAGGCAGACTAGTCCTGGTGATCTCAAATTTAAGCGTAAGAACAAAGTCCCAAATGTACACACACCTGATTGGGTTTAGTCAGCTCACACACACCAACAAGGGGGTATAGGAATATTGTCAAACAAGTAATATCAGAGAATCGCACTCCAAAAGTAAATTTGCTTAATAAAATCAAAATCACAATGTTTCGGGGTGTTACTCTTTTTCTCAGTGTATGTGTCAGTAACCTATCCACATTGTTATATAGCCTGATATCAAACTTTTGGTACCCTTTCCTGTAACCTTTGCTCAAATAATGGGTTGTTCTTTTACAGTCCTCTGGAGAACCAGATGTACATTTCGATTACCTAAGAGTGACTTTGTTCTTTAAGATACTGTTTATTTTTATGCTTTGAACTTTATTGCTACAAACTTGTGAAAGATGGACTTTTAACTCACAGTTAACACCAGGGGACCTACCAGGGATTTTAAGATGGAAGTTTTAACCCACGAATAGACTCACTCTGGCCACTTACTAAAATGGTCACAATGGGTTTTCTAACTGCAAAATAATGGACACATTTTGAAACACGTTTTTTATTATTGATCCATTGATTTTTTTTTTTATTCATTGACATTATATTAGTATAATGTATTTTTTGTATATCATATTGTTTATTTATTGCACTTATCACTTTTATACTTGACACTCCCTTGAGGAAGGGTCTCTTTTGATTCAGGGTACATATCGTAACATTGTGGATGGGTAACTGACACATGACCTGGAGTAGGGGTAAGATGATTTTGATGTTTGTGTAGCACTTTTAAACACATTCACTTTTGGAGTGTGACCCTCAAATTAAAGTAATTCTAACAAATTGTTGCAAACACAGAACATATGCAAAAACCACAACTTTTATTTGCAGCTGCAAATTTTTCAACTTATGCTATAAAATAATATTCTGAATATCAGTGTTTGGAAGGTGTGGACTGTACCTGTTTAATTTCAGACATACAAAGTAAATGTTTTGTAGAGAAATATTCAAAAGAGAATTACTTTTAGAAGATTTAATACATATATTTCAGTGGTGATCTTGTGGGTCTACTACAGGGGTGCCCAACCCATTTGACCTCAAGGGTCAATGTGCTGCCCCTGACCACCTTTGAGGGCCACACAATAGATTTATAGGCCTATATATGTCAATCAAAATGTGCAGCAGGCTGAGAGTCTCAAATTGTCACTAATCACAAACTGTGACCCAGTAATAACGATTAATAAAGTTAATACAATTAGTTTGCAATCAGTGCAGCCATAAACACTGACTGGTGAACCACATGTCTGACCATAACGCTGCTTTGAGAACTAGAAGGATAGCTGTAACACTGATTAGTGAACTGGAGCCCTGACCTTAATATTGGTTTGTGATCTAGAGGGTATCAATTTGCTGATTTGTGAACTGAAAGGATAGCTGTAAAACCAATTGTGAATTGGAGGGCTGACCTTAATACTGGTTTGTGAACTGGAAGGCTGACTAAAGCTAATTTGTGAATGGAAGGGCTGACTGTTTAGTAAACTGGAGGGATAAACTTAACACTGGATTGTGAACTGGAGGGCTCACCAACACTGGATTGTGAACTGGAGGGCTCACCAACACTGGATTGTGAACTGGAGGGCTCACCAACACTGGATTGTGAACTGGAGGGCTCACCAACACTGGATTGTGAACTGGAGGGCTCAGAAAAATCTGCAGCGTTTTCATTGTTGCCGATGCCCTATGCCAGGCGTCCGTTCACCCGGATTGGACAAATGGCCGATCAGACATATCTGTAAAACACCACTGATCGTGCAGACTACTATGGACCATACGATCGGTTGACATCTCCGAGCACATGGCAGGGACGAATAATTCGGCCTTGCATACCCAGCCTAAAGGCAGGAATGTACAGGTTGACTCATGCTGTTTGATAAAATTCCCGGTGAAATAAGGCAATTAACTGAACAAATGCACTGGTATGGTTTAAACAGTTTTTCTATTATCGGTTCGATGGGGAAATGTTGATCATCTACACCATCAGGCTGCAATTTACTGGTGTATGCCTGCCTTTAAGCTATGTATACGTAGTTGATTTGACTGCAAAGAACAATCAAACTCTGCCCCTTCCAATCTGTCGCTGGTGAGACCAATGGGAAGAGGCGTTCAGAAATAAGTACATCTTCCGAATGGTCAAGTCACTGACTGAAGAAAGAAGACTAAAATGGACTGGAGCAGCGAAGGACACTTTTGGCAAGTACAACAGCTAATCGAGAAAGTTTACCGTAAATACTCGAATATAAGCCGAGGTTTTTAGGTTTTAAAATTAACCTAAAAGACTGAATTCGGCTTATAAATCGGATCACTGAATTTACAGGGTAGGAGGAGACCGGAGACACATAGCAAAGGAGCAAATTGTTCTCCGTTTTAGTGATTACGCACTCATTGCCATCATTTCTGTACCTTGCCGGTAAATTGCAGCCGCAAATGGAAAGCAGTCAGGACTGGAGCATTTAGGTGTGGGCACATGTGCATAAGAACATAGGCTCACGAGCTGTGTAGCTACGCCCCTCCTCTAACCACCCAGACAGAATGGAGGAGCAGGTAAGCAACTCTGACTCTCCTGTAAGAGGTGCTGGTTAGAGATCCTGTTTTCTAAGGGGCTTATAGGTGGGCAGGAGAATTTTTTCTTGTTGGCCTATTGTAATAAGTTTTTTCAGCCTTGCCACTCCAGATGTGTTGTAGTTTTCAAACTTTTGGAGTGCCTATGCAGATCGACGAAAGACCCCCGACCGAATGCATAAATACGCGTGACTATCGGCTGAAACAGGCGTTAATCGCGGGTGTGAGTCGTGGTCGGGGTCGGAGGGGACTCAGATATCTGCTGAAAATCGTACCTGTGTATGAACCTTTAGCAGTGCCAGACAGCAACTGCTTGAGATAAATCTATAAAAATAGATTTAAAGGAAGAGAAATATTGTACTCCTTTACAAAAGTACTGGTAAGGCCTCAATTAAAAATGCCATACAGTTTTGGAATCCCATACATAAAAGAGATATCTTGAAAATGGAAAGAGAAGGGCAACTAATTTAATAAAAAGAATGTCTTGACTATGCAAATAGATTAGACAAGTTGGGGCTGTTTACAATGGAGACGTGACACTTTTTCCCCATTCTGTTTTTTTACTTTTCCTCTAGGTCAGCTATTAGGTAGGGTTTATAATTAGGCTAAAAAGGTGTAACTAAATGAACAAATGTTTTTATTCAACATCCAATACTGTATAACTATGTAAATATTTAAATTTTTTCTAACATTTCTATATTGACAGAATTTTTCTAAATTTATTCTATATTTAGTGCATTCAGTGATGACAGGCATTACAGTGGTTAAACAGACATGCATTTAACTCCTAGTTAGTCTGTGACCATCTCCATGAGGACATGCTCCTACAGCATTCTCAGATGCAGTCAAACCATGTCCAGCCTCAAAATCGAATTTTTTATGGTCACAGAACACTCACCTAAAACCTAGGCGCTGTTATACTTGCAAAGCTTAATACTTTGTCTACAAGGAGATATCCTGCTCCTTGACCTCTCCTTACTTTCCTCTGCAGCTCCTGCCTCTTTTAGGTAGACGCTGCGTTCCTGGACATAAACGGTGACATCACGGCCAATGACTGCAGCTTATTCTCTGAGCATTAGCTGCACTAACAAAGGGTGGTGTAGGAATTGTCTGGCATAGCTCTTTCTAGTAGTAGTAGAAGTAGTATTGAGCTTTATAATAAGTATAATTAGAAGTTTAATTGTTTCAAGGATTTGAGGGGTGTTCTGTCACTGTACAATATTCGATTTTGGGTGTGGGCATGCCCGTTAGGGAGGGTAAAATATTGCACAAAGTTCCACAGTGTTCACTGGCTCCAGAGATTTTGTATGACATTTTGAAATATCAAACAAATGTTTAGTGTAAATATTAATTAATAAAAAAAGAAACAAAGAAATCCTAACCAAACTTATTCCACCTTATTGCAAAAGGTTTACCTATAAAAAGAAGTCAGAAACAATTCAGAAGCAGTTAAAGTAAAAAAAAATAAATAAAATGGAAACCATAACAATACCTGATTGCATTAGTGTGCAAACCCCCTAAACCAATACTTGATTAAAGTACATATTGATTATTCTCATTCCTCGCTGCAAGATTTTTTAAGATCTGCCAAACTGTGAGGGCATCTCCTGCACCCATATGCCTTCTGGCCATACACTACCTCAACAATAAACAGATTCAACGGTATATCTAAGATGAATGTCGAAATGATTGTAATGTCAAGTGGAGCAGCCGTTACTATGATTTTCCTGTTGTTAATATTGATTGCATAGTGATCAGACCAGGCGTTTATTAGACTGTTTCAAGAACGTCAGATGGTAAGTTTGTACTGTATGTGGTGTATAAGCTTTAAAGGGCAAGTTCACCCCTCAAATGAAAAATTGTATATAGGTATTGTATGCAGGAAACCTACCAGTACTTGCCAAGAAAATCCTGCATCTGCTTAAATGTTGCTGTAGACCATTTGGTGGTCTCCTTGAACAGTTTGATCCTGGTCTTCTTATCAATCTAGGAGAGACTCCCTAATCTTGGTACAGTCAGTATCTCAAAAGACATTGCTAAATGTTTGGTATGAATTCTTTATCCATTTTTTCACCAACCTCTTTCTGATATGTTTTTGATTTCTTTGTATAGATGGCAATTTTCCAATAAAGGCTAAATGGAAAGAATTTATTTTGGAACTGTATTCTTTTAATGCAGTTGTAATGAATTTTATCCAAAACAATCAATAACAAAAAAAATAATCTAAAATAATAATTTATACACACACACCTATGCATAAGAATTTATTTTAACATTGTAGGCTGTTACACTTCATTAAGCAGAAGAACACTCGTATGCCTGTCCTACATGAGGAAACAAGACCTAACACATCCACTGGAAATAGAATTAAATTGCAATGAAAAGGGTTATAAACATAAAAGTTATTTTGAGCTTATATAGTTAGAAAGAGTGTAATGTTTATGCCCTCTTCCTAATGTAATTTATTTCTGCTTTCTAATTTTAAAGGACATGTAAACTGTGCCAAATCATTCTCCAACTAATCACACAGGATTAATAACCACCAATATTAAACTTTTTTTAGCTCTGGGAGGCCAGGGCACAGCTAGGCAGTAAAGAACTGTCAATTACCCACTCACATTGTTTTTCCCAGCCTCTCCCCTAGGACCACTATACGTAGAATCTATCCATTCTATAAAAGTAAAGCGTACTTCTCTGTCACTGCATGGCTAATTTAAAAAAAGTATTATCTGTTGCTCTGTGCTCTTTCTGTTACTGCAGCAAACACCCAACCCTGCAGTTATCTGCTGACTATGTTCCTGGAGTCCTTGTGTAGCAATGCACCAAAAGAAATCAATTCCAAATTCCTGATTGAAAAAGTAGCTATTAGAAAAAAATTAAAAGACATGTCCACCTCCAAAACTAAAATATGACCCACTGCTCACTCCACTGTTTAGTGTTCAAAAATCCTTACCTTTCTCCTCTGCTTCTTATATTTGTCGCCAGTGCCTATTTAAAGGGCATGTCCACCCCCAAAACATAATCCCCCCAACTACTGGCCCACCATGTAGTGTAGTTTAATCCTTACCTCACATCCCAACTCCATCTGGTTCTCCTGTAGTCCCCCCCCAAAGTTCCAAAAACTGCCCACCAGGAGGCTAGCAGGTCCATATAGGACACTGCCTGCTACCTGGCCTCCCGGAGATCCTGCCATGCGTGCTGCAGCCCTTCTCCCCCCTCCCTCTCCCTCCCTCTCCCTCCCGTTCTACTATCCTCCCCCTAGCACAAATCCCCCTTAATATTGTGCTCCCCCATGTCCCCCAGCCCCAACCGCATGTTTTTTTTTTTTTAAAAAGCTCCCCAAACTCTTACTTACCTCTCCGCTTCCTCCGCTGCACTGAATGACCGGCAGCCGCGTCCGTGATTGGCTGCCGCTCAGCCAATCACAGACGCGACTGCCGGTCCCGCCCCTCTGCTTGCATTCTCGCAAGCAGAGGGCGGCAGTGCGGCGGAGGATCGAGGGGAGGTAAGTAAGAGTTTGGGGGGCTTTTTAAAAAAAAAAAAACATCGGGTTGGGGCTGGGGGACATGGGGGAGCATGATATTAAATTTTTATTTTAGGGGTGGACATAGCCTTTAAACTTCAGGAAACTGAAGAGTTGAAACGGTCTCTGTGTAATCCGGTATCTGCCCCTTCCCTGTCCTTCTGGAGGACCCTTGCATGCACAGGGGAGCTCCCCCCTCTGAATCCCTCGTTTTTGCATTAATCTTTAAAAAAAAAATACTTTTCTGTAGTGTAGTGCCATGGATTTAAGTTGAAAAGTTTCCAGAGACTCACCCAAGCTGTACCCTCAGCTCTCTCAATAGCCGGTGGTCGCATCTGTGATTGGCTGACACTTCGATCCCGAAAGTAGCAGTAGAGGCAGTGGCCAAGGGAACAAAGGTGGGTACCGGTAAGTATATTTCTGGGAACTTTTTAAACTTAAAGCGTTTAGGGTTGGAAGGAGGTCCCCTACACTAAATAAATAGATTTAGGGTGGAGATACCCTTTTAACAGGTTGTAAGAGTTGTAGCTTTTATCTGCATTTGGGCAGCTATTTAAAACAGTTTGCCTATGCTATTAATTTGCAGCAACCAATCACATGTTAGACTTTTACAGAGTTCATGCTGTGGGCACACTACGTTGCATTTACAGTGCGCTAATGCCCGTTGCCGTGCATTGCAAAAAACATGCAGATCGCATCGTAATGCATAGCGGCTCACCTAGTGTGGCCACCCAATTGCCAACATTAGTGTGAGCATTTTAACGTACAATCTGCACGATCTGGAATGTATTCATTTCTGCAGAATAACTTTTGCACCTTTTAATTGCATCAGCCCCGGAGATTTTTCGTTCATATCAGACAGCTGCTACAACAGCTAAAAAAGAAAAGGAGGGTGTGGGATGTAGTTCAGAACAGATGCTGGGTTGCCACACCTCATCAGATCCAAAAGGATCCTAATAGGAGTTTGCAAATATCTGGGTGTTAAAGGTGTTTGACAGCAATAATAAGAAAACAACTTTTGCCCAGTCCAGATCTGTATTATCCATCATGAACAAATTCAACAAAACAGGGGGTTCCCACTAATCAGTGTCTAGCCATAGGCTAGAAATACAGGAAGCACAGACACCGCATGCATAGATATATCATATATAACTAGAAATTAACATTTAAGTCTAAACTTTGGCTTGAAATGCTGCATGGCATTGCTATGGCAAAGAGGACATTTAAAGGGCATGTCCACCCCGAAATTTAACTTTTGATATGTGGTAGGGCATGCTCCCCCAGCCCCAACCGCATTAATAGAATTGTTAGAAAGTCCCCCGATTCTTACTTACCTGCCCTCTCTCCTCCGCTGCAGTGTTCAGGCCCTCTGCTTGCATGGAATTGAAAGCAGGGGACGGGACCGGCAGCCGCGTCTGTGATTGGCTGAGAGGCAGGGAGGGCTGCACTGAGCATGCCTCAACCTTGATGAGGATGAGGAAGTCTCAGGCACAGCATGAGTCACACACTGCTCCTACACAGCAGTTTCCTGGACTTTGGAGGGGCACAGCAGGGGAACTATTTTGAGCAGGAATGTAAGGTAAGGATTGTTTTAAACTACTTGATGTGGCCAGTAAGGGGTTAAATTTTAGTTTTGGGGGTGGACATGCCCTTTAATTTTCATAATCCATTCTGATTAAACACATACATTTTTATTATTGTGTGTATGGTTGCTATAGAAACAGAAAGGTTGGGAGTGTATCAGTAGGTGTGTGTACCTGTGTGTGTAGTGTAAGGGGTATGATTTTGTGTTTATAACTGTAAAACTAAGCTTTTTTTTCACGACTAATTAAAATTTATTTTTTTGACAAGTTACCCTTTACATTTGCCTGCCACGGAAATGCTTTTATGATCATAAAAGTAACTTTTTTTCATGACTGATCAAAATAGTTTTTTGAATTTAGTTACCCTTTAATTGAGTCTGCCACTAAAATAAAGGGTTGGTCAGTAGGTGTGTGTGCCTGTGTGGGGGTTGGGGGAATCCCTTTTTAACCATTTTGATTGCATGAACCTAAAACCTCGAAACATCCACATTTGAGAATTGTACCCATTATAGTGTGAATGTGGGAAAAATGGGCCGAAATTCACTGATAACGTGGTAAAACTAGGTTATAGCACACTTCTACTATGTGTCCCACACGTCTGTACAGAATTTTGTTTCTCTAGCTCAAAAACTGTGGGAGGAGATAGTCATAGTAACATAGTAATTGAGGTTGAACAAAGACATACGTCCATTGTACAACTTTTTACCCTACTTTTTAACCTTACCTAACTGTTAACAGCTAAAAAGAGGGGGGGGGGGATTCCTTCCTGACTTCAAATGGCAATAGGAAAGTATCCCTGGATCAACCAGAACTACAGTATATGTATTAATACCAGTAATTCTTGATATTTTTTTAGTTTTAGAAACTTATCCAGCCCATTTTTAAAGATATTCAATGAACTTGCCATTACCACATCTGCTGGAAGACAGTTCCACAATTTAACCGTTCTCACAGCCAAAAAAAGTGGAGGAATAAACTGAAGAAGAAAAAGAAATAGAAGGAATAGTTATTTGGCACTCAAGCCAAATTAATCAGCCACTGAAGGGTCAAGCCAGGCAATTTTTAAAAGACGTCAAACAGGAGCCCCTATACCTCCAATAGGAAAATATAAGCTTCTATCTAGAGGAATCTCCCCTGTTCTTGAAGCATTGCGACAGCCTGTATGGCCTTTAAATCAACCATGTAGCTTGTATCTGGCTACAAACCAGCAGGAGCAGTCACTGTATTCTGTAGATAAAAGCAAATCTGTGGCTCTCTCATGCCAAAATTCTGCTGTTAAATCAGGCAGTGTACTGTGGTCCTAGAAGACCATTCAGAGTTATTTCCCGAAAACAAACAAAAATTGGAGCAGGATATCGCAAATAAAAAAAGATACACTAAATATTGCGAAAAATAAAAGTAGCATTCAGAAAATACACAATTCAACATGCACTGATATATTCATAAAAGGCTGGAACACAGGTTACAATAATGGATGGATAAAACCTGACAGAAAACCAAAAGGTTCATTACAACAGGTGGTGCAAAGGGCTAATTCAGTTGACAAAAATAGGAAGGGGGAACCCACACACAATGCCTCTACACATAATGGGCGGTCTAATTATTTTTGACATTAGAAGCCAATCTACCTTTTCTAGGTCCATAAGCAACAATATAAAATATTATAAAAGTTTGTTGTCTGCTGTAAATGTATAGACATATTGGCTTCCTGGCTCCAGGGACTCATTCTGTTAAACATAGGATTTTCACATAGGAAATCTAGCCGGAATCAACTGTGCACCATACAGTCTCTAAATTCACTGCACTTAGAGCAATGCATTTACAAATACAGAAAAATGTAATAAATACTAATATCCCTAATAAACATTAATGCACCATATGCTAACCACAAAACAATTTTAAACTTAATTTAATTATAACAAATTTCAAAAATATGTTAAATAAAGTAGAAAAACATTAATTCCAGCAATAATAACAAAGAACTATTGAAATGTAAAAGGATTTACCCACAGGTGCAAAAGCTATTGCGGCTCCAGGTAAATGAGGCCAGAAATGCCACTTCTCACTTCAGGCTATATAGAAGTGGACAGCATTCCCACTTCCTTAGTGCATGACAATTGTTCTCCTCGCTGAAAATTATGTGATTAGGAATTTAAAAACAAAACTGTGGTGCCCAACTTCACCATGACACACAAGGCAACTTCCCTACTAGCCATGATATTAAAGGAAAAATCTATTTTTTTTAAATTTACCTTTAGATACAGCAAGATCCCACTACTTAAAAAAAATGTGCGGATTTAAATCTGAGCTGTAGATTCTGAGAAATCATCATTTGAAATCACAGCATTTACAGTGAAAGACATGTCACTCCAAGAGCAGAAATTATAATATGTTCCCTGTCCCTGACCTCTTATTAGAATCTTTTGCTGTCTGCCAGCACACGTTATGAAACAATCAAGTGACTCAGCAGAGAAAAGTAGGAAGGGGGGAAATTGTAAGCAGAGCAATGTCTATGGTGAGAACTTATGTGCAGAACTTCTAAGTGACAAAGCACAGATAAATATGCGAGTACCGCTATTTTACTTCTCTCAAATTTCAGTTAATGTATAGATGTTTTAGTGACTAGTGACCCTTTAATAAGCATTTAAGCAGATGAAGAATTGCCAATCGAGTGCTATGTGTAAGGGTACTGTGTATGGGGTTACTTTACCTATGTTGTACCGTACTTTTTGTTAGTTATATTACTTTAAATTGGAACATGTAAAAATGCAGTTCTTTCAAATCCACAGTACTTTGCATCAATACACTATACTTCAGAGACCAATACGTAATAAATCACAGTATTACCATATGTTGCTGGACTGTGAAACAAATTCACAGCATTAGGACAGCTGGTTTAACAGCAGAGCAGTACATTTACTTTTTTAGGAATTCTCCTTGGCTTGATCCTCAGGCAACCGCCTACTACAAAAATGCCATCCTATTTCTGTCACTTCCCTAGTAGAGAGACATAGGTCGATCTTTTGACATGTTCTCTGATAAACTAAGCCAATGGGGCAACCCCTTCATCACATAGGCAGATAAATGTCATCTAGTCTCATTTTCTTCCCTATTTGGAAATAATGCCCTTCTTAATAGGGATTAGGGTTCCACTGTATACATGCATCCATGCTGTATACCTACATAGTGAATTGTGAAAGTGCTTTAAGTTATATTATTAATTTCCACTGAAAAATTTGTCTTTGAGACATATGGTGTTAAAAACTGACAAAGCATCTGCAGCTCTTTAAATCAGCTTACAGACTCAGACATTAAAGACAAAACAGAAAAATATTTTTGTTACTGGCTATTACCCTCAATGTACACATAGTAAAAATGTATAACTGCAGATTACACTCATATTATTAGATACAATTTTTAATGCTACCCAGATCATGGCTATTTGGACAACAATTCTTGTCTTTACTGTTCAAGCAGTTTTTATTATATATAGTTTTTGTGGACTCCTCTGGGAAACAAAACTACAGCCCTATAATGTTTACAATAAAAGAAGATGTGGCCACAATGCCCAATGAATGGCTGTTACAGGCGAAAATCATTTGTGTATAGCATTCAGTTGGGTGTCGTTGATGATCCGACACCAACCAAAAGACCATACAAGAACCGCGTATTTCTGTCTGTACCTAGTTTAAGTCTTGCAAAATATACCCAGAAAAAAATCATATACTGTAAAATGTCTAAATAGGTCTCACTAACTAGTCAGATAGGCTTAATGAGCATTGAACATTATGATCATATTCTACTTTTAAGAAGACTCTGGAATGATAAAACCAGTAATATTTTCCCACTGGTAAAAAACAAATAAATATCTGACAAGTATTGTTATTTATAATATTATCCCAGACTTAATAATACTAAAGCTCAACATATACGTGCAATAATCTCAACTGATCAAGACAGAATTTCCTACAATATATGCCATCTACTTTTCCCAAAATAAACTACCCCAACACCAAGTCCCCTCTATTGGGGCACTTTGTGGGTCTGAACACATAACTATGGTAAGGTCAAACTGCATGTTTACATGACTTCTGCAGTGATACCAAAAATAAAATTGGTTGAAAATACCCTAAATTTGGGGAAACGACAGGAAGTTTACTAAATAAAAATGCATATTTAGTAATTTATAATGGAATGATTCTATGTAATGAAAGATTTAACCATAATTTACTTTTGACCACATCAACAATTTTTTGGGAAAGTAATTTGTAACTTTTGGTCTTTCACAGCAAATTTAACAAGTACTAAAACTTTGGGAAAATAATTACAAGTTACCAATTCAAGTTCTCTGAAAATATTAAAAAGTCTAATGGAAAAATTTAAGTACAGTAAACAGATGTCCTATTAATTTTTATTTTTCGTGCTGTCACCTTGTCTTTAAATCACAATTCAATATGTATCAGGGGCAGTGTATTTCTACATACAAAATTAGTAAAATAAATATTACATGTTCCCTTCATTTCAAATATACTGCAGCTCTCTAATGAACAGTTATATTAAAAACTAAGGGTTGCACAAAATATGTGCATATTAATGCAAGAAAGTGGAAGAATCAGAACAACTTATATTAAATGAACTGGTTTACCTATTATTTATTATTACTTTAGTATCGGGAAAAAATAGTTGTCTTCTAGCTGAGTTCTCTCAATCTCACCAGCTGTCCTACAGGAATATGTCATTGTCACTCATAGCATTACCATCCCCACACTGGGGGCTGGGTGGATCCAGAGACTCCATTTAGTAAAAATCCTTTTATGGCAAGGCAGGGCACCAAGACAAGACACTCCCCCATGTAAGGAAGGAATCTAGGCTGAGTGTCATGGGCTGGCCTTCTGAAACCAAATATGGAAAGCACATGGAGACACCTCTTCATTGAAAAAGCATTCCTAAACAAGAGAAGGAATCTAGAGGGAAAAAAAGAAAGGGGTTGGCATTGGGTATATAAAGTGCTAACTCACATAGTCTAGTGTTGCAGCAGTTAACACACAGCACTGTCCTTTTAGTCTCCAAGACAGAAGTTCCAAAATATTTAACCATGTGTGACGACGAGGAGACTACAGCATTGGTCTGTGACAATGGCTCTGGATTGGTGAAGGCTGGGTTTGCAGGAGATGATGCACCCAGAGCGGTTTTCCCCTCCATTGTAGGTCGCCCCAGACATCAGGGAGTCATGGTTGGCATGGGACAAAAAGACTCCTATGTTGGGGATGAAGCTCAGAGCAAAAGGGGTATCCTCACCCTAAAGTACCCCATTGAACATGGCATCATTACCAATTGGGATGACATGGAAAAGATCTGGCATCACACCTTCTACAATGAACTCCGTGTTGCCCCTGAAGAGCACCCCACACTGCTTACAGAGGCCCCACTTAACCCAAAAGCCAACCGGGAAAAGATGACACAGATTATGTTTGAGACCTTCAATGTGCCAGCTATGTATGTTGCAATCCAGGCCGTGCTGTCCCTGTATGCTTCTGGTCGTACCACTGGCATTGTGTTAGACTCAGGAGACGGAGTCACCCACAATGTGCCCATTTATGAAGGTTATGCTTTGCCACATGCAATCATGCGCCTGGATCTGGCAGGACGTGACCTGACCGACTACCTTATGAAAATCCTAACTGAACGTGGTTATTCCTTTGTTACAACTGCTGA
Organism: Hymenochirus boettgeri; assembly: GCA_019447015.1. Taxonomy (NCBI): domain Eukaryota; kingdom Metazoa; phylum Chordata; class Amphibia; order Anura; family Pipidae; genus Hymenochirus; species Hymenochirus boettgeri. The sequence goes on along the minus strand of CM033469.1, from coordinate 274,181,945 downwards.
AAGAGAAATTGTGCGTGACATTAAGGAAAAGTTGTGCTATGTTGCACTGGACTTTGAAAATGAAATGGCAACTGCTGCTTCATCTTCCTCCCTAGAAAAGAGCTACGAGCTACCAGATGGACAAGTCATCACCATTGGTAATGAGCGTTTCCGCTGTCCTGAGACCCTATTTCAGCCATCCTTCATTGGAATGGAATCTGCTGGTATCCATGAGACCACTTACAACAGCATCATGAAATGTGACATTGATATCCGCAAGGACCTATATGCCAATAATGTTCTGTCTGGTGGCACCACAATGTACCCAGGTATTGCTGACCGCATGCAAAAAGAGATCACAGCTTTAGCCCCCAGCACTATGAAGATCAAGATTATTGCACCTCCAGAGCGCAAATACTCCGTCTGGATTGGTGGCTCTATTCTTGCATCTCTCTCTACCTTCCAGCAAATGTGGATTAGCAAGCAAGAGTATGATGAAGCTGGACCTTCCATTGTCCATCGTAAATGCTTCTAAACATTGTGGCCTTATGGTGCAAGTTTTTTTCATCTGTACAGCAATAAAAAGTACAAAGAGAAAATGTTTACTACAAATTATAATCAAGGACTGGATAATGCTGGACTTAATATGTAAGTGATATGGGCATAGCTCTCTAATCACACTGCATTATTACAACTTCTTGTCCTCCATCCAATCAACTCATCCTAGTGTGTAGTTTATTTAGGTTATGCAGACTCATCGTTAAAATAAAAATTTCTGCAATTTCTTACAGTACAGACTTTATTTGTTGTTGCTTTATCTACTTCTGTTAACTGTTCACAGCTAAAAGCCTTCTGAATACTGCTGGGGAAACTGAAGTATACAATCAGAGAGTCAGATTCATTTAGAAGCATGATTATGCTCCACTAAGTCTGAAGATAGTACTGATTTTTATACACAACTTTTACACCTATTTTTATTTTTAATATCTATTTTAAAGAGTAGGGTTCTGGTTACAAAATATTTGATTTTAACCAAATACTTTTATTACAGTAAATGCTGCTAGTTATACATAATTTTAAGCGCAATTAGTAAATTGTATTTTTTGCATCTTGATTGAAAAAAAACAAAAGGTGATATGTAGATTTAGCTTTCTTTAGTCATTTAAAGCAACTGCAATTGTGAAAACTGGGGAAATCATAATAAAAGGTTTTGCATCAACTGACTATCCTTTCATTTGTTTCTGGAAGGGTTATGTAATATACACTTATAATTTACAAATATATGAAATGTTAAAGATTTTCACTTTGTAAAGATAAAAGATTAATTGTCATGTATTACTAAACCACACAAGTCTGGTTGGAATAAATTTAAAAGTTGCATTTATTTCCAGAGACTTTCAATAAAAAAAAAATATTTAACCTGTTTTACACAAGCTAATACCACAGATGAAAACTGCTTTACATCTGTCTGAAACCAAATAGAACTGCTGTGTAAATGAAGAAGGGTGTCCAAGCTTTATATTATTCTAATAAAAACTACTAAATGCCTCATCTTTTATTCTGTCAGTTACTAGCATGTATTTCAAGGTATACAAACCAAGCAGTTATATAAATGAAACATAACTATCCAAGAAAACAAACAGTAAAATGCGTTTATTAAAAAAAAAAAACATAGCTCCCACATCTTTGCAGTCATGATTTAAATAGGATACCAGGGTTATTCAATAAAAGTTCTTATTGTTAAAAATGGTGCTAAATTTGCCCAAACCATCAGATGTTAGCTTTCAAATGTTAAATAATATCTGATTGGTTAGGGCAAAATTAGCCCCATTTTTAACTATAAGAATTTTATTGAATAGGTTTAGTTTAATATACTTATTTTCCAAATTATCCTAGCATTCATAACTTCTATTTTAAAAAAGATTCTCTTGGCAAATTTCTGTTAAACTTGGTACAATTTGTAGCAGACATACAACAGATTATATTGGAATCGACCTATATACTTCTACAAATAAGCAAATACACAGTGCCGACCAGATTTCTGTATAGCCACACAATCCTTGAACTACATTGGCTTCTTACATTAGTATAAGTATAGGAAGACAACAGCAACTGATAATTGGCAAATCTCATCAGTTCTCTATTATAGGCCATGTGAGTAAACAGACTTTGTCATGTTATATTTTGAAATAGCAGTTGCTTCCCAACTTTTAATTCATAAAATGTCTAAAAACAAAATACAAAATTTAGAGATCTACAAAAAAAAGCAATGCAATTTGTACAACCTGCTGGTGAGTTCATTAAAAAGAAAAACATTCTCCCTATAATAAAATATTGCAGATGTAAGCAATCTACGGTAAGCGAATCTACAGTTTGTCTGCATTATCACTGATCAAGTGCATATATTTAAACCAGAATTTGCAATTAAAAGATCGAAATCAGACTACCTAGAAAAACCCATTGTAATATAAGCAAGGCAAGAAATAAAACCGGTGGTGGTGGAGGGGGGCGGGTGAGAATGATTTTTCAGTGGAAGATTTATCTGGAGCTCAGGGCAGAACTAAAAAAAAAAAAATCACTGTAAAATGCTCATTAAATCTTGTTTGAAAAGGGTCAGCATACATCTTTGTAAGCAGAGGTCATCATAAAAAAAAAAAAGAGAAACAGATGTGCATGCTTTTGCCAGACCAAAACTTAACTTATTTGCACTCAAAAGCTCAACATTTACCGTATATACTCGAGTATAAACCGAGATTTTCAGGCTAAAAAAATAGCCTGAAAATCGAGGCATATGAGCACACAACTGTATATAAGTGCTGCATGCCCCACCAATTACAATGCAAAACAAAGATGAACAAAAAAGTTTGGGCATGAGAAGCCAATCTTGCTTTTTTAGTAGGTAGAAGTATGGTGTCCTATTCAATACATTTGCTGCCTAGCTCCAGCCCTGCAAATAGATACACCAATGCTGGTAAAGCATCTATGACAAAGTACATGGTTATTTTTTTAAAGATTTAGAAAGTCACAATTTATTGCCAAAACTGAGCACCTATTCAGTAACATACCGTATATACTCGAGTATAAGTCGAATTTTTCAGGCTTTAAAGTTAGCCTGAAAACCTAAACTCTACTTATACTCGGGTCAAGTCCTAATTTAGATCCGAATTCTGTAATTGCACATAGTAACCAGTAGGTGTGTTAACCTGCATAGAAAGTTACAGGAGCTGATCTGCCTTTACACTTCCTGCTTCCTGTAGTCTGGCTGCTGGACTCACTCAGCACTGTCACTGACTGCTCATCTGGATACTGTAAATCTGATGGGCCTCCTCAGTTTGGGGCAAAAAAAAGCTGCTAGTACAGTGCAAATGACAGCTTGAAACTACAACTCTCAGGCGACTGTAACTATTGGGATCAGAGAGTCCTTTACTATATGGGGGTCAGAGGGCCCTTTACTATATGGGGGTCAGAGGGCCCTTTACTATATGGGGGTCAGAGAGCCCTTTACTATATGGGGGTCAGAGGGCCCTTTACTATATGGGGTCAGAGGGCCCTTTACTATATAGGGGGTCAGAGGCCCTTTACTATATGGGGTCAGAGGGCCCTTTACTATATGGGGGTCAGAGGGCCCTTTACTATATGGGAGTCAGAGGGCCCTTTACTATATGGGAGTCAGAGAGCCCTTTACTATATGGGGGTCAGAGGGCCCTTTACTATATGGGGTCAGAGGGCCCTTTACTATTTGGGGTCAGAGGGCCCTTTACTATATGGGGGTCAGAGGGCCCTTTACTATATGGGAGTCAGAGGGCCCTTTACTATATGGGGGTCAGAGGCCCTTTACTATATGGGGTCAAGGGCCCTTAACTATATGGGGGTCAGAGGGCCCTTACTATATGGGGTCAGAGGGCCCTTTACTATATGGGGTCAGAGGGCCCTTTACTTATGGGGTCAGAGGGCCCTTTACTATGGGGTCAGAGGGCCCTTATCTAATGGGGTCAAGGGCCCTTTACATATGGGTTCAGGAGATTGTAAATAATGGTAAGCTTAATTAAAAGTTTACTGAACCTTGCCACTCTACATTTTTAGAAACTGAAACTCCACAACAAAGCATGCTGGGAGTTGTAGTTTCCAAACATCTGGTGGCCAAGGAATTGAGTTTACGGGTACGGGATTTGGCTGTTACTTATGGGATTCTTGTACGGGATTCTGCTGTCCATTTAAAGGGCAACTAATTTCTACCCTCGCTTATACTCGAGTCAATCAGTTTTTACAAATTTTTCAGGTAAAAATAGGTACCTCGACTTATACTTGGATCAACTTATATTCGAGTATATACAGTAGTTACAGACAATTCTGAACATTTTCTACATTTGATCTTAAGGGAAAAGTTTACTGAAAAAGTGAACTATTCCTTTAAAGGGCATGTCCACCCCCAAAACTATAATCCCCCCAACTACTGGCCCCACCATGTAGTGTAGTCTAATCCTTACCTCACATCCCAGCTCCATAGGGTTCTCCTGTAGTCCCCCCCAAAGTCCCAAAAACTGCCCACCAAGCTAGCAGAGTCCATATAGGACCCCGCCTGCTACCTGGCCTCCGGGAGAAGTTTGGCATGCGTACTGCAGCCCTTCTCCCCCTCCTCCCCCTCCCTCTCCCTCTCTCTCTCGATTCCCTCCCCCTAGCGTAAAATGTTTATATAGAAATTCCCCAAGGGCTCCCAGCCCCAACCCTAGATTTGTATCTTTAGAAATCTCCCCAAACTTTCCTTACCTCACCTCTTTCCTCCGGCAAGTGAGCTGCCGGCAGCCGCGTCCGTTATTGGCTGCCGCTCAGCCAATCACAGATGCGGCTGCCGGTCCCGCCCCTCTGCTTGCATTTTCTAGCAAGCAGAGGGCCGGGAGCGCGGCGGAGGAAAGAGGGGAGGTAAGTAGAGTTTGGGGGGCTTTCTAAAGATACAAATCTAGCGGTTGGGGCTGGGAGCCCTTGGGGAATCCTCTATAAAAAATGTTTATTTTGGGTGGACATACCCTTTAATGCATTGATTGAAGAACAGGAGGTTCTTCAATCCTTACATTCTTCAATCAATTTTACAGGAGCCAGCCTTTACCTCCCGTTATTTAATAAATTCATTAAAGGAATAGTTCACTTTTTCAGTTAACTATTCCTTTAAAGGAAACACAGATGTGGGAAGCAGTAGTGTCATTTGTAATCATATTTAAACACTGCCAAAACAGCACATATTGATATTCAGAACATTAATTAAAGGGTCTCTCCACTGGTATAATCAAAATGTTGGTATTTAGTTTTATTGAAGAACTGTTTTCTCTCTCGTTCGGCAATAAAACCTGTAGTAGTCAGGACAGATGTGTTGACAAAATGTTTATGTTTAAAGGGCATGTGCATCCCCAAAATGACATTTGATTTTCTAATAGAGAAGCCCCCAAAACCTTAAGACTGCTATACTCACACTGCTCAGAACTGCACACAAATCTAGTAATTCAGCACAATCCCTGAAGGAAATTTTCTGAAAGCAGGGAAAGCTCAAAGTTTTCAGATGAGCTTTCCAATGCCCTCCGTGGACAAGCCTCCACGTAACTCATTAATCATTGGTCGTGACATCATACATCAGGGTTGTGACTCTGGTTCAACCAGGAAGTGAAAAGAGTTTGCTAATATCTAATAAAGCAATGAAGCTGAATAATAAGCTTTTTATGCGTTTTGGGTAGTGTGGTTTTGGGGGATTCTCTATTTGAATATGAAAAGTAATTTTGAGGGTGGACATACCCTTTAATAAAATTGTGCAGTCTTCTATGGACTGCACAGTCAGTCACTTTTGGGCATAATATTTCTTTGTGAGAACCAAGCCTGAGCAAGTATCCTGAAAATGCTGTAGTAACCAAACAGCAAAAAAAAAATGCTCACTTAGGGCTCCATAAAAAAATACCACATTTTTTTCTGTGAGCTGTGCAACCTTCTAGATGCAAAGGGGGTTATTCAATAAAAGTTCTTATCGTTTAAAATGGTGCTAATTTTGCCCCAACCAATCAGATGTTAGCTTTCAAATGTTACATAAGTTCTGATTGGTTGGGGCAAAATTAGCACCATTTTAAACGATAAGAACTTTTATTGAATCTCCCTGAAAGTCTGTTATTTCCATTTTTCTAATTTACCTGAAAAAACATTGTTCACATTTACACAAACACAAAAATAGAAATATTAAACACATTTGCCACTTTGATTTTTACCAAAGTAGTTGATAAAAATTGACTAGATCACAAATGTGACATTAAAATTTAAAAAGACACTAACTTAAATAGTAATTACTGTAATTAAGGAAAAACTTTGTCAACAAATGCTTAAAGGAGAACTATAAGAGCATATACACTTTTTTAAACAGTTAACATAAAAAAAAAGTACCTGGGGAAGGGAGGTAGGATTGGTGTTTTCTACCTCCTAATATTATTTCTATGAGAAGCGGTAGCAGAAAGAAAACTGCTTCTGCCAGTCTTCCTGGATGCTTCAACCCTATCTTTAACACAGGAAGGCTAACCTGGCAAATGAAAACTGTGTGCGCTGTAGCTCCTCAATGAAGCAATATTGGAAGGTGGAAATAATCAATCCTACCTTCCTGTTCCAGGTAATTTTCATTTCTAAAAAGTTAATTTTGACAGTATAGTTGTCCTTAAAAGGGTAACTTGTCTCCATACACGTGTCATACAAGTTTACAGAGCTCTTTCATACCTTTCAAATAAGCCTATGATGGTGCCTCTTGCTTCTCTGGATCGCAAAATTATAGGCTTGTGAAGTTACAGTTCCTGGTATTTCCTTTCTGTTTAAGTCTCTGTGACAGTCACATGATGTTCTGTGTACCCCCAAAGATTTCTGAAGCTAGTTACAGACCTGTAAATATTCCCCGTCTTTTTTGTCTACCTATGGACACCTTAGGGAAAGACATGTTCTTTTCAGGCTTGTGGCTAGCTTTAAAAATGATTTAGAAGTTATGGGGAGGGGCTTATGATGCCGCTGACAATGCTCTGTCCCAGCAGTGGGCATGCTCCAACCTTAAACTTGGAGGCTGACCCCAAAATTCTGGTGATGTCACAGATCACAGTACTAGCAAGAAAATGCTGTAACTTTGGATAGACTGAAGCGAGAAGCATGATTCTGGAGTCAATTTTAAGGTAGGTGTGTGCACTTTTTAATAAAGGCCACTTGTATGGAGACCACAGTTCCCAATACAAATCACAATTATGAGTTTGTGCAACGCTTGTCTTTATACTGTAGTAAACAGTAACAGGAGAAAGGGTTAACAATTAACAAAAAGGCCATGTAGGAGAAGAATCCAATTGCTTATTATAATAATAATCTTTCTAATTGCTTTCAGTGCAAACTGAAATAGACTAGGCTGCATTGTCAATTTATAGTATAGTATTTGTATAGTATAATATTTGAGGAAGAATAAAGACATATGTCCATCCAGTCCAACCCACCTAGCAATACCCTCATTTCCTGCCTAACTTTTGATCCAGAAGAAGGCAAAAAGAAACCACTAAATTTATGAAGGGGATAAAATTCCTTCCTGACTCCAAGTGGCAATCAGAAATATCCCTGGATCAACTTTAGTTTCTGCTTTGCTTCTCTTCTGCATCTCGAAATACTCCGAACATACGGACAAAAAATAACCTTACAAATTGTTAAATTACCACCTTAGATTAAAAAATAGCCTTATATATTAGAGTAAAAAAATGGGGAATGCACTTACTGTACAATTCATGGTGTATGACATCACCAAGATTTGGCTCATCCCCCCACCAAAATATCCAGAGCTCTTTGCAGTCAGGTTTAACTTCCCGTCTCCAGACACATAACAGATTGGCTTGCAGGCAGCGAATGAAACTCAACAATATGGGATCGTCCTGAGCTGGTGCTGAAATTATTGGGCCACACTCGCCAGGCCCCTGGTATCTGTAGCGACGCCATTTGATTCCAGTTAGTTCAGCCTTAGGGGGAAGATTAAAAAAAGTTTAAAATCAAAATACTTATTCAAAGCAATCTGCCTTTACTACATACAAGTGTGCTGAAACAATGGGCATTACAACTATTGCAAACTGACATTATTAAACAGAATATGGCAAAACTTTAGTAATTACAAAGAGACTTTATAAAGGCAAAAAGGTAATGTCCTAAAAATGGAGTTTTAGAAAATGTATTAAATTATGAAGGAATGTTAGACATTTCAACATAATAATGTAAGGCATTCTAAATACAAATATTTTAGATTCCAGTGTAAAAAACTTTAAAAACAATGGTTTTCATGGTTTCTATAATTATATTAGGGATAATGGCGCTACATACAGTGTAATATATAAGGTATAATGCGCCTCTTACACTGTAATATAAGAATATTATATCACCAAGGCCTGACCATATAAAAGCACAAGACCGCAGGGAACTTTAAGGTGACTAAATATCCTTATATTATAATGTGAAGGGGCCATATTTCTTTTAATACGGTATGTACAGCTTTAAAAACGGTTATGTCTTCTGTACCACAGCAATGCATATATTATCAAAGTAAATAAGTAAAAGAAACTGACCATGATTTACTTTCTATCACTAACCTCAGGTTAATCAGGATAATTCCTCTGTAAGGCTGGGTACAAACGAGGGGACTATTTGCCCCGACCGATAACTAGTAGCAAGCGCTCGGCCGGGACAAATGTCTAAAATTTGTCGGCCGCGGCAATAGTGGCCGCAGCCGGTTGTGCAGTCCCCTATGGGACCACACGATTGGCCATTATTTACCGACACATCCGATTGGACATTGGTCGCAGCTGCGGACGAAAGCAGCACAGATTTTTCGGCCCAACCAACCGATACGCGGAAGTATCGGTCGATTAGGACAAAAAATCTGCCTGTGTACCTAGCCTAAAGTGGGCCATACATATACCCGACATTAATTCTATGCGACCGGCATGCGAACGCAAAATGAATGGGATTTTGCGATCGCATGTCGATCGCATAGAAGATCGGGAGGAGCAGTTCCGGCAGGATCGAACTAATGTCGCATGAGTGCTCGGTCGGGTAATTAATATTGGGTACATGTATGTTTTTTTGGGGTTTTTTTAAACCAGGGAGTGAGGGGGAGGGAGAGGAAAGAGAGGGAGAGAGAGAGAAAGAAAGCGAGAGAGAAATAAAATGACATTTCTATGAGTCAAAGGAAAGGACAGACTGTATTGAAAGTAAAAATGTGGTTTACCGGAGGTTGGGAAAAGAAACTAAATCACGGTAAGTTTCTTACTCTTTTTTAAAACATTATGGTGTTTGAACAGTGGATGGCAAGAACACTATGGGAGATGCAGTGGAACATTTCTGTATAATAATCATGTAACATAGCAGAGTGATTATTATAAGAAAATATTCCCCTGATGCTCCCATTTTAACTTGAGACACTTATGTGTACAAGGATATTACACCACAGTGGAGTTCCAAGACCATATAGAAGCATGATGCCGAGGTGGCATAATATTTTATTACAATGTAAGTAGGGCATGTATTAAAATACATAAGTGTATAAGTGATATGTAAATTTATTGTACAACTTTACCACACCTCCCTTCACAGTCTTTGGCTTTCTCTACAAACATCACCACCTCCCCTTAAATAAAAAATGTAAAAAAAAAAACCAAACAACTGATAGTAGTACTAACAATTTTGAGGTTCCACCGTATAAAAGATTTCAGAAACAGGACTATCCAAATAGTTTGCACTACTTCCCATTACTACTGTTGTGCTTTAATAGTACTGACACCACGCATCATTAGTATCATGATGTAAGACATCAGATTTATGCAGTCCCTACATACATGTATTTCATTTCTAAAACTTTCCCATGCAACTTTGTTTGCAAATACACATGTATTACTTTTTTTATACAGAACAACAATTCAAAGTGCACACATTACGATGTTATCTGTACTAAGTTGTACTGTAAATGTACGGACGAGATCCTACATATAGGAACATTCGTAAATCTGCAAACGTTCGGTTGGACAACACCATGCGGTAGTAAAATACCACAATGTTATTGAATGGGTGAGCCTAAATCTATAATTGTGATTGCAGATATCCATGTTTATAAATATGACCATTAAAGTGCTTTACAAATACATGTGGTAAACATATATAAAGTCCAACTAAACATCTAGATTAAAATAGGATAAGGCAGAAATTGTCCATCTTATATCCGTTGTATAACACTATCACTTTATTCTATTTTCTTAACCTGTTTGTTCTGATGAAGTTATACAAGAAGATATTTAAATCCAGGGGGTTTGGGATATTTTGATATATTTATCATAATATTGTATAGAGTGTTCCAGTTAAGTCCAACCACAGTGAATTACAACTGCTATGTACTTCCCGTCACACTGCAAACCAATAGAGAATCAAGAGGAGATCCATTCTTAAAACAGAAGGTATTTCCCCCCCTTATCCTCTTTAAATACCAATAATCCAAAGAGAAAAAAACTCTCACCCCAGCATTCTCAGATAAATGGGCAGAGACTTGCAAGTTTTTCTCTTTTTTCCTCTATCATAGATAGACATGACTTCATGTGTAGCAAACAGTAGCTGGATTCTCCCCCCTACAGGAAGTCTTCCTTTTGCCTATGGAGAGATGAGGGGGGTTGCCAGTGCAGCTGCAGTTTGCGACTCATACATACAGTTTATCTCTTGCAAGCTTTTTGATTGGCTTAGACTGTTACATGTTTTACAAACCGCACATAATTGGGTATTATACAGGAATTTCCTTTTTAATTGGGGATGCTATTACAACAGGGAAGCTTGACCAAGCCTCCCAATAGATACATACAGACGTGCTTCCACAATCCTTGTATTGTATGTATCTATTGGGAGGCTTGGTCAAGATTCCATGTGGTAATAGCACCCCCAACACACCCCTTTTATGGGAGGTCCTATGCCTTTAGGAGGATGGCCTCTCCCTCATTAAAAAAACACCAAAGGGCTGAGGGGAAGTGAGAGCCTGTTGTATGGATCCAGTGCACAACTATGAGAAATGCAAAATGGTAATGAGAAATGCTAATGGTATTTGAAGTAAAAAAGGTTAGAAGTTAGGACCTTCCAGACTGGGGTTACCTTGACGTGGTTGGAAGGCTTTTCATTCATGTGATCACAGTAATGTATACTAAAACCCCTTTGTTTTAAAGTATGCCAGTGTGCAGATAATATGATATTGTATGGGGCCTAGGAATGTGCATTGATTATCTTTTCTATGTTTGTATAAATAAATATATATATATATATCCCTTATATTATATAAATAAATTTATATCTTTACAGCGATTGCATTGAGTTTTTAGGAGCAACTAACTAGGTGGGAGTATATAGCATTATTACACATAGGAAAGGTCCATAAGTATGTTTGTAATTAGCACTATTTAATTAAAATCACCATAAGAAATAACCTACTATACAAAGTATAGTACTACTACCTACTACTGAATTACAAAACAATTTATCTACAATTAAAAAACTAAACTTACTTAGTTTGAATGGAAAAACTCAAAATGATAGGTTAAGACACACCTCCAGGATTTCTACAGGGTCTCCATGTAGACACTAAAAGGAAGTGGAATTTTACTAACATCCAATGAGAGGTTCTGATCTTCCACTGTTAGCAAATCAAAACATTCTCTTAGGCACTGTCCATGACAAGACAGGAAGTGTAAGGAAGTTCCTGTATTACACCCAGTTATGTGCGGTTTGTAAAACATGTGACAGTCTTAGCCAATTAGAAAATTCTTCAGACTCTCACATTTACTCCCCCAACCCTCTCTATAGAAAGTAATGAGACAATACAGTTTCTGTTTGCTAGACAGGAAGTGTCTGTTTATGATTAAATGACTTTGAATGTCTCTGAAACTACCCAGCATTCTTAGAGAAATGGTCAGTTTTTACCCCAATATTAATATATTAAACATGAGGCTGTCAGGTACCTTCAGTTATAAGAAGGCTCTACTTCCTTTTAAACCCTCCTTTATCCACACCTCTCCATAGTTTGTCAAGCTAATCAGAATCCTGTGTTTCCTAACCCCATAGGGACTGTAAATCTAGAACTTGCTGGGGTAATTACCAATAAGTGTGAACCTAGCAATCCTGTATAGGGTCTCAGGATGTCCAATGAAACTGTTCAGATTGAATTGTACATTGTGGCAGGATTACTTGGATCTGTGTTCAGATCTGCAGGTTAAAACCATTTAGTCTGGATACATATAACACTATCATGTGTCCCAACTGAGCATCTGCTTTGTGCGAGAGCCCTGCCAGGACAGATGACTGTTGGTCACAGTGGCTGCAGCCAGCAGCGCATGTGACAGACTGATCATGTGGTCCCACAGAGAACTGCATGATTGGCCGTGATTTACTAACTGACCCATTTGTCCGATACGGACGACCAAACTCGGTCGCGGCTGGCCGCCCCACACCATCACATATTTCCAGCCGACTAATCTGTGGCACTATTGGTTTGTTACTGGTGTTTACCCAACCTTAAGGTTCGTACACACATGCGATCGCGGGTGCCAACGGCCGATAATCGTGCCATGTATGGGCACTTTATCAGCTAAAATGGCCGTTCTGTCAATACACGGCACGAATATAATCCGAAACGGCCGTTCGCACATATCATGTGTCAGCACCGGCGATCGCATGTGTGCACAAACCTTTAGACTTTATAGATTACAACTGCCAGGTAGGTGGTATTTGGAAGTGAGTGCAAATATGGCAAAGTTAATGAGTCTAACAGGGAGATTCACCCAGAGGCACAAGCTCTCTGGGCAAATCTCCCGTACGGGATTTACCAGAGGCTGTGAGATTTTGGGTAAATCTCACCCGCACATAAGTATTTATCCCCAGCTATTAGTTGGTGTTTAATACTTGCGTGTAAAGATGCACGCAACCTCTGGTAAATTACTTTGAAACGGCCGCACGAGTGCCTCTTCTAGTACTCGCGCTGCCGCCGCAAAGCGGGCATTAACGTTGCGCCAACCAATTGACCCATATAATGCTTCCCTAATCCAATAGTCTAATAGCTACGGATGTAAGGGAAGGGCAGATGAATCACTGGCATGTTCAAACCCTTAGGTAGGAAGCGCTAAAGCATGACCGTGGGCTTTTAAAGTCTGTAAGTCAGGAAAATGGCTTTATTCCAGGATGTATGAAAACTAAGTTTTCCAGAATTCTGTGCAGTTAGGGAATGCTGGGAGTTGTAGTTTTCAAACATGTGAAAGGTCACAAGCTTTGGCTGTATTAGATCTAGACAGATGCCTTTGCTACAGGATATTAAGAAAAAGCTTACTGCAAACAGAGAATGCTGGGAATGCAATAAATAAGATACTTTGCATGTCCCCACCCATTACTTTAAGTGAGAAATATGTGTTTATATGTTAGATTATTAAGGCAATGCTATTATAATACCATGATTCTATGAGGTACCTTCTGTTATAAGAAGGCTCTATTTCATTTTATACTCTGTGTGGAGCTTTTAGCTCCTATATCCACACCTCTCCCTAACATGTATATTCAATCAGTATCCTGTGTTCTCAAGTCCTAGCTCCATAGGTTAGTTAAACTTGTTGTGGTAAATACTAATAAATATGAACCTTGCATGTTAATCAGGATACTGCATAGGATTTAAGGTGGCTATACATATATCCGATTTTACTTATCCAACCAAGTGCTCATGCAATATTAGTTTGATCTTGCCAGAACCACCTTTCCCATTCTTCTATGCCACAGACAGGCGGTTCTTGCAGGATCGGTCTAATGTCGGGGAAAGTAAAATCGGATATATGTATGGGCTGCTTTTTATTGCCCAAAGGTGCTGTTTAGATTGCCTGGGTCAGTTCTCAGACCTGCAGGTTTATTCCACATAGACCCTCTATATTCTAGCTGGCAGGTAGTATAGGTAAGGGAGGATATAAGTGTGTGTTTGTTCATTTTATATGATGCGAGTATTTGGGGTTTTTTTTAGGACCTTCAGACTAATTTTATTATTGCCCCCCTGGATGTTTCCTGAACCCCCCACCTCATTGGTAGCTCCTAAAAACTCAATGCATTCTCCAATCTACTATATAAAGTAGAAATATAGTATGAATGTATATGCTCACCTCACAGCCACACCCCTGAATGCACCCACATAACAGTCGACACCCTCTGAAAGGGCCAACGCCCATGTTTCAACAACAAAAAGCCTGCACGTCACTTGCAGAGTGTGATGGCCCAATTCAGCAAAGGGCGAAGGGCCTGGGCTCCACACGCTGCCCGACTTCAACAACACAAACAAGTGTCCACGCGTCACACACTTCAGAGACACAGCAACAGTGTGATGTACAGTTACAGCAACTCAGAGAGAGGCAGACAGAACAACAGTGTCACACCAGGCTTCTACAGAGGGAATGAGACATTTCCCTTAAGATCTGTAAGACATTACAATTTGCTCCTGGAAGTTTTCAAATATGAACTCTGGAAAGACTATCAGGGAGATTAAATAAAAGTTCTTATCGTTTAAAATGGTGCTAATATTGCACCAACCAATCAAAACTTATTTAAAGGGCATGTCCACCCCCAAAACTATAATCCCCCCAACCACTGGTCCCATCATGTAGTGTAGTGTAATCCTTACCTCACATCCCAGCTCCATATGGTTCTCCTGTAGCCCCCCCCCCCAAAGTCCCAAAAACTGCCCACCAGGAGGATAGCAGAGTCCATATAGGACTCTGCCTCCTACCTGGCCTCCGGGAGAAGTTTGGCATGCGTACTGCAGCCCATCTCCCCCTCCCTCTCAGGATTCACTCCCCCTAGTGTAAAACCCTTAATATATAGTATTGCCCCTGTCCCCCCAGCCCCAACCGCTATATTTATATGTTTAGAAAGCTCCCCAAACTTTACTTACCTCTCCTCTTTCCTCTGCCGAAATGAGCTCCCGGCAGCCGCGTCCGTGATTGGCTGCCGCTCAGCCAATCACAGACGCGACTGCCGGTCCCACCCCTCTGCTTGCATTTTCTCGCAAGCAGATGGCCGGCAGCGAGGCGGAGGAAAGAGGGGAGGTAAGTAGAGTTTGGGGAGCTTTCTAAACATATAAATATAGCGGTTGGGGCTTGGCTGGCAGGGGGAATCTTATATTAAAAAATTATTTTTAGGGTGGACATACCCTTTAACATTTGAAAGCTAACATCCGATTGGTTGGGGCAAAATTAGCACCATTGTAAACCATAAGAACTTTTATTAAATAACCCTGTATGTTTCTGTTGGTGACATGAAACACATTTGCGGTTATTCTCATGCTAAGAATATTAAATCAGAGCCTCCTGGAATGTGACCCAAGACATCATAATCACGCCCCCAAAGGCACGGCTACGTCACCGAACATCAAAGCACTCCCCACAATTTCATGGCCATGCCCCCAAACATCACAGTCCTGGCCATACCCCAACCATCAAGGCCACACACCCCAAAAAAACTGCCAGGCCACAAACATTGCAACAGCGCCACAAAGGGTGTGACCACACCCACATGCTCCAAGTGGGAAAACGAATAACGTTGTATATAAAATTTTGCTATAAACATATGTGCTATACATCCCTCAAGCAATGTCACCTCCTTAACTCATAACTATTAAATACATGACGTACATTACCAACTGTGCACTTTTTCCCGGCACTTCTATCTAAGCCAAGCACACACCTGCACATAAATACTATAACCATATGTGTACACAGGAAGTAAATCTGTATATTACACTGTATGTAGCGTATTATTTCTTATAATACATAAGGCCAGCCAAAAAAAAAAAAAAAAAACAGCAGACACACTTTCCCCCTACCTGTATTAGTCATTTATATAGGAATCCCTGTGTAGTGTATACATAGTTAATTACTGTTCCTATTAAAAAGAGAAAGAAGGAACAAACATTGTCTGTTAACAATAAACGGGGCTTCTTATACAGGAAGGGGGAGAGACAGAGGGAGGGGCAGTGGAATGCAGGAAGTCACTCAGTGACATCACTGAGTGATTGTAATAGATTATCACCACTGCGCCTCCCCATTGAAAATGCCTCATCCTATATACTATCTGACCCATTCATATATTCATAGAAAGTAATCATAGCTCAAGCTTGTCGCTTCTCCAGTATAAACAGCCCTAACTTGTCTAAACTGCCTGCATAGTGAAGCCCCCCATTCGATTGACTACTACTCTATGTGCAATCCAACAACCAATTCTCTATCCTATCCTGTCCAAGTGTTTTTTTCTAGGCCAACAGCCCTCAGTTTATACATTAGTCACCTATGTGGCACATTATCAAAAGAGTTGGCAAAATCCAAGCATGCTACTGCTATGCCAAAATTCTTACTCACTCCTTAATAAAAAACAAGGAAATTTGTTTACCAAGATATTTTTCTCATAAATCCATGCTGACTAAAACTGGGCACACACCATACAATAATTCGGCTCGATCAACATTTCAGTATTTCAGTCGGTTGGTCCAAAGTTTTGTATGGGTTCTTCTTGCGGTCATAACCGGCCGCCGACCGCTTGTTAGTCTGAATCAGACATGTCTGAAAGCCATGGCCGATCATGTGGCCCTCTATGGACCACATGCTCAGTCGAGCCTTACTGCCAGATGTGGCTGCATTTAAAGGACCGACAGTACTTGGCTGAATGGTTGGTCAGGAGGAAGGATTGGAACATGTGTACCCAGCTTTATTAATAAGATTAGTTGACAAAGTCAAGAATATGGTCCTATAACACAGTTTCCAGCATCTTTCCTATCACTGATGTTAGGCTTACAGGTTTGTAGTTGTAGGCTGTGATCTACTAACTTTTTTGTATATTGGTATTACATTGGCTTTTTTCCAATCCAGTGGCACATCAACAGACAAAAGTGAATCTGAAAAGATAAGAAAAAGTGGTCTAGATAAAACTGGACTAAGCTCTTATAAGATCCGAAGATGTATTTTCCTGGGGTTTTATTGATATTAACTTTGTCTAATTGTTTATGATGCCTTACCATTTTTCTCCCTTGAATCTATTCACCGCTTTATACAATATCTTGCTAGCTCTAGCTGTGGCTGTCTGGCATTAGCTACAGCTAAATATGTTATCTACAAGAACCCCCAAATTCCATTAGAGGTTCACTTAGCACAGCAGTTATTTATGTTGTAGGTAGTACAAGGATTGTTTAAGGAATATTTCACTGGAAAAGTGAACTATTCTTTTAACACATTGATTGATTGATTGAAGAACAGGAGGTAAGGCATAGCCCCTTAACCTCCTTGTCTTCAATTTCTCAGGAACCAGGAACGAAGGTGAGTATATTTACCTTTTGCAGATCCACCACAGCTGCACTGTTAATTCCCGACCACTTCCTAGTTCAGTTCAACTATACCATGCATTATCATGCACGCGTGCTATAGTTGAACAGAACCAGACCACGGTGGATCGCACGAAAGGTAAATATACATTCGTTTCTGGCTTCTGAGAAATTTATTAAAGAACGGGAGCCAAGGCATAGCTCCTTAGCCTCCTGGTCTTCAATCAATGCACTTTTCCAGTGAACTATTCGTTTAAACCCCAAATGCATCACTTTACATTCATCAACAATGAATCTCTACTACCACTCTGCTGCCCATTTTGATAATCCATCTAGGTCTGCTTGCAGCAATTGCAAATCATGTAAAGTTTCCAAAGCTCTGCATAGCTTTAGTGTCATCAGCAAACGCAGAGACCTTGTTATCAATGCCCCCTTCTTAGTCATTTATAAACAGATTTTTAAAAGTGACCCCAGTACCGAACCCTTAGGCACTCCACTTGTGGAGCTGGATACTGGATACTTGCAATCCAACAACAAATTCTCTATCCATGTACAAGTGTATTTTTCTAGACAAACAGTGCTCAGTTTATACATTAATCGCCTGTGGCACAATATCAAAAGCTTTAGCAAAATCAAAGTATACTTCATCCACTACTATGCCAACATTCTTACTCACTTCTTCATAAAAAACAAGTCAATTTGTTTGCCAAGATCGATTTCTTATAAATCCATGCTGACTCAAAAGCCGAGTACACAACATACAACAATTCGACCCGAACGACCGACATTTTAGTGTTCCGTCAGTCAGGCCGAGTTATTGTATGGGTTCTTCTCGAATTGGATGAACACATGATTGGAAATGCGGTCCTTCATGGATTGCATGCTCAGTTGTGGCTAACTGTCGGATGCGGTTGCTTTTGCATTCTGTGTTATAAGAATTTAACATGCATTCTTTTAAAGGAACTGTACACTGAAAAAATTACTTTGCCTCATTTCAATCTATAATTTAATACATGTAAGCAGTACTTACTCTGCTGTGTTTGTGATGCTGCATGACTTCAATCTGGTACTTGTTTTGCTCAAGCTCAGTCCCTAAACATAACAGTACAGTTGATGATTTTAAGGCATTTGATTGACAGCTGATATGAAAGATGCTTCAGACTGGATATATAAAGAAATAAGGGACAGATTAACAAATAAATGGTACAGTGATAGTTGGGGGAAAATTATAGTTTCCAGTAATGGACAATTAAAAAAAAAATAAAATTTTCCAGTGTACATATCCTTAAACAGTAATGCAGTATAGGACAGGAATGTCTATTCAATGTGGCCTGATTGAGGACGTTATGTAGGGACCAGAAAATTGGGGTCGGATCAAACCATACACCCGGATTAAGTGGCAAGGAACAACTCCTGTAATGCCATAGATCTGGATTGCCAGGTGTAGGATTTTACAACATGTTGTTGCCCGTTTTTTCTAAAGATCAGACCCGAACCTGCATCCAAAATTCAACAGACCCGGACCCGCACCGGAAGCTTTGTAACCAAACCTGAACAATTCAAACTCACTGTGGGTTAGCTGAGCCACAAATCTGGCACCAACTTCCCCTTTAATGAGTATCAAACCAACTTCCCCTTTAACACATATCGCATCAGCTACCCCTTTAACACGTATCACACTAACTTCTCCTTTAGCGCGTATCACATCAACATCTCCTTTAGCGCGTAGCGCATCAACACCTCCTTTAGCGCGTAGCGCATCAACACCTCCTTTAGCGCGTAGCGCATCAACACCTCCTTTAGCGCGTAGCGCATCAACACCTCCTTTAGCGCGTAGCGCATCAACACCTCCTTTAGCGCGTAGCGCATCAACACCTCCTTTAGCGCGTAGCGCATCAACTTCTCCTTCAGCGCGTAGCGTATCAACTTCTCCTTCAGCGCGTAGCGCATCAACTTCTCCTGTATCGCATCAACTTCTCCTTCACGCCGTATCGCATCAACTTCTCCTTCACGCGAACGCATCAACTCTCCTTCAGCGCGTAGCGCTCACACTCCTTAGCGTAGCGCATCAACATCTCCTTTAGCGCGTAGCGCATCAACATCTCCTTTAGCGCGTAGCGCATCAACATCTCCTTTAGCGCGTAGCGCATCAACACCTCCTTTAGCGCGTAGCGCATCAACACCTCCTTTAGCGCGTAGCGCATCAACACCTCCTTTAGCGCGTAGCGCATCAACACCTCCTTTAGCGCGTAGCGCATCAACACCTCCTTTACGCGTAGCGCATCAACTTCTCTCTCCTTCAGCGCGTATCAACTTCTCCTTCACGCGTACGCATCAACTTCTCCTGTATCGCATCAACTTCTCTCTCTTCAGCGCGTATCGCATCAACTTCTCCTTCAGCGCGTAACGCATCAACTTCTCCTTCAGCGCGTAGCTCAAACATCTCCTTTAGCGCGTAGCGCATCAAACCTCTCCTTAGCGCGTAGCGCATCAACACCTCCTTTAGCGCGCTAGCGCATCAACACCTCCTTTAGCGCGTAGCGCATCAACCCTCCTTCAGCGCTTAGCGCATCAACTTCTCCTTCAGCGCGTAGCGCATCAACTTCTCCTGTAATCTCATCACTTCTCCTTTAGCGCGTAGCGCATCAACTTCTCCTTCAGCGCGTATCAACTTCTCCTTCAGCGCGTAGCGCATCAACTTCTTCCTGTATCGCATCAACTTCTCCTTCAGCGCGTATCGATCAACTTCTCCTTCAGCGCGTAACGCATCAACTTCTCCTTTAGCGCGTAGCGCATCACCAAACACTCCTTTAGCGGTAGCGCAATCAAAATCTCCTTTAGCGCGTCGGCATCAAACTCCTTTAGCGGTAGGCATCAACATCTCCGTTTGAGTCGTAGCTGTGGCTATATCGAACACATCCTTTAGCGCGCAGCGCTTTTTTTGGTTCATGAATTTAATGTGTGAGACACGTATAGCGCCTCTGAACACCTCCTGAGCGCGTTCGCGTTTTTCCCCTTCTCCTTATCAACACCATTTTTATCTGTAGAGACCACGTCATGTGCACTCAACGACCTCTCTTTAGGCGCGTAGCGTTGTCTCAATTCTGTCTGACAGAGCGTGTGTGGTGTAATGTCGACTATCGTAGCGGTAGCGCAATTAAACATTCTCTTGTTTTTTTCTCCTTTTTTAGTTCGATCCCCCATAGACGATAACTCTCTCCTTCATGCGTAGCGCATCTAACTTCGTACGCACACTTCTCCCTTCAGCGCGACGCTCAACGCCTACCTCAGCTGCGCAACTGTCTCCTTCAGCGCGTAGCGCATCAAAATCTCCTTTAGAGCGCGTAGCGCATCAACATCTCCTTTAGCGCGTAGCGCATCAACACCTCTTTAGCGCGTAGCGCATCAACACCTCTTTAGCGCGTAGCGCATCAACCCTCCTTAGCGCGTAGCGCATCAACTTCTCCTCAGCGCGTAGCGCATCAACTTCTCCTGTATCGCATCAACTTCTCCTTCAGCGCGTATCGCATCAACTTCTCCTTCAGCGCGTAACGCATCAACTTCTCCTTCAGCGCGTAGCGCATCAACATCTCCTTTAGCGCGTAGCGCATCAACATCTCCTTTAGCGCGTAGCGCATCAACATCTCCTTTAGCGCGTAGCGCATCAACATCTCCTTTAGCGCGTAGCGCATCAACATCTCCTTTAGCGGGTAGCGCATCAACACTCCTTTAGCGCGGAGCGCATCAACACCTCCTTTAGCGCGTAGCGCATCAACACCTCCTTTAGCGCGTAGCGCATCAACACCTCCTTTAGCGCGTAGCGCATCAACTTCTCCTTCAGCGCGTATCAACTTCTCCTTCAGCGCGTAGCGCATCAACTTCTCCTGTATCGCATAACTCTCCTTCAGCGCGTATCGCATCAACTTCCCTTCAGCGCGTAACGCATCAACTTCTCCTTCAGCGCGTAGCGCATAACATCTCCTTTAGCGCGTAGCGCATCAAACATCCCTTTAGCGGTAGCGCATCAACACCTCCTTTAGCGCGTAGAGCATCAACACCTCCTTAGCGGTAGCGCATTCAACCTCTTTAGCGGTAGCGCATCAACTTCTCCTTCAGCGCGTAGCGCATCAACTTCCGTATGCATCAATTATCCTTCAGCGCGTAGCGCATCAACTTCTCCTTCAATTCTCTTCAGCGCGTAGCGCATCAACTTCTCCTCAGCGCGTAGCGCATCAACTTCTCCTTCAGCGCGTAGCGCATCAACTTCTTCTTCAGAGCGTAGCGCATCAACTTCTCCTCAGCGCGTAGCGATCAACTTCTCCTTCAGCGCGTAACGCATCAACTTCTCCTTCAGCGCGTAGCGCATCAACATCTCCTTTAGCGCGTAGCGCATCAACATCTCCTTTAGCGCGTAGCGCATCAACACCTCCTTTAGCGCGTAGCGCATCAACACCTCCTTTAGCGCGTAGCGCATCAACACCTCCTTTAGCGCGTAGCGCATCAACTTCTCCTTCAGCGCGTATCAACTTCTCCTTCAGCGCGTAGCGCATCAACTTCTCCTGTATCGCATCAACTTCTCCTTCAGCGCGTATCGCATCAACTTCTCCTTCAGCGCGTAACGCATCAACTTCTCCTTCAGCGCGTAGCGCATCAACATCTCCTTTAGCGCGTACGCATACCATCTCCTTAGCGCGTAGCGCATCAACACCTCCTTTAGCGCGTAGCGCATCAACACCTCCTTTAGCGCGTAGCGCATCAACACCTCCTTTAGCGCGTAGCGCATCAACTTCTCCTTCAGCGCGTAGCGCATCAACTTCTCCTGTATCGCATCAACTTCTCCTTCAGCGCGTAGCGCATCAACTTCTCCTTCAACTTCTCCTTCAGCGCGTAGCGCATCAACTTCTCCTTCAGGCGTAGCGCATCAACTTCTCCTTCAGCGCGTAGCGCATCAATTCTCCTTCAGCGCGTAGCGCATAACTTCTCCTTCAGGCGTTAGCGCCATCTAACTTCTCCTTCAGCGCGTAGCGCATCAACTTCTCCTTCAGCGCGTAGCGCATCAACTTCTCCTTCAGCGCGTAGCGCATCAACTTCTCCTTCAGCGCGTAGCGCATCAACTTCTCCTTCAGCGAGTAGCGCATCAACTTCTCCTTCAGCGAGTAGCGCATCAACTTCCCCTTTAACAATGGGGTACAACATCTCACATGAATTTATTTTTTACTGCTATAAATCAGATTGAATTATTGACACACAATTTCCCCCAGAAAACACAATTTGCTTGCAAAAATGACAACGGAAAAAGGTTAGTGAAAAGAATGGGTGTACGGGGCCTTTAATACTGAGGTTTCAGTAGATTGTGGGAAGAGAGACACAAGTAAAGTAAAATGAACCCCTTACAGTGCAGTTGTATTGCAGTGTGGGCAGTGTCATCCCATTCACTACATATTTCCTTAGCTGCCTTCTCTACACTCTGCACCAGATTGCTGCAAACTGTGATCTCCATTAAGTAGCTGCCTGCCCAACCCTCAGTACAAGAGACTTATCTTGGTTTGGTCAGTTTACCACTCAATTTTGACTCTGGGCGAACCACAAGTGAAAGGAGGTGACCGAGGGTGTGGTCACATGACGTTGTTACATCACATGGTCTGCTGCTCCTCATGATTGACAGCTCTATCCTCCTATCACAGCAACAACAGAACAAAATGAAGCAAAGCATTGTACTGCCCTGAACAATCTGTGACATTTGGAAGGTGTGCAATTAACTTAATTCACTTGATTCACCACCAGATGGCAGCACACAGGTTAATTAACTTAAAAAATGTCTGAAAAAGGGGGTACAGAGGCATTTTTTAAAGTTGTAAAGTAGCCTAAGCTTTTCCCCAGGTCCTTACCAAGTCTCATGAAAATTGTTCCAGCTGTTTGGAAGTTTTTCTGGAACATACAAACATACATTGACTTTTATATATATTTATAGATAACACTGTTCATCGCTTCTCTGTTCTACACTTTTTAAAATAAAAAGAAAATACATCCAAGCAAACAGCATTAATTTTCTAAAATTATCTGGGATAAAAAGTTGATCTAGTTATCTTATGTGGCATACATTTAGTTTATAGGGTAAGCTAAATGTAGTGTTTCTTTTAAAGGGTATCAACACTGCAAACTACAGTATTATAAACGTTATAGTTACAGAAAATGTGAAAACAGCTATTCTTACCTTCCCATCCCAACGCATGATCTGCCAATTGTACTGATCTTTTAAAGTTGTATACTGTGTGTACCCGGAAACATTTAAGCTAAAATATAAATAAGCCTGAATGGATTTAAAAATCCCTAACATATAGCTTTAAAATCATCAGCATTGTGGAGAAATGATCTGTTATTCTACAGGTTTCTGGCATTTCCTGATTTCTGCAAAGACTACTACTTTTCCAGTCAATTAAGTACTGAGCATGAGACAATCTACTTTCTAATGAAAGAGAAAGTAATCAGATTCAGCACTGTAAGGGAATTAAAAAGTTTGACTGGCTTGTTCCCATAGGCAAAAGGATTTAACAAGCAATTAATAGATCAAAAGAGAAAGGATGGTATTTATAAAAGACTTAAAAATGTAAATATGGATATCAATCCTTTTAAGTGATTTTTTTTGACAAGGTCATAAAGTATCAACATGGCAGTAAAGTATCAAACATTATCTGTATTTAACTACTGCAGCTTTACTTTATGACCATGTTGTAAAATATCACCAACAGACAACAATGGGCGGATTGAAATACTGGCAGGTATCTGTATTGTTGACCACGATAAATGATTTATATCGGCAACTACCATAATCAATCCTGTATAAATACCGACCAAAGTGTTTCCTTGGCTTCTATATAACTACATTTTATTTTGTCCTAAATATTCCCTTTTTTAGATAACCAAAAAATACCCATTCTTATAGACACTATTTAAAGACCAGGGTATTTACAAATAGTTTAATATCTATTACATTATTTACAGACTGCATTATTTATCAATATGACTGCCTCCCCCTGAAAACTATAGAAAGTATTTACTGTATTAATCACCCAAGCCAACAAAAATGGTGTTTTCAAGGACACACTTTTGTCAAAGGGAAGTGATCAGCAGTACATCCCAATATAGATTGCAATATTACCAGGTGAAATAAATAACTCCATCAACCTACAAATATCTGCAACATGAAGTATGAATAAAACTGTACTGTGCTGTCTTATTTATATTTAAGGATTGAACATCACTTTCACATATAGAGAACTATTTTACTATTCAACATTTAAATTTACTGTCTTATAAGTAGAAATCCATAGGGATAGTGTTATTTTAAGTTGCTTTACGATGTATGTTATTTTTT
The DNA here is from genome assembly GCA_019447015.1 of Hymenochirus boettgeri. Lineage (NCBI taxonomy): Eukaryota > Metazoa > Chordata > Amphibia > Anura > Pipidae > Hymenochirus > Hymenochirus boettgeri. The sequence goes on along the minus strand of CM033469.1, from coordinate 274,157,202 downwards.
TATATTTAAATTGTCTAATATTGAGGTGGCCATCCTACCTTATTAACCATAATCCAAGAAAATGTTTTTATTTCTCTAAATCAGTTTGGTTATATATTTGATTAGTGGCTTGGTGTTGCTGCATTTAATGAATCTTGTTTTTTTTAATTAACAGTTTCTGGGCTAGAGTTCTGGAAAATGTTTTTCACTGTAAAAGGCCGTGGAACACTGCAACCCTAAAAATGAAGCATTAAAGGAGAACTAAAGGTAAAAAAAAAAGTTTTAAAGTACAAACAATCTTTATGTTCATGTTTACTGACCATGCTCCCCAGTGGTATAATGGATCACTTTCAATGCACCAATTTATTCCAATTAGCCATGACACACATCACACATAATTAGCATACATCAGGGCTCAGTGATGGCAGCAAGTGTGGGGCAAGAATTTATGTATGTTCTTTTTCTAAACACAAAACCAATTGTTGACAAATGAGATTATAGTAAATGCAAATATTTTAAGACTTGAGATATAATTTAATATAAAAATTAGGTTTGGACGTGCTGTTGGAAAATAGGCTCACCCCATCAAACTTCCTCATAAAGATTATTGGAGGTTGGCCAGGTGAGTTTTTATGCCTGTCATCGCATATTGCAGACAAATTCCAATGGAATCTGTGCTGCAATTTGTGGCTGGTTAAAAATTTACATATCCACATGTGAACAGAACTTACCTGAAAATAAGGTACCTTAGATACAAAACACCTACTGGATTTTTACTATTTTTGGAAAAGAAATATCCATTTAGAAACACTGCCCCAGGTGCCTCTAATGCAGTCCATCCCACACATGCTACATTTTTGCAAGATAGCCATGTATAATTATATTTCCTTGTTCAATTTAAAACATCAAAGATTAGTTCCAGTATCAAATACAGCAATAGTCAAAAATCTATCTGCTAAAAAGTCTATTGGGGTGATGCAATAATTAAAGTTAATTCCCAAAATCCTCACTAGTCTCTATGTGACAACTTAGTAAGCAGTTGAAGCAGGTTTAAGACAACAACATGTCTTAATGGGACAGTTCAGTGGAAATGATCAATATTCTATAAATTGTTAGTTTGTGTAATGCCTTCTTAGTTATTTTACATATTCTCTCCCATTTTGAAAAATCAGTTGATTTCCTGCCCTTTGCTGTTCCCTGCTGTTGACATTAGTGAGCTGACATTTCGGGTTCTAACGGTCCTTCCCAGGATGCACCTCATCCTTGGAATGTTCCTAACAGTAATTTCTACTGATTGGCTGTTGGATGGGTCAAACATGCTCAGATCTCTACTGAGCAACTAAATCAACCCAGGCGCTGGGTCAAGGGCAAGACCATAACGGTCTCTACTAGGGGTCCTGCAAACAGGAAGTAAGTATTCTGCTTGCATTTATTTATTCACAGACAAAATGCTGAATCATCCAATTAAAGGGTATGTCCACCCATAAAAAAAATTTTTGATATGTTATTCCCCCTGCCCCCCCAGCCCCAACCGCTCTATTTATTTTATTAGAAAGTTCCCCAAACTTTACTTACCTGCCCTCTTTCCTCCGCCGCGCTGCCAGGCCCTCTGCTTGCGAGATAATGCAAGCAGAGGGGCAGGATCGGCAGTCACGTCTGTGATTGGCTGAGCGGCAGCCAATCATGGACGCGGCTGCCGGGAGTTCAGTGCGGCGGAGGAAAGAGGGCAGGTAAGTAAATTTTGGGGAACTTTCTAATAAAATAAATATAGCGGTTGGGGCTGGGGGGGCGGGGGGAATGATTTACCTAAATGTTTTTATGGTATGGGGAGGGAATGCTAATCGGGAGGGGGAGGCCAGGTAGGAGGCAGAGTCCTATATAGACTCTGCTATCCTACTGGTGGGCAGTTTTTGGGACTTTGGGGGGGGACTACAGGAGAACCTTAAGGAGCTGGGATGTAAGGTAAGGATTAAACTACACTACACAATGGGGCCAGTAGTGGGGGGGATTAAAGTTTTGGGGGTGGACATGCCCTTTAAGGTCATTGGGATGAAAAAATACTGCTTTTTTTCTGAAAAGTATATGTATTTGCACTGAACTTCCCCTTTAAAACACAAAAGAGCAAAAGGGGAACAAAAGAGAATTGGTAACACAGAAGAAGCAAGTAGCATTACCTGACCCTTAATTGCATCAATCTGTCTGTTTCACTACTATAACACCGCCATAAATTAACAACCAGCAACATAGAATGGCATGTCAACACACTGCTGTTTTACAACAAAAATATTGAAATAACTTTTAAAAGGACAAGTAACTCACTTCTAGCATTTCAGTTTTGGCAAGGAACCTAATGTTACCCTGTTAGGTCACATGACCCACTGCCTGCATTACACTATATTCTAGAACTGACTAGCAAGACAGAACTTGCTTGAGTTTCCCGACAGTTCTACAAGCTGGTCATGCAAGAGAGTAATAAATGTGTTGTGTAGCAATTAAGAGGGCACTTGTATTGTTTCAATGAAATTAATTTTACATATCCATAGGCAGAACAAAGCCTGTATCGCAGGTGCAGGGCCAAACAGGCACTAAGAAGCTAACAGGGAGATTCAATAAAAGTTCTTATCATTTAAAATGGTGTTAATTTTGCCCCAACCAATCAGATCTTATATAACATTTGAAAGCTAACAACTGATTGGTTGGGGTAAAATTAGCACCATTTTAAACGATAAGAACTTTTATTGAATAAGGGCACAGCCACACTGCAGCGCAAACAAAATCGCACATGGAATCGCATGCAATTTCATGTGCGATTTCGTTGCGTTTGCGCATGCGTTTTCTTCATTAGGTATAGAAAAACGCATGCAATTGCGATTAAAAATGCGTTGCCGCGTTATCAATGATTTTTTTAAAAATCCAAGCGCAAATGCAGAAAAATCTCAGCTGTGTGGCCTAGCCCTAACCTTGTAAGTTTTAGTTCTAGGCTCACCCTGGGTACAGCAAGTGGGTGGAGCTTTAATCCTTTATTTCCTTTTTTATATCATGGCTACTGTAGACAACTGCTCTGAATGTGTACCTGGATTTTAAACACTGGAATGAGATCTTGTCCTCTTGCAATTAACAGACTGGGTATCGGTAAAGATACAACAGTACAAAGAAGAGGATGATACAGAAATACCAACCAGGTTCACAGCATAAAAAAAATCCAAATACCGACTGTTAAAATGTTAATATTCAGTAGTTGATAAACAGATTTGGGATTATCTTCCTGTCTGGGTAAACATAAATTATGTATAAAGGGTGAACAAATTATTTTTGACATTAGGTGCCAGTTATAAGCACCATACAATTATAGGAGCCAATTCAGCTTTCTAAAAAAGCTTTTTCCATAAAAGTCAATAGGAAACCTCTAAAATAGTTAGCCGCCAGGTGTAAATACCCATGAGAATTGGCTAACTAGCTCCAGGGATTTTTCCAGCCAAGTAATAAAAGTAGCAAACCTATTTGACATTAGAGAAGCAGCAATCCAACAAAAAAGACATTTGCCTTTATTTGTCTGTCACTGACAGAGAATGACAAACCAAACACAGAAATATGTTTTAAATATTCAAAATGTTAAAAAAAAAAAAAAAAAAAAAAAAAAAAGATTCTTCCAGTATATGACAGATATGATGAAGACAGCCAGGCATAATCAAAGATAAGGACAAAATTTGTCCCCAAAACTGTGTATTATAATGGGGGACATTCCTTCAGATTCTAAGCAGCTTTGGTCCATGTACAGCATAAGCAGACAGCTGTTACAACAGATTTGAAAGAGATAGTCCTCCAGCATTTTAATAGCGATGACATCACCAATACAACAAGGACAGCCAAAGTGTCCTCCAGGTATTTTACATGACAACAATGCAGTAAGTTAACATCACACAGTCACTCCTGTATATAGCCAAAGTGCTTCTAAAATAATGCAACAACGCTCATCCAACAGATCACACATTTAAACCTTGTCTTCTTTTACAATACATCAATACAGGTAACAGCATTAGTTCTAAGAAGAGGATGTGCATTGTGTTTAGTTACAAAGTAGGTTTGCCCTATTAGAGGGAAACCAGCTGTTCTTAATCTGGACCAGAGAGTTACAGTTCAAAACAGCTAGTTATGCTCTGATTGGACACCCTCCATAAAGGTAAATAAAAGACGTTACCAATGAGAAGAGGTTAGAGTGACAGTCCTCCAGGCTCGCCCCGTTGGCCGCCCAGTTAGTCGCCGCAGTCATGATCCACCGGGAGCCTGGCTACCAGAGCTAGGCATGTCTAAAGACCTCAAAAATTACAAGATCCAAACCGAAAGACAACCGATGTGTTGGTTTGTAGCCCAAAGGATCACAAGGTTTCACTGGAACGAGGCATGCCCGAGGAAGGCCTTAAGGTTCCCAGGAAAACCCTGACTTTCCTGATAATCCGGCGCGGAGAAATTAGTCACCCGTGTGGGGGAGGGGTGGTTATAGGCCGTGGGAAGAGAAAAGGAGGAAACGGTGCGGCCTCCCCCTGCTTGTCAGGGAATGCAATGCACTTAGGGGCTGAATAGCAACATCCAGTCGATCGGGCAAGGACTACATACAGCCCAGGGAAGCTGGGGGCGCTATTTGCAACGTTGTATCCCCGTTGATGAGAGTTTGTGGTTCCAATTGTAATTCCAGCTCCTTAAGGCCTTGATAGTGTCAGTCCCACGGGATCATGTGGGCACCACAGACAGTGGCCCCTGCTGGTGCCAGTCATTCCATGCGAATCCTCCTGACGTCAGTCACAACAGAACCTGCTAGTGCCAATCACTGAAACCTACGGGTAGAACTAGACCCTCCCCCTAGAGGGGGCTCGTTGGACATCTACAAGGGGGTGGGTTAGAGTGGGTTGCTCGGTTCCCGTATCAAAAGGAGGCCGCAAGATTCTTGGCCTATTACGTGGGAATCTTCGCACTTCCCCTGTACGCCGCGAGTGGATCAAATCCCGGCAAGTATTAGGGAAGACTCTAAATGTCTCGTCCACCTATAGTCCCGCTACGGATACAGACCATAGACTCTCCCGCCGCTATACCCTCACACACTGACCGTAGGTTCGCCTCTCTGACAGCAGCAATGGCGACCGGTCGCGACAACACGGAATTCCATTGGCTGGCGCTGTTCACGTGACGGGGCGGAGGCGGGGGGAAGGCAAATCTCTTGCTGTGTCTAGCAAAGTCATATGTTTCACGCGGCACCAGGAGAGGGCGCTATGTGTATGGGAATCTGAGGCGATCTGTGATATGCTACCTATTCCTGGTAATACTATCACCAAGGCTATTGTTATACTAATAGGGTTATTCATTACGCCATTAAACAATGCGATCTAAGCACCTGTGGTACTGAAGTGATGGGTTCCTTTCTCTCACTGTTCCATCTCATTGAAACGCTTGCTTGGTAATAACAGTTTATTCTAAAGGATTTATTTAAAGGACAACTCCACCCTCATAAGAACATCTTTTAGAAAGAATGACCTCATTAAAATATGTTGATATATCATAGTTTGTCCTATGAATTCATTACTGTATGCCTGCTATGCTTCTGGATGCCTCATAGAAATGGAGCAATTTAGAAACCTGTACTGAGCCTGGGCATGCTCAGAAGAGGAATCTGTGATGTCATTGTTACTCACTGGTTGAACCAGGAAGCAGAAACTGGTTAGACTTGTATATTTCAGATTTCAAACTATTACCGTTTAGGGTTTTGGGGGGTAATTTACCTGTATATAAGTTTTCGTTTTGGGGCTGTACTGGCCCTTTAAACATATAGAGAACTCAGTGGCAGGTTGGAGCCCATTGGAGATTTTCTTCTGTATTTCTGTCTTATTATAACTTACTATATTCATTCTGCTTGCTCAGCACATAATGAATGTAAAAAAGACGCAGCCTTTTAAGGGCTTGTTCACACTAGAAGCGTTTTTATGCGGTAGGGAAAAAAGCAAGCATGTGAATATCACATAGGGATGTCATAATAACGTTCACACTAGTGAGTTAAAAATCGCACGCTGGTGTAGCCGTTTGTTCTGGCCACACTAGGTGTGCTGCGCTGCAATCCGCTTACCGGAGCGCAAGCAATCACCATTTTCAACATGCGCTCTGATAATGGCAGATTGGCAGGTCGCAGCACAGTATCACACGAAAATTCGGATCCGTGGTACTGTGGCCTCAGTCTATTTTTATCAGTTTGATCTCCCTTACAATTGGAAAGTCTGCATTTTGTATAGGTTATATATACTAACATATAACTTGCATCACCCCAAAACTGAAATGTTGCCAGACAATAAAATAAATGATGTTCAATGAATTTGCTTATCATTTTGTTTTCTGTAGCTGTTTTATAATTAAGGGCATTCACACCTTTGCCTCTGGACATTTTTCTTTTATACTGGAAAATCACCCTAATACATATGAAAATATAGATCGCTGATTGATACTTCCGAATTGAAAACTGTTTAGAAATAATGATCAATGTGCCACTTTGCACCATGGATCTTGAGCAGATTTCAAACTGTGCTGATTTTGTGTCCATAGGTAAGATGACTGAAATGTCCAATCAACTATTGGTAAATAAACTGCTCAAGCCATCAAATGGGAGAATGGGAATCGATTTTTAAATCATTTAATGTGATTGAATCCATCAAAAATATTGCTGTGTGAATGGCAAGATTATTTTTCATTTTCATTAGCCCATATCATCTAATTATCAAAATATCAACATACAAATTAAACAAAATAAACAATTATTGATCAAACCTTTAAGGTTTTAAAAATGATGTACATAAAATGCAACCAGTATTAATATAACCTATGCAGAGTAGAGTTCTCGAGAATTCTGAATTTCAAATAATCTTTTGTGCCGAACTAAGTATTTTTCCTTCACCTCTGGTTAAGGGCCACTAAATATTAATTCATGCTTTCAGGAGTGTGACAGGGAACTAAATGAATCATTTCTTAGAAAAGGGCATTTAGGGAAAATGTACCATGGTTTGGACCAAGAGATTTACACCATTTAAACCATTTGATAATGAGAAGCTGAAACACAACTTGTCTTGCCAAGGTAACTGCCAAACACAATAGAATAACAGGATAGATAGTACTGGTTCACATTAGATATTGAAAGTTCCCCACATAAAAAGTACAAATAAAGAAAAGTAATATTTTGTAAATTAATCAAATAAGTGCAAAAATAGCACATAAAATTTGATGGCAATACTTACCTAAAGTTGTGCTCGCAGGTCCTGTCCAGCTCCATATCCTTTCTCAGTCTGGAACCTGGCCAATGGTAAAGATGCTTTTCTAGCTGAGAACAAGCGGAGGCAGGACTGGACCAGCGAGGTCCAGAGCAATAGGTAAGTATTGCCAGAGATCTAAGGTAAACCTAGGGTTGAAGAGGCCCTCAACCTGAGTATATTAAATGGGAGGGGAGTGGTCTGCTGGGTATGATTCCCCTGTAAATGGGAACTAAACCCAAATATTAACTTTTAAGGGAACATAAGGTTACTTACCATTGTTCTTGCAGTTTAGTGACATTCCCACAATCCTCTGGCTGATGGTGTACAATTCTGGAGAATGGGCAGGACCCCTGGCAGAGCTAATTGTGTTACATGTACAACTAGTAGGTTGCACAATTAGATATGAAAAAAATAATTTACTGTGTTTCTGATGTTTTCTGTGTACCGTCCATGAATAATAAGGTGCAGATTGCATGTAAGTAGTAATCCATAGAATGATATAAAAATGTTACTATAGTGGATAAACTACTAATTGGTTTCCATGAGTAACTATCATGTAGTATGTAGTTATAGTTTATTTCAGTGATCTTTGCAATACCTGCTACTTGTATGATGAAACGGTTTATTGCATAATGCTGCAACATCAAACATTCCATAAGATATTGACATTGCTGTCTTTCAGAGTACAGTTCAAAGTTCATGATATAAACTGTATGGTTACTTTAAACTATTAAGTATTTTGGTTCAATGGTTCATTTGGTAAAGGGGATATTTGTTTAAAGGAGAACTAATGGTAAAAAAATAAAATAAAGACTGAAGAGATTCTAAAATCCCTAACTACTAAATAGCTGTATCTCTTAGAAATCAGCAGCATTATAGGAAGGCCATCTGTAATTCTGCAGGTCATTTATATTTTTGGTTTGGTCTGATTAATTACTGCATTCATTATTCATTGTACCACCCAACATTCCCGCAATGGTTCGAAAAACACCATTGCACATGAGACATCACACCTGTAATTATTATCGCAAACCAAGATCTGGCTTAAAAATGTCAACAGGTAATAAATAAAAATGATGCTCTAGTTGACATTGCATCAAACTTTATGGCAAACGTCACACATTGAACTGATGTTACGTTGATGGCCAGTGTGAGTGTATTGCCCGCATATCTCTACTAATACATTTATAGAAATATAATATTCTGTATTGTACAGTCTTTTCTGAATGTTTGTCGCTACACAGCTGCCTCAGATGTTTAGCCACCCGCATTATATTAAAACAAAATAGGATAATGCTGTCTATAGTTACATCTGCTAGATTTAATTTAAAAAAACAAGAATACTTTTAATATATGTCTTACAGATAAAAAGGATAAAATTGTGCCACACATAAGGTGGGTACACACCATACAATTCTTCCTTCAGGCCGACCGATCAAGGCTTCCGATCATTTGTCCAGGAGGAAGGACTGTCGGTCATGGCAAAAGCAGCCGCGTCCGTCAGTTAGCCACGACTGATCGTGTGGTCCATACCTGTTTTTCCGACCTGTCCGATCGTGCTTTTGTCCGATTCGGACGAAGGAATAGTTGACGATCAGTTGGAGCCACCATACAATAATTCGGCCCGACCGAAAAACACTGAAATGTCGGGCCAAATTATTGTATGGTGTGTACCCAGCTTAACCAAGATTTACGCACACCTTGAATAACTGGTATGTTGGTGCAAGTGTCCAAAGGGATACAAGCCAATGATCCCAAATTGTAGAAATAGATGTAAAACACTGCACTCCAGTTTCATCAATGCAAATACATTATTGTAGCCAGCTGCATACATGCAGCTGGCTACAATAAAGTATTTGCACCAACACATTCAAAACAATCTGGGGACTTTGGACTAAATTACTGGACCCCACAGTAAAATGTTATATGGGGCCCTCCATTGCACCTGTGTTCATACGGTTGTACTGTTGTAATGATCCATATTTTATGCCCATGTAATCAAATGAACATTTTTTCCCAGACACACCAGTTATGCATACAATTGTAAACCCTTATGTTTTTACTGTTTCTATATAGATACGTTTTCAACCAATCTTTATTTTTATTTTCAAAATACAGCAGAGATTTAACTAGATTGTTGTCCTTTCATATATGTGTCACATGGCACATCTGTACACAAACTCAGCCCCAGCCAGGAAGTGTTCTTATTAGTTATGACAATTAAAACCTTTATAAAAAGCTACAATTTTGAGGTACTTATTATATTAAAAGGCATGTCCACCCTCATTAAAAAAACTTTTGGCACCATGCAGGGGATACCCTCCCATCCCCAACTGCTCTATTCATAAGTGTAAAAGCGCTCCTATCTTTACATACACCTCCTCGATCCTGCGCTGTTCTGGTCCAGCTACCCTGCCCGCCGGAACTGCAAGCAGGGGGCCGGACAGGGAGCCGCGGCTGTGATTGGCTGAGAGGCTGCCTTCAGTGTAGAACAGCGCAGGAACGAGGACTTGTAAGTAGAGACTGGAAGCGCTTTTACTCTTATGAATAGAGTGGTTGAGGGTGGGAGGGTATCCCCTGCATGGTGACAAAAGCATTTATAGTTAGATAATTGCCAGCCATGGGAGGGAGGGAGAGGGGGGAAAGGGCTCTACTGAGCATGCCTCAGACCTTGCTGAGGTTAGCAGACAAACAGGCACCAGATGAGGCACTGACAGCTCCTACCCAGCAGTTTCCTGAACTTTGCAGAGGCAGAACAGGAGAGCCACAAGGAGCAGGGATGTAAGGTAAGGATTTTTGTTTGTACTGTGGGGCCAGTAGTTAGTAAAATTTTAGTTTGCGGGGTGGACATGCCCTTTAAGATCCAGAACAGTAAGAGTACAATTGTGTGCTAAAAATGACTAGAACAAAGTAGTCAGTAAGACAGACAGCCAGAAGTGCATGGCCTCAACAAGAAAAGACAGTAGATACTATTTTCCTAAATGATGGCCACACACTTGTCTGCCCATTCACACCGAAATCATAGGAACAGGTGAGGTAACTTCATTGTAAATAATTGTCTTTAGTGGTTAGGGCTGCCATATCAGAGGATGGGCCACACTTGCTCAATGTTTATCCTCAAATCGGCAGATAATCTGGTAACCCTATCCATGGAACCCATATTTTAGGTTAAATATATAAAGTTTACTCTGCTGATGCAATTTAAAGCATTTAAGTTTGGGGGTGGAATAAACTGTGCTATAACAATGTATGCTGGTGTTTTGTTGACAATATGATTGCCACTACCTAGCTAGATACAGGCTCCTGTTTTTACTGTTGTAATGAATACAGTATAAACACTAATACCCTGCAAATTATAAAAGGAACCAAAGCATTGCAATAAACTTGCTGCTCTTGTAATTCTCTGATGCACAATCCTTTTTGAATGTTAATTGAATATTTTTTCTAATTTTTCTTATAAAGATTACGTAATGTTACATTTCATTTTTGTCTTCTGTTGTGGATTCTGTGATCTTTCATGGCCTACCTAAATGGCCTAGATTTACTCTTACTTCTCCTTTGTTACAGGAAATTGTTGCTTTTTATCCCAAATTCTCTTTCTCTTCATCTTATATCTAAATTTTAGTATAGGGATCTGCTTTTCAGTCCCCCTATATAGTATGTCCTATTTTGTTTTTTATTCAATTAGGTATGGGCGTGATATACTATCCATTTAAAATAAAGGAACTGCCAACTT